>CM074299.1:17885547-17928047 GCA_037194245.1 Opsariichthys bidens
CGCATATATCGCTTCCAAGCAATGGTTTAATATCAAACTGCAGAATATTATAATTTGAAAAACGTGGACACTTTGGGGAAAAGCTCTCAAAAGTTGTTATTTGTAAGAATCCTGTATTTTTTATCATATCCGTTATCGAGTTGCATTTGCTTTTAGAGGGTTTTATATATATATGTGTGTGTGTGTGTGTGTGTGTGTGTGTGAATGAATCCACTAACCTGATGAGACGCGGTTTGTTCCTGTGTCTGGATGACGTGTGAGGAACAGACGAGCGCTGGGCTTCTCCGTCCTCACCGATGATGTTTTAAGGCTGCATGTGTTTCCGTTCATTTCACTTACGGTGGCAGAATTACGAAAACCTGTCGAGAACGTGATGTGCGATTATAATCGTCAGTCTCGGCTCTAAAAATAGGCTCGATTTTCTCTGCCAAAACTGATTCACAATGATTCGATAAGGTTATATTTTGTCTTTGCGACTAATACGCGGTTCTGACTTTTGTCTGTTTCGACCATGATTCTCAATGCGCTACATAATTTGTGATCACTTTTTTTTTTTGCTTAAAATCATGTGATCAAACGCCTCTAGACTTGAGGTGTATTTTATTATTTTTTTGTATAGCAGATATACTGTATTATGTGTTTTATTGGCCCACTATAAAACCTGCAGCTCGAGCGAAAGGCTGAAACAAACCGAAATGTTCATCGGTTTCGCTTTTTGCTCCTAAATTCTGAAGTTGCACAGAACTTCATATGGTTTCATTCATCGACAATTTGCTTCGAGTAACGAAAAACGCACTTTCTAATCTGTTTACCGAGTGCATTTGCTCCGTTGGGTTTGTCAAGGATTGTTTCTAACCTTTAAAGAGCTGTTTGTGTCTAAATGTCTTTCTACAAAATCATGGATTTATGGGGTACAGTGAAGATCGGTATTAAATAAGATGATCATCTTTGACTCGCTGGACTTTTTTAACTTGTATTAAACTTGTTCAAATAACAGGTAACGGGCATTATTATTGTTGAACCGCTACTGAAAAACCTGAAAAGAAGAAACAAATAATACAAAAACAATTTGCATTAAACTTAAATTGAATCCTTCTAGATTTCAGGTTTAATTAAAGGACTTGGTTGCTTTAAAGATTGAAATACAATTTTCAAATGTATTTGTGTAAATAAAACTCGACCGTGATCAAAATATTAATACGGAAAAAAATTCAAGATCTTAATATTTCAAAAATAGTTAAATTTTCTGTAATTTACAATTTAAATACATTTTTTTTGTATTTTTTTTCAGGATTCTAGAAAATTCAAAAGAACCGCATTTATTTTCAGAAATTGCTGAATTAATTAATTTCCCTTTTATTTCTTTTTTCAATGGCAGTGTTTCATGATTTACAAAAAAAAACTTTTTTTTGAAGGACCATGTGACTCTGAAGACTGGATTGCATTTAAATGCATTAAATTTCTAAAGATAAATGCTTTTTTTTTTAACTTTCTAGTCATCTAGTTCCCAAACATGAAGCAGCACAACCGTTTTCAACACTGACGTTTTCAATCAGAAATGTTTCTTAAGCATAAAATCATCATATTAGACTGATTTCTGCAGGATCATGTGACCCTGAAGATTGAAGTAATGATGCTCGTATCACTGGATATAAATTACATTTTACAATATATTCACATGGTAAACCGTTAGTTTAAATAGTAATAATATTTCACATTTTTTACTGTATTTTTGATCCAAGAAATGCAGCCTCGGTGAGTATTTTTCTAAATTAACTCTAATTGCCAAATTCATAAATGACGTCACTGATTTGGGAAACAACATTGGCTTTGATGCGTTGTTAGATTTTGTGCAGCATCAGATTTTAACGTTTTAAAGAGTTAAAATCCTGATTTTTTTTTTTTTAATTTAGTAGTTTTGATCAGGACTGAGGTTGATTAATAGATTTAAGCAAAGAAAATTGAAAAAAAAAAATTATCTGATACATTTTTAAAGCAGTTAAAATTGCACAAGGGTTAATCTCAAAATTTACTAATACATTTTTTTAAACTCAAATGCATCTGTTAACGTTAAATAATGCACCGGGAACTAACAAACATTAGGTTAACAAATGCCGAACGTTATTGAATAAATATCATGAAGTACATTAAAACTCTGCAACTGGATTATCTCGAAGCGTTAATTGCTTGTATTGTTGGTTGGGTGATCTTATTTTCGTTTCTAATTGGACTTCATTTGGTTTGCATTTTTAAAAAAAGTCTAATTGGTCATTTCTTTGCAAAACAATGGATCCGCAGGGGCTGCGCTCGTGTCCCTCCAAGAGCCCAAGACAAATAAACAAGCAAGTCATTTATTAAAAGCAGCCAAGCAACCAAAAGAGATCAATTCACCTCTGAATGAGACAATTATTACATGCTGCTTCCAGCAAATTGCCAGGCAGCCATTGTGCCTTTGTGATCCGGACCATCTTTCTCCATGCATGTCAAGAGAGAATGGGAATATTCAGCAGGATTAGTTTAAACAGCATTAAGCTTTATTATTATTTTAAAATCGTGTGGTAGAAAATAAGGTAAATAAGATTAGGCGCTAGTTGACTGCTTTCTTATAATACTGGAGATGCGGCAGAGGGAAATGAGGAGAAGATAAATCCTGGGAATGGGGCCTAATTTTCTACCTGCTGAGTAAAAAGAATGGCACATCAGCCGTGTTTTGTCCCGTTCAATAGCAGCTTTAAGGGATTCGGCGTCTCCGGAAGATAACAGGTTGCTGGAACGCCTCATTTGGACCCCGAGTTACCTGCAGTCCAGGGGCCCCGCGGTGAGGGCCGGCGATTCACATGTAAAACACTCCCGTCTCGGGCTTTAATCGGTGACTTTACACGGGAGAGGGGCTATAAAGACCAACCTCGAGCTTTCAGAAGGTCCAGTCGGAGAAGAGGAGCTTCAGATCTCCAGATGGCGTCTCTCACAGCCAGCGCGCGTCAGGACGGCCCGATGAACCGACAGTCCGTGTTCACCATCGACAGCATCCTGGGACTGAGCAGGGCGGATCAGAGGACAGCGCTGTCGGCGCCGTACAGACCCTGGACAGGTAAAACAACACGTGACGTTTTTGTTATTAACATATTTGGACATCAGGAAAATTTACATTCCAAAAATTTGGAAAAAATTTACAAAATTTGAATACACATCAAGCATTCTGTATTGGCTTTACAAAAATAATATTTTTTATTTTAATATATATATATATATATATTTATTTTTTTAATAGTAACTCTGAATCATTTTTAAGAAGACTTTCTGTTCCTGGTGATTCTTTTTAGTATATTACTAAAAAAAGGTACAGATTTATTAACAATATTGGGAATAATTCATGATGATGCTACTTTAAAAAAACAACAACAGCATGTTAATTAATATTTGAATAACAACAAACAAGGCGCAGCACAGAAGTTTTACTACTGACTCGCTTTCCAGAATCGGTTCCCGTTCGAATAAACCGATTCACTTAAACGAATCGCACTTGATATTCAACAATATTATTAATTCGACTGATGAGAACTGTTTTCTGCATCACTGGTTTATATATTAACTCATTTAAAAGCCCTAATTGGTTATATATATTATATAACGGAACATTCTTGTTCTTTTAGAGCTGCTGTACAGCCGTTTGCATCACTGCATCACTGAATCACTGTAAAGCTGTGTTGTGTGAAGCGCTATGGGAGTAAAATGGTCTTTTATTTACTTCAGACGTGAAGCCAGCATGCCAGAATCGTCGCGTGGGGACGGACAGTGAAGCTTCAGTGGATGTGAGAGTGAATGAAGATGGTAAATCTTACAGTAAATCGCCAGCAGACTCGTACAGGAGAACACTGAACTGGTACATCGGGCGTAGGCCGCGGACGGCTTTCTCTAGCGTTCAGGTAAATGCGCATGCGCTTCAGTTCCTAACAGAATCATAGCATCCATTGCTTGCGAGCTGCGCTTTTTCTGCATAAAAACGAAAATAACTTTTACATTTATAAACCGATTTCAGTGGTTTATGGTGTACGTGGAGTAGAAAAATGCACAATATGGCGGCGCCGTTGACGTACGATCCACGTCTATGTATTTATTATGTCTATGATGTTGATCCCATTAAGTTTTAACCCTTGTGCATTGTTCAAATTCACGACCCTTTCGTTATGTTTTCATCCACGATTTTAACTGCTTTAAAAATGTATCAGATAATTTTTTTTCCCAAATTTTTTTGCTTAAATCTATTAATCAACCTCAGTCCTGATCAAAACTACTAAATTTAAAAAAAAAAAAAAAAATTCAGGATTTTAACTCTTTAAAACGTTAAAATCTGATGCTGCACAAAAACTAACAACGCATCAAAGCCAGTGTTGTTTCTAATCTTTGACACGTTTCTTCCCGAATCAGTGACATCATTTATGAATTTGGCAATTAAAGAGTTAAAATCCTGATTTTTTTTTTTTTTTTTTTTTTTTTTTTTTTTTTAAATTTAGTAGTTTTGATCAGGACTGAGGTTGATTAATAGATTTAAGCAAAAAAAATTGAAACAAATATTTATCTGATACATTTTTAAAGCAGTTAAAAGTAGTGGCTGTTTTCAGCCTTGAACATAACGAAAGGGTCGTGAATTTGCCCACACAGTCCTGTTGATTTTCAAAGCATTTTCCCAAAATATGTGTCAAAATAAGATTTGTCACCAAAAATCATTCCATTTGCTGAAACACGGAGAAAGTTGTGGCCAAATTAAGACTCAAAAATTCCCCATAGTGGATGAAAACATCCCGAACAGCACATAAGGGTTAAAAACCGTATTTCTGAATGAACGTTCAAAATCTTCTTGTTTATACGAGTGTTAAGGGAACATTCCATTTTATCATTTTGTAAACATTGTGTGCTTTTGAATTCTGAAACAGGCTTGACATATTTAGAACGCTCCATGTTTTTCGTCATGGAGCACATAACATTGAACGAACGTTCTATTTACGTTACAGGAAGAACTATTGGTCATCAAAAGTTCTGAGAACGTTTTCTGAGGTGTTTTTTCTGTCAAACATATTTGCTAAAATACAGTTGTTTCTAACAACGAAAGGTATAAAATCTGAAAACTGAACACACTGAAGAATAAACCTGTAGTTTTGATATTAGTGACGTGTTTTCTGTGTCCAGATCAAGATATTGGAGAGTGTGTTTCAAGTGAACTCATACCCGGGCATCGATATTCGTGAAGAACTTGCTAAGAAACTTCATCTAGATGAGGACAGAATTCAGGTAAAGACTGGTGTGTTAGTGCAACGTTTGATGAATATAGTTTGTTTTGGGATATTTCTAGAACTATAGATGTACATAAACTGTGGAGGATCAACAGATCTTTATTTTTTCATGCTTGTCTCTTAGATTTGGTTCCAGAACAGAAGAGCGAAGCTGAAGCGTTCACACAGAGAGTCTCAGTTTCTCATGGTGAAAAACGTCCTGAAGGATTTACAAACCGGCAGGGAAGAACGCTGAATTGTTCACATTATTTTGGCCATCTGTTGCGATATTGTAATTTATTACGTCTTTACCACTCATGTAACTAATAATTATCTCTCACTATGATTTAAATGCTAAAGATTCTTATTGTGTGTTTACTGAAAATATGTCCGAATAAAGTCATTCTAAATACCATTTTAATTCAGATCTTTTCTCTAGTTCCAAGTGGAGTTTGGTGATCATTGTCTTCTGCCGACTGTTAAGCAAACACATCACCCCCCACCTCCAAACTAATTAGTGCTCAGTAAACCTATTAACTATTGATTGGGTCACAAAGGGGGGTTTCTCTGAGGGGGGGCCTTTATATTTGCATTTGAGTCTCTTTTCCAGCACTTGCTCAGCTGGGCATTTTTGAAAGGAATGCATTTAAAAAAAAAAACTATGATAAATGTGTGTGTTAATTTGCATGAATGTGTTGTGAACATCTGCAAACGCTTGGCGGCGCTATTGTGTTAGCTTTTGCTCTGAAATAGAACTTTTTTGTAAAATGGTGTTTTTTCTTTAATTTTTGTATACATTGTTTTTTTTTTTTTTCTCAAATACTGCACTAAACATAAAAACAAGCGAATTTATTCAGTCCTTAAACAAATGCATCATTATCTTGTGACGGCTAGACGACTGGGTCAGAGCATCTTCAGAACTGCAGCTCTTGTGGGATGTTCCCGGTCTATCAAAAGTTGTCCGAGGAAGGAACAGTGGTGAACCGGCGACAGGGTCACGGGTCACCACCCAGTCAGGGTGTCCACGCTGACCCGTCCACCGCCGAGAGAGCCGACAGAACTGGACCCCGGAGCAATGGAAGACGGTGAATCACGTTTGCTTTCACATCACGTGGATGTTCACCAGGATGCACTATGGGAAGAAGGCGAGCCGGCGGAGGCCGTGTGACTCTTTCTGCATCCATGTGGACGTCACTTTGACACGTCGCACCTACCTAAGCGTTGTTGCAGACCATGTGACCTCTTTCAGCGGGATAATGCTCCTGACATAAAGCGAAAATGGTTTGAAGAGCACAACAACGAGTTTGTTGAATTCCCAGATCTCAATCCAATGGAGCGTCTGTGGGATGAGCTGAACAAACAAGTCCACCTCACATCTTACAGGACTGAAAGGATCTCACAGATCCCACAGCAGACCTTCAGGGGTCTAGAGGAGGCCATGCCTCGACGGGTCAGGGCTGTGACACAATATTAGGAAGGTGGTCATAATGTTATGCCTGACCGGTGTGTCTGTGAGTGTGTGTGTGTGTGTGTATATATATATATATATATATATATATATATATATATATATATTTTCCATCCAGGTCATTCCATTCATTATGAATGCATCATAAAAGCTGTTTTGTGGCATTTCTGGTGTGTTCATCTTTAAAAAGCAGCTTCTTTTCATGTGTGTCAGTAACAGAAGCGGAGCTGAAAGAGGATCTGGGTGTATCTCTGCAAACAGCGGCTCAAATGCACCGATTCCTCCGGCCTCCAGTTTTCTGTCTTTGATCTGAAACAGGATAGTTGGATGCACATTGTGGCTGTTGGCTACAGAGCTGATGAGCCAAACTTTCTCTCTTTCTCTCAGCATTTGAGACATCGCCAGCAATATCATCAGGACTGCATAGAAACCAATATTTTCCAGGTGATGCATATCTGAGAAGAATGAAATACAGTTTCTTGACTGCTGTAGCACTCAAAGCTGAATGTCCTGAAGCATTACTTTACTTCACCTGTTTTTCTCATTTGAAGTCTCTGGAAACTATAGTCTGGTACCTGCACACGTTCATATTTCATGTCATTTTCTGGGTTTCATGTATCATCTGAAACCAGAGTTTGATTTTCTTTCATGTGTTTGGTTTTGTCAAATGTGTGGAAAATCGAGAGTAATGCATTCAACAAACAACCGCTGGTGCAACAACCAATCTGTTGAACTCATATACTGGTTATTCAAATTTCACTTATGCGTCAGAAATGCACTATTGCGTATGATCACACATACTTCACATGTCTCGCATTGTTTAAGCGTGTCATAACTGGGTGTGAATGAATCTCAAACCTGTGAGGTCCGTCAGATTTTATAACCTGAAATACAATGAAATATGGCAGTGTGTTTATCACTTTAAAAATGAACAATGAACTATTCAGGTACACACAGGTTATAATCAGACTATCAGACTATTTTTGCTGCTTGCTGAACACATTGTGCAAATATTCTATATAACCCAACATATAGAACTATGTAAGCCCAACCACTGATTTAAAACAACCCAACCACTTGGTTAAAACAGCCCAACCGCTGGGTTAAAACAGCCCAACCACTTGGTTAAAACAGCCCAACCGCTGGGTTAAAACAACCCAACCACTGGGTTAAAACAGCCCAACCGCTGGGTTAAAACAGCCCAAACACTGGGTCAAAACAGCCCAAACGCTGGGTTAAAATAGTCCAACCACTGGGTTAAAACAGCCCAAACACTGGGTCAAAACAGCCCAAACGCTGGGTTAAAATAGTCCAACCACTGGGTTAAAACAACCCAACCACTTGGTTAAAACAGCCCAAACGCTGGGTTAAAATAGTCCAACCGCTGGGTTAAAACAGCCCAACCGCTGGGTTAAAACAGCCCAACCACTTGGTTAAAACAGCCCAAACGCTGGGTTAAAACAGCCCAAACGCTGGGTTAAAACAACCCAACCACTGGGTTAAAACAGCCCAAACACTGGGTCAAAACAGCCCAAACGCTGGGTTAAAATAGTCCAACCACTGGGTTAAAACAGCCCAAACACTGGGTCAAAACAGCCCAAACGCTGGGTTAAAATAGTCCAACCACTGGGTTAAAACAGCCCAAACACTGGGTCAAAACAGCCCAAACGCTGGGTTAAAATAGTCCAACCACTGGGTTAAAACAGCCCAAACACTGGGTCAAAACAGCCCAACCACTGGGTTAAAACAGCCCAAACACTGGGTCAAAACAGCCCAAACGCTGGGTTAAAATAGTCCAACCACTGGGTTAAAACAGCCCAAACACTGGGTTACAACAGCCCAACCACTTGGTTAAAACAACCCAACCACTTGGTTAAAACAGCCCAAATACTGGGTTAAAACAGCCCAACCACTGGGTTAAAACAGCCCAACCGCTGGGTTAAAACAGCCCAACCGCTGGGTTAAAACAGCCCAACCACTGGGTTAAAACAGCCCAAACACTGGGTCAAAACAGCCCAAACGCTGGGTTAAAATAGTCCAACCACTGGGTTAAAACAGCCCAAACACTGGGTCAAAACAGCCCAAACGCTGGGTTAAAATAGTCCAACCACTGGGTTAAAACAACCCAACCACTTGGTTAAAACAGCCCAAACGCTGGGTTAAAACAGCCCAACCGCTGGGTTAAAACAGCCCAACCACTTGGTTAAAAACAGCCCAAACGCTGGGTTAAAACAGCCCAAACGCTGGGTTAAAACAACCCAACCACTGGGTTAAAACAGCCCAAACACTGGGTCAAAACAGCCCAAACACTGGGTTAAAACAGCCCAACCGCTGAGTTGAAAATTTTAACCCATCATAGGATAGACGTGAAACTGCCCTTTTAATTATTTTAAATAAATAATATAATAAATAAAATAATATATAATAAAATAAATAATATAAAACATCAAAAACATAGATTTTAACATTAGACGCTAAAATTTGATGTTAAATCTACTACTGTTTTATATAGAATTGTTCTATAGTCTATAAAGCCTTTAATTACATCACAAGTAACAGAGTAATTACAGAAAAAAAATAAGAGTAATCCCATACTTTACCTTTTCAAGGGAATTAAATCACACAAACTCACTTCTTAGTAATAATGAATTACACCCAACACTAAGAAAGAGTTGTGAGTTAGTATGTGATAAAACCAGTCACTGCATAAAGCATGCAATATAAATAAACAAACAAAGAGTGAGATGATAATAAAATGTACAATTTCTATTATTATCTAAAGTTCCATTGAGAGAAGTTTTTAGTGTATACTATGTGCTGTATAGTCAGTATTCAGTTCCAAACATGGGCCAAGCTCACTGCATTTGGGGATGTAGTATGCTTTGAATACATACTGCATAGTGCACACTACATATACAGCATCGGAATGGCGGTGTGTTGCTGTTTGTGCACGCGCACACACACACGGAGCTCCACCTTGTGGGGCTCGTGAACCTTCTTCCCGATCCTCGGCGACTCCTTCGCGTTCATTCTCATCAGTGGAGCTTCATGGACGGGCAGGAATGGCTGGATCACGGAGACTTGTTCATTTTTTCACGGCTTTGTGCGTGTTTCTGTGCTACAGCGCGTCGGTGAACGGAGGAAAGCGAGGGAACTCGGATAAATGCAACTACAAGGTAAAAACGCAATCTTTAAAACTCTTCGCGTGCGAGCTTTCTGTCAGAGACACGCGCTGAAACTTCACGAACAAGTTCAGTCATGTCATGTCACCTCAGAAGAACATTCAAAGCTTTTAATATCTGGCTTTTAAGTTTAAATAAGAGTATTCAACAGCTATGCGGTTATGATCAAAATGTGTGTTTGTGGAAGTATATGTAACGCGTAATTGTAACGCGTAAATGTAACATCGAGTGTCTCAGATATGTGTTTGTTGAGGTGTGCACTCTTTAAAATAAAGGTCTGATGTCATGGGAAGACATTTTTACATATCTAATTCTCATGTTATTCAGAAAACCATCTGTTTAAAACCTACAATCCAAAACACTGATCTGAAGAAACCGTATTGCAACCTCTAAACAACCATATGCAGCCAATGAAAGTTATTTTTAAGAGTGCACCTGTATGTTTTAAAGTGTTCCTCACTCTGTGGAAGTCTTGTACCAACAGTGTTCATCCGGTCAGGAGCTTTGAGCTTTGGGAAATGGCCTTTTAGGAGGTCAGAAGTGTGAATGAGTCTCTATTGTTGCTGGAGTTGACCTGCTGATGCTTTTGTGAATGGTGGTTGTAGACTGGAGATCACTATGGGAAGATGGAAGTGAAAAGGCTTTACAGGTTTTCATTTAAGCAAGTCAGTTGGCAAGTCCAATGTGTGGCAAAACATGAAAGCGCTTTAGGCTGCGCAGCTTTTCTTTAATCTAAATTTTAATAAGCCTCTTTAATGGTTTAAAGGGTTAGTTCACCCAAAAGTGAACATCCTTATGTCGTTCTTCCACACCCGTAAGACGTTTTCGTTATTAGATATTTTTGATGAAATCCGATGGCATCTTTTAATTGACACTTTCACGCGCAGAAAGCTACTTAAAACGGGTCATGTGACTACAGTGATTCAACCTTAATGCTATGAAGCGACGAGAATACGTTTTGTGCGCCAAAATAGCAGCATTATTCAACAATATCTAGTGTTCAAAAAGCATGCTTTACGAATCTTTTGTGTCGAACCGGTGGGTTTGGAGCACGATTTGAGTAAACGAGGCTTCGTTACGTCAGAAGTGATTCGCAATTTCGATATTTCACGTGACTTTGGCAGTTTGATACGTGAACCGAACTACTGATTCGAAACAAAAGATTCGTAAAGCTTCATGAATCAGTGTTGTGAAATCGCCCATCACTAGATGTTTATAAAGTCGTTATTTTGTGTTTTTTTTTGGCGCACAAAAAGTATTCTCGTCGCTTTATAATATTAAAGTTGAACTCTGTACTCGCATGAACTGTTTTTAATATATCTTTAGTACCTTTCTAGGTGTTTGAAAGCCTATCTCGCTGGCAATAGAGACTCACTGAGCCATCGGGTTTCATCTTAAAGATCTTATGGGTAGAGAACGACATGAGGATTTAATGACAGAAATTAAATTTTTAGGTGAACTAACCCTTTAATCTTTTGATTTTTACAGACATGAACAGTCTTGCATGAGCAGTTGAATTTTAATTTCTGATTACTTAATAGTCATGTTTTTTATATTAGAGAAGTCTTTAATAAGAGTTTCCATTTTAAATAGAGCAGCTAGAGATATGTGACCTTTTTTTAAAAGAGTATCAAGTGACAAAAGATGATTTAAAAAAATGGATATGGCTGTTATACGAGACTCTCCACACGTCCGTGTTGTGTTGGCCGTGTTTGTCTTTTGCCTTTTTTTCCTGTTGAGCCGTGTCTGGGTCGTTTGCTGATGACAGACGGGCTATTGACGGACAGATTGCCCCCCCAATCTCATTGTCTTACAGGGGCAGAGCTGCTTTTGAAGTCATTTCCCATAGGAAGTCAGTGAACTGTGTGCTCTATTAAAATTCTTTGGCATTTCCTCTTCGGAAGCACAGATCACCTCCCTCCACCGCTACTTCAAAGCCGTCCTGTTGAGAGAAACACTTCAGGTGTGAATGAATTGTGTGTTCTTGTGGGCCGTTAGTTTTTCTTCCGCGCTGACAACTGAACTGATGTTGCTTTTTATAGACCGCAGGCGAGGCGACAGACTTGCAGTAAATGTGCGGTTTTATACGCAAAGGTATTTTTGTACATAATGAAGTTGTGCTTTTTCTTGCTTTGTGTTTTAAAGCACTTTTTCTGCACTATTTTGCTCTATAACGTTCCTTATATTTGGCTTTAGTAGCTTGCGGAGATCTCAAACTTTGCTGCATGTTTGTGCTGTAGATGCTTAAGCAGCTTTACAGCAATTCATGATGGTAATGTTTATTATATCTGAAAGGGTTAGTTACAATTTCTATCCTCATTTATCACTGGTGGACATTAACGTATCTGTGCTTTTTTATTTTGGGAAACTTTTGCTTCACTACATTCCAAAGCTTAATATCATAAGCTTAATAACAACCCAACCCCTGGGTTAAAACAGCCCAACTGCCCGCTGGGTTAAAACAGCCCAACTGCCCGCTGGGTTAAAACAGCCCAACTGCCCGCGGGGTTAAAACAGCCCAACTGCCCGCGGGGTTAAAACAGCCCAACTGCCCGCGGGGTTAAAACAGCCAACTGCCCGCGGGGTTAAAACAGCCCAATCGCCCGCTGGGTTAAAACAATTCATGATGGTAATGTTTATTATATCTGAAAGGGTTAGTTACAATTTCTATCCTCATTTATCACTGGTGGACATTAACGTATCTGTGCTTTTTTATTTTGGGAAACTTTTGCTTCACTACATTCCAAAGCTTAATATCATAAGCTTAATAACAACCCAACCCCTGGGTTAAAACAGCCCAACTGCCCGCTGGGTTAAAACAGCCCAACTGCCCGCTGGGTTAAAACAGCCCAACTGCCCGCTGGGTTAAAACAGCCCAACTGCCCGCTGGGTTAAAACAGCCCAACTGCCCGCTGGGTTAAAACAGCCCAACTGCCCGCTGGGTTAAAACAGCCCAACTGCCCGCTGGGTTAAAACAGCCCAACTGCCCGCTGGGTTAAAACAGCCCAACTGCCCGCTGGGTTAAAACAGCCCAACTGCCCGCTGGGTTAAAACAGCCCAACTGCCCGCTGGGTTAAAACAGCCCAACTGCCCGCTGGGTTAAAACAGCCCAACTGCCCGCTGGGTTAAAACAGCCCAAGATGGTAATGTTTATTATATCTGAAAGGGTTAGTTACAAATTCTATCCTCATTTATCACTGGCGGACATTAACGTATCTGTGCTTTTTTATTTTGGGAAACTTTTTTGCTTCACTTCATTCAAAGCTTAATATCATACTTTTTACTACACTACATTTCATAAAAACATATCATTCCTCATTATTATAACCTCTGAGGCGTTTGATTCGTGAACGAGCTGATTCTTTTCGATGAACCTGATGAATTGGATTAAATTATACATAGAAAGCGATCAAAGAACGCTCCCTTTACATTCGCTGGAGCCGTCAATCAAACTGCGTGAGTTTATCAGTGACTGAGTTCGAGCCAAAACTCCGGTTTTATTCAATGAATCTCTGTTACGTCGCATTTGCATTGTTAGTGATGATGAAAGCGTTCGTTCGTGTGCGGAAATTGAGTTGAATTGACGAGATCACTGCTTTCATGCGCTCAACAACATGTCTGTGATCGGCTACGATGTTCATCACTGCAACCTTTCTGAATATAATGCCATAGATCTATCTGTTATGCAGCACTTTTCACGATTAGTTAACCTAAAAGCTGCTCAAAAAGTGAGAGAGTAATACTTAGCTATTTCATATGCAAACATGTTAGCCAATCAGAAGTCTCACAGCAGACACGCCCCTTAAAACAGAGCGTCCAAATAAGAGGCGTTTTTTTTATATTATTTTTAATGACCATTTTTGATATAAAAAGCATACTAACATTATAAGTGCACCCAGGAAACATTATTAAACAACGCATGACCCCTTTAAGGCTCGTTCACACCAAGATCGTTAACTATATTAGCGTCCACACCAGCGCACGATATCGTTCTGTTATTATTAAGTGTGAGCTGCAGTTTTATCGTCTGTCACTTTAAATGCTCAAGCTCTCTAAAGCAGGATGGATTCTGATTGGCTGTCAATGTTTTTATTATTCATCACCTGGAAACGAATCGTTCTGAAAGTGATTCCAAACATATTGTCAGTAATAGTGTGAACTCGGCTATTCGTTTATGTTTAGCAAGATAAAGATCTTTATCGTTATGTCTTTTGTGTGAACGCGCAATTACAGTCACATTTAGTGGAGTAGCGGGCAATAAAACAGTTTGTCACGATGTAAACCATTATGCAGCTGAGATTTGCTATATAACTAGTATATATTGCTCTATGTGAGTATATGCATGCAGATAAAGTAGGAAGTACTATAAATCTAACTAGGTTGTATTTTTCAATGCAATCGTCTGACTTAAAATTGGCAACAAATCTTGATTTGGAAAGTTTTGCATGCATGCAAGTGTGCATTTTTAAGGAGCAAAAATGTTGCCTTGAGAGTTTTACACTTTCTGTCTTTGCATTGTTTCCTGTTTTTTTTTTTTTTTGACACCCAGTTCAGGTTTAGACTAAGGAAAAACAAAGGTAGACATTTCAATTGGCCTCGGAGCTTTTCCCGGGCTCCAGCCGAGGGGGCAGGAGGCTCAATTGGATCTCCGACGGGGGCCTGTTGGACTCGGATTAAAGTGGTTGTTCTCTCCGGAAGTCCCAGGCTTCTCGGCTCAATAGCATCCTGCCTTCGGCTTTCCAACGAGCTCTGTGAGAAATCCCGCTGCCAGAAAATTGTCTGAGCCTAACTTTCCTCTCCTTCTCAGAGTCTGACCTCAAGCCTCTGTTAAAGAAATAATGGAGTTCAGATATTGCTGGCCGTGTTCAGCTAAAGTCCCGTTCCCGTCCATCTGGTGAAGTTATGCTCTGCGAATGTGCTGAGAGTGATGTCAGCCAAACCTCACAAACTTTAGCGAGGATCCCGAAATTGTTTCCAGCGAGTTTTCTGGGGGTGCGACGCGACAGGCCATTAGCATCGGGGGAGGCCCGAGCTGAAGCCTGTGTTTTTTTTTTTTTCATGTACGGTCCTCAGTTGTGCATTCAAGGGAATCGCCGTGATTAATATTCAACTTGGAACTACGTAGAGCTCACTTTTCATTCCGCACTCAAGTAAATGTTTTGCAGAGAGTATTTATTTTTTCCCGTTAAGATTAATTGTTAGATCTTTGACTAATCTGCTGTGAAAAACAAAATGAGCTTTAAGGCTAATTCCAAACAAATGAATGTCTATTAAGTCCGTAAAAATGGTCTAAATGACTTGTGCACTATATTCCAAGTCTTCTTGTTTTGATGTTTTCAAAATATGATGTTTTGTGTGAGGGAACAGATCCCCAAAAATTCCATCCTCTTTTCATCCACTGGTGCTCCAAAATCTCATTTGCAGTTGCGCTTTTTCCAAAGTTGTTGCATCATGATTTGATCATGTGAAAACTAATGGCATGATCCAGCAAGACATCATTTTATCACAATTCTGACTTTATTTCTCGCAGTAATTCTGACTTCATATCGCGCAGTAATTCTGACTTTCTCGCAGTAATTCTGACTTTCTCGCAGTAATTCTGACTTTCTCGCAGTAATTCTGACTTTCTCTCGCAGTAATTCTGACTTTCTCTCGCAGTAATTCTGACTTTATATCGCAGTAATTCTGACTTTATATCGCGCAGTAATTCTGACTTTATATCGCGCAGTAATTCTGACTTTATATCGCGCAGTAATTCTGACTATCTCGCGCAGTAATTCTGACTTTATCGCGCAGTAATTCTGACTTTATCGCGCAGTAATTCTGACTTTATCGCGCAGTAATTCTGACTTTATCGCGCAGTAATTCTGACTTTATCGCGCAGTAATTCTGACTTTATCGCGCAGTAATTCTGACTTTATCGCGCAGTAATTCTGACTTTATCGCGCAGTAATTCTGACTTTATCGCGCAGTAATTCTGACTCGCGCAGTAATTCTGACTTTATCGCGCAGTAATTCTGACTCGCGCAGTAATTCTGACTCGCGCAGTAATTCTGACTCGCGCAGTAATTCTGACTCGCGCAGTAATTCTGACTTTATCGCGCAGTAATTCTGACTCGCGCAGTAATTCTGACTCGCGCAGTAATTCTGACTCGCGCAGTAATTCTGACTCGCGCAGTAATTCTGACTCGCGCAGTAATTCTGACTCGCGCAGTAATTCTGACTCGCGCAGTAATTCTGACTCGCGCAGTAATTCTGACTTTATCTCGCGCAGTAATTCTGACTTTATCTCGCGCAGTAATTCTGACTTTATCTCGCAGTAATTCTGACTTTATCTCGCGCAGTAATTCTGACTTTATCTCGCGCAGTAATTCTGACTTTATCTCGCAGTAATTCTGACTTTATCTCGCAGTAATTCTGACTTTATGTCGCGCAGTAATTCTGACTTTATCACGCAGTAATTCTGACTGCCTTGTAGTAATTCTGACTTTTTCTCACAATAGCAAGAAAAGTCAGAATTATGAACCGATGAGTCACAATTATCTATTAGATTGTTTTGATTGCAGTGTAATCAGTGAAGATTTCTTAGGCATGATTTAAAACTTTCTTGTTGAAATATTTTCCTTTTCCAGTGTTTTGAGTGAAAACAAATCTTCTTAAAGTATCAGTTATAATTGGCTTCCTGGTCTTGCAGGTGCTTCATGTACATGTTAGTTTTAATCGACGAAAGCAGTCGAATGAGAAGCGTTTATAAAGCATAAGGACTCTCATTGGTGGACTTGACAACTGATCTATATCAGGTGTTTAGTTACGGCACGTATGGCAAGGACTGGCCTGAAATCTCCCAGTCTAATATACCGGGTCAAATAAAACGAAAGCATAACGCCTGTGTTTTACTTTGTCCCAAGACGTACACAAGCAGAATCCCGGCCAAGACCTTTCTTTATTACCGTGGTCCGGGGATCTAATGAGTGCATATATGGGCCGCCTTTTTCCATTTCTGTGTGTGTTTTCCAAAAAAGCCCTCACACTTTTGGGTCCTTGTTCTCGTAACATCTGTTTGAGGATGAATGATCGGGAAGGGGGTGTGTTTCGTAGCGCTCGTGGTGCGGAGAGAGAATGAAAAGGGGGATGAGATCGGAGTTATTTCTGTGGCATCTTAAGGGTGCATTGAAAACCATCCAAGCAGCTCGTCACCTTGGAGGCTGTGTCTTGTGGTGCGGTGGGAAAATCCCTGGTTGGCTAGCTCTGAATCGGCCCGGTTCGCTGAACCGCTTTGAATTCTGGGATGGAGGTCTTTCAGTAGCGACACTTCTTTTGACTGGACGAGTGCTCCTGTCGCTCGGTCTGAATGGCAGGATGTCGCTGGTAAACTTAGGTATGTTAAAAGTGAATTAAGAGTTGGGACACTCTGTTCAGCTCAGCTGGGGGCCTGTGACTGGTCAGTGATTAAAAAAAAAAAATTAAGAAGCTGGTCTGGCCTGCTTGTATTTTCAGAATTAGTGTTGTAGGGTTTGACTAACATCTTACATCTGAATGATTTTATATTACGGTTATAGCAAATATCATATATTTATAATATCATTTTATAATAAATTAAAATTTTATATATATGTGTGTGTGTGTAAAATATATATATATTTATATATAGTTATATATATTTATTTATATAGTTTTATATATAAATATATATATATATATATATATATATATATATATATATATATATATATATATATATGTATGTGTGTATATATATATATATGTGTGTGTGTGTGTGTATATATATATATATATATATATATATAAAAAACATATATAAATTTTATATATATATATATATATATATGTGTGTGTATATATATATATATATATATATATATATATATATATATATATTTACTTTTAGTCTTTTATATATTATTTTATAAATATTTATATATTTTCTAATTATTTATTTGATATAGAATAATAATTTTGTATATGTATGTATATGAATATATATATGTGTGTGTGTATGTGTATATATTATTTTATATATATATTATTTTATATAGTTCTAATTAACAAGCTATAATTAATATTTTATATTAATGATTGTATAATTTTATTTATTTAATGTAGGTAGATTAATTAAAATAATTTTATTTTTTATACATAGCCATGTTTTTCTTTATAAAACATTGCATATATATATTTTATTTATATTTAATGATAGATATACATTTTTTTAATTATTTATTTGATATAGAATAATAATTTTATTTGTGTGTATATATAATATATATATATAATATATATATATATATATATATATATATATATATATATATATATATATATATATATATATATATATATATTTTAATAATAAAAAATATCTATATATATATACACACACACATATCAAATAAATAATTAAATATAAGATAATATGCATGTTATTTTAAATCCACTTAAATTCTTAAAAAATGCAGTGTTTGGTTTTTATACACAAATAACCATTTCTGCCATTGAGTATGCTGTCCTACCGCCCACTTCTATTCATAATCAACCATGAAACAAATAAAATGCTGAAATAGACCATGCAAAATATAATTATTTGTAATATGGCTATAAAATGTCTCCTAAACCTAATACAGAACAAATTTGAACACTTTATTTATGCTATTGGAGCTTGTACTTTAACCTCATACAGTTGGCGATGCTCAGGCGACCCCGAGGGCTGTAACTCGAGTCCGTTTGCAGAGAGACTCAATCTGTGGTCACAAGCAGTCCTTCCTCTCTCTCCCTGCCGCCCCACAGACTGAAGTCATTACAATCAATTAGCTGCTCTTTGCTCCAGCCTAATCAAGGATCTGGTACAGAGCAACTTCCTGCCTGTAGGTTTCAGGCAATGATTTGAGATTATACAGTGTCTGTCTTTTACCGGGTGAAGTATGCGGCGTCCTCTGAGCTCTGGGGTGGATGCATCTTTATGTCCCCAGTTTTAAAACCACAGCTTTATGTGTGCCATCTCTGATCTTTATTTATTTGTTTATTTATTTTTAGCTATAATAAAGTCCAGAGGGTCCTGAAGTTCACAACTTGAAGTAAATCACATTAGATTGACGTAACTATTGGATTCAAAGTCAAAAATGACTCTATTTACTTACTTGATAGACATTGTAAGTCATTATACACTTTTAAAATTAAAGGTGCTGTTTTCACAGTCCATTTCTAGAACTTTTAATAATATATACGTATTATAAAATATAGTGTTTAAAGAAAAGAAAAAAAAAAAAAAAAAAAATATATATATATATATATATATTTTAATTTATATATATATATATATATATATTTTAATATATATATATATATATATATATATATATATATATATATATATATATATATATATATATATATATTTTAATATATATATATATATATATATTATATATATATATATATATATTTTTTTTTTTTTTTTTAATTTATTTATATTATTTATTACTATACATTTAAGTGTATTATAAAATATAGTGTTTAAAAAAATATATATAATTTTTTATTTATATATATTTTTTTATTATTTATTCCTATACATTTAAGTGTATACGTGTGTTTGTGTATATGTGTATATATGCATGTATATGAGTGTGTATATATATATATATATATATATATATATATATATATATATATATATATATATATATATATATTATTTGTATACACTTACATGTATAGTAATAAATAATAATAAAAAAATATAATAATAATAAATACGCTAATTATAACTTTATAAATTAATTCATAGTAAAAATAATTAAGGATATATATATATATAGAATTTTATATAAAATAAAAAAATATATATGTTAAAGAAATGTATTTATATAAAATTAAATATAATTTATATATATATATATATATATATATAATTTAATTTATACAAATGTTTTTCTTTTTATATATATATATATATAAACATTTTTAATTAATATAATAACAATAATAACAATAATAATAATAATAATAAAATAACTCAACTCAGTCATAGTGTAAAATGCAATAAATTCTAAGCTGATTCTTTCAGCTGACATGAAAAGGCTTGTGAACAGTGTTTCATGTTGACTTCAAGAGTCCCTGACTTAAGCACGATAAGTCCGATTTAATGCGTAGGTGTTTTCCGAAAAGCGCAAGAAGTAAACCTAACGCAACAACCTGTGTAATGGAGCTCGTGCGCTCTGTGTTGTGTTTGGGGCTTTAGACATCAGCTCTGGTGACTTTCAGGCTGGTTTTGAGGGGCTGAGAGGTTACTCCGCGTGTGATCTCCTCTCTTGTGTCTCGTCCGTCGTTCTTGGCACCGCCTCTGTGTTTTCCATTAGAGCTGCGAGATGATCTTCCCTTCTCTTCCTCTTCTTCATGGTCATGCAATTCTGGAAGCCTCTGGGCAGCGGTGCATTCTTAACGCATGAAACCCAAAACTTCAAATCCCACAAGCCCTCTGTCCTCCCCGTGAAGACATTCATTGTTTGTTAATGTCATCCAGCAGGTCATTCTTGGCCACGTCTTCTCGTGTCTTTTCCGGTGTATCGCTGCTTGTTCTCGCAGGGCCGACGCACAATGTCTGTTTTTATCACCGCACACTTTTAATCCAGGCCCATAGAAGGCTTTTCTGAGGATCGCTTTCTCTCGTGATGTTCGACTGCGGAGAGCGTGTCTGGGCTTGTTTCGGTAGTTTCTGTCTGCCGTGTTTACATCCTTTTTGTAGTAGTGTGAATTTCAAATGATTATAAAAACAAGGTGTGATGACAAAGGAGCAGGAATCCAAACGACAAAGAAGTTTATTCATTTTCATTATAGGGATTTCCATGTTTTGTCAGCCAAACCTATTTCAGTAGTTTAAAGGATTATTTCACTTTCAAATGAATATTAACCCAAACTTTACACACCCTCAATCCATCCTAGGTTATATGACTTATTTTAATAAATATCCTGGAGCAGCCGAGCTTTATAATGCCAGTTATTTTGACATCATGACTGTATAATTTAGTGTTTTATTTTATTTATTTATTTATTTTTGTGTTATTTTATTTTTATTCATTTAAAAAAATACGTTATTTTATAAATATTTTTAGTGTTTTAATTTATTTATTTTTGTTACTTTGATTTTATTTTGATTATTTATTTTTAATATTGTTTATTTTTACATTATGATTTTATAAGAATTTACTGAGTTTTATTTTTTAAATTTTTTTATAGTTTTATTTTTAAATTATGATTTTATAAATATTTAGTGAGTTTATTTTTTTTTAACATTTTGATTTTCTTTTTAATGTTTATTTTTACATTGATTTGATAAATATTTAGTGTATTTTATTTTATTATATTTGATTTTATTTTTAATATTGTTCATTTACATTATGATTTTTATAGTTAGTCAGTTTTATTTAATTTTTTTATTTTTAAATAATTTTTATCACATTTTTATGATTTTAAATTAATTATCATAATGTGTCACATTATGATTTTATAAATATTTAGTAAGTGTTTTAGAATGTTTTATTTGTTACTTTTACATTTTTATGATTTAATTGACTATTAGCATTTCATCATAAACCCCAGGAAACCCTGATTTTTTTTTTTTTTTGTTGTTTTTTTTTTGGTTTAGATACTAAAACATGAAATGTAAAGGAATGGTTAATTAATATTCTGCCATAATTTACTTGTTGAAGATGTTTGTCAGGCTGCTCTTTTAACATAAAAACATATGGTGAGCTCCAAGATCAAAAATAAAAGCTTGATAAAAGTCATAAGTCATATAATAAAACTTAAGAAATGTTTTTGTGAAACTTAATCACAATATGTTATTTCTCGTTATCATGAAGCACATTTTGTTCATTATGATTGTGAAATCCTTTACGTTTCATGTTCAGTTGTGCTGCATCCCAGCAGATATGAATCCTGCAGATGTCCGGGACCTTTGCCACGTGTTTCACGGCAGTGAAGGTTAACCGTGCACCAGTTCAGAAATCAGTTTATGATGGTTCAGAGGCCAGATCTTTCCAGGGAGTTGTGTGGTTATGGTGCATGTGTTGACCACTGCTCTGAGACCATTTTTCTTCAGATTATGGGTGTTTTTTTTGTAGAAAAGGCTGGTCCTGGATCAGTGGGTTGAATTAAGCGCTACCTAGATGTTTTGGGACTGGGAAATGCATCGGCAGTCTGTTAAACACATGAAGCGTGATCTACATGTGCTCATCACACCTCTGGAGAGCCTGACGTATGCAATAAGTCAAACAGAAGAAGGTAGTTTGTTGAACCTTCTAGAGAAAATATAAAAAAACACTGCATATGTGTTTTTTTTGTTGACTGTCGTAATTGATGCATCAGGATTTTTCGCTCTTATAGTACGATGCAATGACAATATGCATCGGTTTTATTTTTATAAGTCCAAACAATTTGCATTTCGGTGCAAATACTGATATTTGAAAAAAGTGAGGCGAAATTGATGAAAAGATCTTTAGAGCACTTACTACTTGCATAAAAAGCGTAGAATATAAATATCAGTCGTCACCTAAGGTTGGGAAAAATTCCGTAAACTTTCCATGGAATATTTCCCAAATTCCCCTGCTTAACTTCCCAAGTTGAAAACTTAACGGACATTTACAGGAATTACTGTGAATTCATTGGAAATTAAGAATGCACAGGGTTGAAGTTTTCATTACATCTGTTTTTATGCTGCAAGAAAACACGTTTTAAGTTTGCAAATTTCCAGTTTATTCCCATTGATTCCTTTTAGTTCTTAAAAACTTTGAAAGTTCCCGCAGTTTTGCAACCCAAGTGGTGACTCTTGATCTGCCAATTATGTGTTAGTAAGATGATATTTAAATGCTTAGTTTTATGATCAAAGCTCTTTAGTTTTAAATAGGACCCTTTCCACAAGATGTAATGCAAGTCTCTGAAGTTTCAGCTCAAAATCCCCCACAGATCATTTATTATAGCTAGTCAAATTTCTCTCTATTTGGGTGTGAAGAGCAAAAACACGCCGTTTTGTGTGTGTGTGTCCCTTTAAATGCAAATGAGCTGCTGCTCCAGAAGAGGGCGGAGCTTTAACAGCTCAACAACAACAAAGCTGGAGAATCTCACGCAGACGAAATGAGGAAAGTGTTCAAACTGATGGAGAGACTCAGGAAGACGTTTCTGAGCGGTTAGTGGATAAATTGATGGAGTTGCTGTGGAGTTGATCGACTCGTCACTAGCATCACGTTCATCTTTTTTCCTCGAATCGACCCTCGTTTGTGAAGCAGTCCGGCGTAAAATGACGGCATCGACAACACTCGACTACAACAACTCTTCCTCTTCTCTAAAGCAGCCCAGTATGGCCCCGCCCCCTTTGTTGCTTGCTCCCGGGGGCGGAGCTTATGTAAATTTTGGGGTTTGTGATGTCACTAACTCATAGCTTTGCAAACGTTGTTTATCCTCAAATGGCCACATTACACACTAACTAAAGTTAAAAAAGTGAAATCATAATCAAGGAGCCCCTTTAAAACATGTACGACTCAGTGATGAACACGCATTTAAGACTTAACGTACACGTATGACGTGTTGATGATAAAGTAAACCTCCAGTCCGTTAGGTGTTTACATTTTGTTTATTGAAGCGAAGTGTATCTAATGAACGTTTACTTACCTCAACTGTGCTGTTTACAGAAAAATGAGCTGCTGAAGTTCCTCAGAGCGAATGTAATGGCATATGGGAGCGTTTTTGTGACGGAATGAGCTGGGAAGACAGGAAAGACATTAAGGGGAACAGACTGAAGCCCTCCAGCGTTTGACCCTTCATCAGATGTTCCCTCTCTGACCTGCCCATCCGCTTCCTCTTTAGGCTGAGAGTGGGATGGTTTAGAAACTCGATCAGTGCCAATTCGGTGTTTTATGTAGTCGCGTTGACTGTGTTTATGTCGTCTGCAGCGCTGGAGTTGACGGGATGAAAGCAGGAAATCTGACCGTGTGCAAAAGAGTTCAGTGTCACTTGTTTACTTTGCTTGGAAATAGTGCAGGATGTTTCGTTGAGTCGCAGACGTGCTCTGAGATGACCGTAATTACACAGATGAAGAAAGCCGATACCTGCTCATTAATGCCACACGATCACCTGCAGCTATAGGGCGGCAGCCGGAAATGCCGCCACACAAATGCATGGAACTCGATCTGGATCGGTGTTGGTTTTTGATGTCAAAAACATATATATATATATATAGTTTGTATGCGAGATTATAGATCATATTACACCATCACAGTAAACACAGACGCCTCAAGACAAACTAAAGTCTTTGCGGAGTCCGACATGAACCCGCTAGAAAGTTGTTTATAAAAGTGATTAATAACTACAGGACCTGATAGCAAACACAACGTTGATTGTCCTAGAAAATGACTCTTTTTGGAATATGAAATTGGAGACACATGTTAAGGAAATGAGAAACGTGTGTTCAAGCTCTGGTGAGCTAGGCTGTGGTCAGATATGTCAAATTCAATGCGAAAAGGTGCTCGTTTCCTTTGTTTGGACGTTGGGGGAAGAGATTTCATCGGATTTCACTGATTCGAGTGGTTTTGTTCGAGATTTTTATTAGAAGTGACATTTTTAAGGAAATGTATGTACGTGTATAAAACATATAACAATTAAAAATAAATATTTTTATTATAATAATAATAATAGTAATAATAATTCCATGATAAAACCAGTAAATTGTGTGGATATATTAAGCAAATGACCCTTTGAAAGTAACTTGGATCTTCAAAAATAAAAAAACGATTGTATCGATTACATGGTTACACCAGTCGATGATGGCAAGTGATGATAAAAAAGTATTTGTCATTGAATCATTCGTTTATGAGATTCGTTCAAAAACACTGCTCGTCCTTTAATGAAATAAGTGAAGTCTTTACAAATGAGTCATTGAATCAGAAATGCTGTTCATCCCCTATTGAAACAACTGAAGGCTTTACGAGTGAGTCATTGAATCATTCACTCGAGATTTGTTCAAAAACGCTGTTCATCCCCTAATGAAACAAGTGAAGTCTTTACGAGTGAGTCATTGAATCATTCACCCAAGAGATTTGTTCAAAAACACTGTTCATCCCCTAATGAAACAAGTGAAGGCTTTACGAGTGAGTCATTGAATCATTCACTCGAGATTTGTTCAAAAACGCTGTTCATCCCCTAATGAAACAAGTGAAGGCTTTACGAGTGAGTCATTGAATCATTCATTCAAGAGATTTGTTCAAAAACACTGTTCATCCCCTAATGAAACAAGTGAAGCCTTTATGAGTGAGTCATTGACTCATTCACTCGAGATTTGTTCAAAAACACTGTTCATCTCCTAATGAAACAAGTGAAGTCGTCACGAGTGAGTCATTGAATCATTCATTCAAGAGATTTGTTCAAAAACGCTGTTCATCCCCTATTGAAACAAGTGAAGCCTTTATGAGTGAGTCATTGACTCATTCACTCGAGATTTGTTCAAAAACACTGTTCATCTCCTAATGAAACAAGTGAAGTCGTCACGAGTGAGTCATTGAATCATTCATTCAAGAGATTTGTTCAAAAACGCTGTTCATCCCCTATTGAAACAAGTGAAGTCGTCACGAGTGAGTCATTGAATCATTCACCCAAGAGATTTGTTCAAAAACGCTGTTCATCTCCTATTGAAACAAGTGAAGTCTTTACGAGTGAATCGTTGAATCATTCACTCGAGATTTGTTCAAAAACACTGTTCGCCCTTTTAATGAAATAAGTGAAGTCTTCACGAGTGAGTCATTGAATCATTCACTCGAGATTTGTTCAAAAACACTGTTCATCTCCTAATGAAACAAGTGAAGTCTTTACGAGTGAATCGTTGAATCATTCACCCAAGAGATTTGTTCAAAAACGCTATTCATCTCCTATTGAAACAAGTGAAGTCTTCACGAGTGAGTCATTGAATCATTCACTCGAGATTTGTTCAAAAACACTGTTCGTCCTTTAATGAAATAAGTGAAGGCTTTACGAGTGAGTCATTGAATCATTCACTCGAGATTTGTTCAAAAACGCTGTTCATCCCCTAATGAAACAAGTGAAGTCTTTACGAGTGAGTCATTGAATCATTCACCCAAGAGATTTGTTCAAAAACACTGTTCATCCCCTAATGAAACAAGTGAAGGCTTTACAAGTGAGTCATTGAATCATTCACTCGAGATTTGTTCAAAAACGCTGTTCATCCCCTAATGAAACAAGTGAAGGCTTTACGAGTGAGTCATTGAATCATTCATTCAAGAGATTTGTTCAAAAACACTGTTCATCCCCTAATGAAACAAGTGAAGCCTTTATGAGTGAGTCATTGACTCATTCACTCGAGATTTGTTCAAAAACACTGTTCATCTCCTAATGAAACAAGTGAAGTCGTCACGAGTGAGTCATTGAATCATTCATTCAAGAGATTTGTTCAAAAACGCTGTTCATCCCCTATTGAAACAAGTGAAGCCTTTATGAGTGAGTCATTGACTCATTCACTCGAGATTTGTTCAAAAACACTGTTCATCTCCTAATGAAACAAGTGAAGTCGTCACGAGTGAGTCATTGAATCATTCATTCAAGAGATTTGTTCAAAAACGCTGTTCATCCCCTATTGAAACAAGTGAAGTCGTCACGAGTGAGTCATTGAATCATTCACCCAAGAGATTTGTTCAAAAACGCTGTTCATCTCCTATTGAAACAAGTGAAGTCTTTACGAGTGAATCGTTGAATCATTCACTCGAGATTTGTTCAAAAACACTGTTCGCCCTTTTAATGAAATAAGTGAAGTCTTCACGAGTGAGTCATTGAATCATTCACTCGAGATTTGTTCAAAAACACTGTTCATCTCCTAATGAAACAAGTGAAGTCTTTACGAGTGAATCGTTGAATCATTCACCCAAGAGATTTGTTCAAAAACGCTATTCATCTCCTATTGAAACAAGTGAAGTCTTCACGAGTGAGTCATTGAATCATTCACTCGAGATTTGTTCAAAAACACTGTTCGTCCTTTAATGAAATAAGTGAAGGCTTTACGAGTGAGTCATTGAATCATTCACTCGAGATTTGTTCAAAAACACTGTTCATCTCCTAATGAAACAAGTGGAGTCTTTACGAGTGAATCGTTGAATCATTCACCCAAGAGATTTGTTCAAAAACGCTATTCATCTCCTATTGAAACAAGTGAAGTCTTTACGAGTGAATCGTTGAATCATTCACTCGAGATTTGTTCAAAAACACTGTTCGCCCTTTTAATGAAATAAGTGAAGTCTTCACGAGTGAGTCATTGAATCATTCACTCGAGATTTGTTCAAAAACACTGTTCATCTCCTAATGAAACAAGTGAAGTCTTTACGAGTGAATCGTTGAATCATTCACCCAAGAGATTTGTTCAAAAACGCTATTCATCTCCTATTGAAACAAGTGAAGTCTTCACGAGTGAGTCATTGAATCATTCACTCGAGATTTGTTCAAAAACACTGTTCGTCCTTTAATGAAATAAGTGAAGGCTTTACGAGTGAGTCATTGAATCATTCACTCGAGATTTGTTCAAAAACACTGTTCATCTCCTAATGAAACAAGTGAAGTCTTTACGAGTGAATCGTTGAATCATTCACCCAAGAGATTTGTTCAAAAACGCTATTCATCTCCTATTGAAACAAGTGAAGTCTTCACGAGTGAGTCATTGAATCATTCACTCGAGATTTGTTCAAAAACACTGTTCGTCCTTTAATGAAATAAGTGAAGGCTTTACGAGTGAGTCATTGAATCATTCACTCGAGATTTGTTCAAAAACACTGTTCATCTCCTAATGAAACAAGTGGAGTCTTTACGAGTGAATCGTTGAATCATTCACCCAAGAGATTTGTTCAAAAACGCTATTCATCTCCTATTGAAACAAGTGAAGTCTTTACGAGTGAATCGTTGAATCATTCACTCGAGATTTGTTCAAAAACACTGTTCGCCCTTTTAATGAAATAAGTGAAGTCTTCACGAGTGAGTCATTGAATCATTCACTCGAGATTTGTTCAAAAACACTGTTCATCTCCTAATGAAACAAGTGAAGTCTTTACGAGTGAATCGTTGAATCATTCACCCAAGAGATTTGTTCAAAAACGCTATTCATCTCCTATTGAAACAAGTGAAGTCTTCACGAGTGAGTCATTGAATCATTCACTCGAGATTTGTTCAAAAACACTGTTCGTCCTTTAATGAAATAAGTGAAGGCTTTACGAGTGAGTCATTGAATCATTCACTCGAGATTTGTTCAAAAACACTGTTCATCTCCTAATGAAACAAGTGAAGTCGTCACGAGTGAGTCATTGAATCATTCATTCAAGAGATTTGTTCAAAAACGCTGTTCATCCCCTATTGAAACAAGTGAAGTCGTCACGAGTGAGTCATTGAATCATTCACCCAAGAGATTTGTTCAAAAACGCTATTCATCTCCTTTTGAAACAAGTGAAGTCTTCACGAGTGAGTCATTGAATCATTCACTCGAGATTTGTTCAAAAACACTGTTCATCTCCTAATGAAACAAGTGAAGTCTTTACGAGTGAATCGTTGAATCATTCACCCAAGAGGTTTGTTCAAAAACGCTATTCATCTCCTATTGAAACAAGTGAAGTCTTCACGAGTGAGTCATTGAATCATTCACTTGAGATTTGTTCAAAAACACTGTTCGTCCTTTAATGAAATAAGTGAAGTCTTTACAAATGAGTCATTGAATCAGAAATGCTGTTCATCCCCTATTGAAACAACTGAAGGCTTTACG
This sequence comes from Opsariichthys bidens, assembly GCA_037194245.1. Lineage (NCBI taxonomy): Eukaryota > Metazoa > Chordata > Actinopteri > Cypriniformes > Xenocyprididae > Opsariichthys > Opsariichthys bidens. Next base: position 17,914,282 of record CM074299.1, read on the forward strand.
AGTGAGTCATTGAATCATTCACTCGAGATTTGTTCAAAAACGCTGTTCATCCCCTAATGAAATAAGTGAAGGCTTTACGAGTGAGTCATTGAATCATTCATTTTTTTAAATGAATTCAAATTAATTAAGCTTTTTTAAAAAGACTGCAAAAATTGACATTTTGTCATAACCTAGTAAACTAGATGTCAAGTTGGTTGTTCAGAATTGTGAAAAAAATCTTCAGTTTATCCAGAATTGTGTAGCTCTAATAAAGAGCTGTTTGTTTTTCGGTTAATAACTGCATAAACCTTTCACAGTAAGACCAGTTGCGTGTATTAAAGCAAACGGGGCATATTTTGTAAAACAAAGTCAATTTCATCTTTTTGTTCCCGTCACAACATTACACATTAAGCCAACACTGATCTTACTTTGTTCTTTCTTTTTATATTGCAAGCAATTTGTTGTACAAACAGTGAGAAGTGGTCTGGGGGATTTGTTTGTTTTCACAGCGCTGAGGAACAAGCCCCCAGAGAGCAGCTCTGCGTTCTCAGATCAGCGAGATCTGAAGCTCAATATCATAAGAGCATGTAAGACAAACACAATGATGGAGAGCGGCTGCTGCAGACTCTGACCCCTTTTAACTTTCCAGCCTGCGACAGCCGCTCTCCTGCGCGGGATTCATTGCACTGGATAAGACGTCTTCCTTCAGCCCACGAGGTCTCGACCATGCAGTATCATTTGATTTCTTGCATTTGTGATGGGACATGCAGGCCTGGGAGTTAAGTTCATTTCAAGTTTATGCATGCAAAACGGACATGCAAAAATATGTCTGGAGGTTTAGTAGGGCTGAACGATTAATCGCTATAAAATAGAAATTGTTGCATTATGGCTTAGTGTTGCAAAGGCTGTGATTACATGTGCTTTTCAGAGTGTATCGCAGATTTGTGTTCATTTACACGCCTAAATCTGCAAGTGTCGAGAGTCTGTCGTTTGTAAAGTGCGTTAGAGAATGCGACACGTGCAAATGAGGACATACACATTTTAAAATTGCCTACAAAGGATGAGCTTTAACCCTGCGGGTTTCCACAAATAAAAGCTGATTGTTTTTTTTTAACAGTTGAAAATTAAGAGGCAAATATTATTGTAATTTTGCAGTTGACTGTAAAATAAAATGTATCAATTTTCACACATTTACTTTTTTATTGTATGGTGAAATAATCTTACTATTATTATTATTATTAATAATAAATATTAATATTTTTAAGAAATATTTTATAACAATTATATTGTGAAAAATGTTTTTTTCCCCATATTTTATTTAATAATATTACTAATAAATTATTAAATATTAATGTTAATAATAAAATCAATTAGATAAATATTTTTATAATATATAATTAAAATAATTATATTATATTATTTTTTTATATATTACATTTTATATTATTAATATATGATATTATTTTTTTATATATTACATTTTATATTATTAATATTATATTATTTTTTATATATTACATTTTATATTATTATTATATTATATTATGTTATATTATATTGTATGCATGCATGATATATCGGCCATAATATTATCGCACCGATAAGAAAAATTTGCCGATATATTTAAGGCGATAAATGTTGTATTTACTTCAGCTGAGACACTTCAGATGCTTCACATGACTGTATCATTGTAATCAAGCTCTCAAATTATATAAAAATTAGGATTTGGATTTAATCAACAAATTATGCAACATGCACATCAAAACTGGAGGACTTTAAAAAAAAAAAAAAAAAAATCTCATTTTGATATTTTCCCCCAAAAATAGTTACACTGAAGTCCTGTCTTCTGTTATTCACTTGTGATATTTATTCATGAGGTTTATTCGCATCATCTGGGCTCCATATGAGGCAGGTCGTGTCTTGAAAACGAGTCTCCGTCTCTTCTGATACACCGGGGGAATTTGTAAAGCAAGCACAGAGATGCAGGTCACGTATAATCCTAACAAATGCCTCTGGGTAATTTAGTAAGTTCTCAGGATAGGGAGATTAGTTACACCCCCTCCCCTCCTGCTCCTAGACCGCAGAATAGCAGCAGTGTCCGTCTGATTGATCATCGCTGGTCAGATATCCCATCATGCACCATCTCCCCTTCACAAAATAGAAACTGATAGCATGCGTGTTCATTTTCCATGCAGGGGCAAAATCCCCGAGGGCTGCTTTTCCTCAGAGTCGGGTGGGAGAAGATTCAAGGAGTGAAGGATCAAACAAATCGCTGCCCTTTGAAAAAAAGTGTGGTCTGCTGGCTTGTTTGCTGTTGTCTCCATATGGGTTACAGCTAATTGGGTTCTTAAGAAGAACCATCTACACTTGTAACATAGCTGGCAGTGTTCTCGTTAAATTAGCTTCATGTGTGAGTTCGACGCAAAACCAGGTACTTTTTGGGCCAGGAACACTCTGCTTTGATTATGCGTGTCAGGTTTGGATTAGATTGTGTAACGTTAACATTTCAGAACGGGACAGTGAAAATGAAAATTGTGTCATTAATTCCTCACCCTCATGTGGTTCTGCACCCGTAAGACCTTCGTTCGTCTTCAGAACACGAATGAAGATATTTTTGATGAAATTCGATAGTTCGGTGAAGTCTCTCTGGACATTTGAAAGAATTATCTTGCTGTACGCAAGATACTTAAAAAATATTTAAAACAGGTCATGTGACTGCAGTGGTTCAACCTTTATATTATAAAGCGACGAGAATTCTTTTTGTGCGCCAGAAAAACAAAATAACGACTTTTCAACAACATCTAGTGATGAGCGATTTGAAAACACTGATTCATGAAGCTTTACGAATCTTTTGTTTTGAATTGGTGGCTTTTGATTATAATGAAGCCTTGTTTACTGAAGTCATGTGACTTTCGAATCACTGATTCGAAACAAAAGGTTCGTTAAGCTTCGAAGCAGTGTTTTGAAAATCGCCTAGCACTAGATATTGTTGAAAAGACGTTATTTTGTTTTTCATCCAGTAATGAAACAAGTGTGAAGTCTTTACGAGTGAGTCATTGAATCATTCATTCAAGAGATTCATTCAAAAACACTGTTCATCTCCTAATGAAACAAGTGAAGTCTTTATGAGTGAGTCATTGTTTTTGAATGAATCTCTTGAATGAATGATTCACTGTTCATCTCCTAATGAAACAAGTGAAGTCTTTATGAGTGAGTCATTGAATCATTCATTCAAGAGATTCATTCAAAAACACTGTTCATCTCCTAATGAAACAAGTGAAGCCTTTATGAGTGAGTCATTGAATCATTCATTCAAGAGATTCGTTCATAAACACTGTTCGTGCCCTAATGAAACAAGTGAAGCCTTTATGAGTGAGTCATTGAATCATTCATTCAAGAGATTCATTCAAAAACGCTGTTCATCTCCTAATGAAACAAGTGAAGCCTTTATGAGTGAGTCATTGAATCATTCATTCAAGAGATTCGTTCATAAACACTGTTCGTGCCCTAATGAAACAAGTGAAGCCTTTATGAGTGAGTCATTGAATCATTCATTCAAGAGATTCATTCAAAAACGCTGTTCATCTCCTAATAAAACAAGTGAAGCCTTTATGAGTGAGTCATTTAATCATTCATTTAAGAGATTCATTCAAAAACACTGTACATCCCCTAATGAAACAAGTGAAGTCTTTATGAGTGAGTCATTGAATCATTCGTTCAAGAGATTCATTCAAAAACACTGTTCATCTCCTAATGAAACAAGTGAAGCCTTTATGAGTGAGTCATTGAATCATTCGTTCAAGAGATTCATTCAAAATCACTGTTCATCCCCTAATGAAACAAGTGAAGTCTTTATGAGTGAGTCATTGAATCATTCATTCAAGAGATTCATTCAAAAACACTGTTCATCCCCTAATGAAACAAGTGAAGTCTTTATGAGTGAGTCATTGAATCATTCATTCAAGAGATTCATTCAAAAACACTGTTCATCCCCTAATGAAACAAGTGAAGTCTTTATGAGTGAGTCATTGAATCATTCATTCAAGAGATTCATTCAAAAACACTGTTCATCCCCTAATGAAACAAGTGAAGTCTTTATGAGTGAGTCATTGAATCATTCATTCAAGAGATTCATTCAAAAACACTGTTCATCTCCTAATGAAACAAGTGAAGCCTTTATGAGTGAGTCATTGAATCATTAACTAAATTTTTAAAAAAATAATTCATTCAAATTAATTAAACATTTTTCAAATGATTGCGGCAGTTAACATTTTGTCATAACCTCTAGTAAAATTACATGTCATTTTGTTAAAGTTGTTTATCTAGAATTGTGCAGCTCTACTTAAGAGCTGTTTGGTTTTCGATTAATATTGCATAAACCTTTCACAGTAAGACCAGTAGCATGTATTAAAGCAAACGGGGCATATTTTGTAAAATAGTCAATTTCAGTTTTTAAAAATGTTTAATTTGAATTATTTAAAAACAAAATGAATGAATGATTCAATGACTCACTCATAAAGACTTGTTTTGTTAAGAGATGAACAGTGTTTTTGAATGAATCTCTTGAATGAATGATTCAATGACTCAGTCGTAAAGACTTCACTTGTTTCAATACTGGATGAAAAACTATGGATTCGAAACAAAACATTTGTAAAGCTTCATGAATCAGTGTTTTGAAATTGGTCACCAATAGATATTGTTGAAAAGTTGTATTTTGGGTTTTTTTGGTGCACAAAAAGTATTCCTGTCGTTTTATAACATTAATATTGAATCACTGTAGTCACATGACCTGTTTTAAATATGTTTTAGTATCTTTCTGGACTGAAAGTGTTCATTATCAGTAGAGACTCACTGAACCGTCAGATTTAATCAAAAATATCTTCATTTGTGTTCTGAAGATGTTCTAACGGGTGTAGAACCACATGAGGGTGAGGAATTAATGACAGAATGTTTTTGTGAACTAACTCTTAAATGGACTAAAAAAAGTGTATAGAAACAATTTTCACTCATAATAACACTTTACATTATGAGATGCATTACAAGGCATGTTTAATTGTTTTAAATACTTTTATAATGCATTATATATAGACTTCAGGTAGTGTTATCATTTTTTACAGTGTACAGTAGAATTTAACAGTCTTTGTGAAAACATGAAAGGAAATGAATACATAAAAGATGGAGCCCAGCTCCCATGCGGTGAGGTTTTTTTCCTCGTTTCGGATGATATAATTACTGTTATCATTCATATGGAAGGTGGAACACCTGGTTGGGTCAGCCTTTGGTGTTCAACAGGAAACACGCACCCCTTCACCTGCCGCCGCTCTGTTCAGACACGCTCGTTCCCCTGATCCCGCACAATAGTTAAACTCATCTCCATAATGGCTTCTTCTGCCGCTCCTGCCAGGTGCGTGTGTTTGACGAGAGGTGATCACACTGATCTTCATTTTTCTTGTTCATTAAACTCTTACAATGGCACTATGACTTGCATTATGATGTTTAATGTATTCATTCTGTTCTAGTAAGAAATGGATTCTTTGTTTCAGTAAGGATGCGTTCTATTAATCAGGTGTTCGTGATTTCAAATCAATGCTGTTCTTTTTAATTTAATATTCATCAAAGAATCCTAGAAAATAAAAATGAATTATAGTTTCCACAAAAAAATGAATCGGCACTACTGTTTAGTTTGGAAGCTTGTTTCCACCACTTAATCAAGAAATAAAAAGGTAATTCTGACTTTGACACTAAATTCTGACTTTATTTCTCGCAATTCTGACTTTATATCTCGCAATTCTGACTTTATATCTCACAATTCTGACTTTATATATCATAATTCTGACTTTATATATCATAACTCTGACTGACTTTATATATCATAATTCTGACTTTATATCTCGCAATTCTGACTTTATATCTCGCAACTCTGACTTTATATCTCATAATTCTGACTTTATATCTCACAATTCTGACTTTATAACACACAATTCTGACTTTATATCTCATAATTCTGACTTTATATCTCGCAATTCTGACTTTATATCTCACAATTCTGACTTTATATCTCGCAATTCTGACTTTATATCTCGCAACTCTGACTTTATATCTCGCAATTCTGACTTTATATCTCACAATTCTGACTTTATATCTCGCAATTCTGACTTTATATCTCGCAATTCTGACTTTATATCTCGCAACTCTGACTTTATATCTCATAATTCTGACTTTATATCTCACAATTCTGACTTTATAACACACAATTCTGACTTTATATCTCACAATTCTGACTTTATATCTCGCAATTCTGACTTTATATCTCACAATTCTGACTTTTCATCTCACAATTCTGACTTTATATCTCATAACTCTGACTTTATATATCATAATTCTGACTTTCTATCTCACAATTCTGACTTTATAACACACAATTCTGACTTTATATCTCATAATTCTGACTTTATATCTCGCAACTCTGACTTTATATCTCGCAACTCTGACTTTATATCTCATAATTCTGACTTTATATCTCACAATTCTGACTTTATAACACACAATTCTGACTTTATATCTCACAATTCTGACTTTTCATCTCACAATTCTGACTTTATATCTCGCAACTCTGACTTTATATATCATAACTCTGACTTTATATATCATAATTCTGACTTTCTATCTCACAATTCTGACTTTATAACACACAATTCTGACTTTATATCTCATAACTCTGACTTTATATCTCGCAACTCTGACTTTATATCTCGCAACTCTGACTTTATATCTCGCAACTCTGACTTTATATCTCATAATTCTGACTTTATATCTCATAATTCTGACTTTATATCTCGCAACTCTGACTTTTCATCTCACAATTCTGACTTTATATCTCGCAACTCTGACTTTATATATCATAACTCTGACTTTATATATCATAATTCTGACTTTATATCTCGCAACTCTGACTTTATATCTCATAATTCTGACTTTATATCTCATAATTCTGACTTTATATCTCGCAATTCTGACTTTATATCTCGCAACTCTGACTTTATATCTCGCAACTCTGACTTTATATCTCGCAACTCTGACTTTATATCTCGCAACTCTGACTTTATATCTCGCAATTCTGACTTTATATCTCGCAATTCTGACTTTTCATCTCACAATTCTGACTTTATATCTCGCAACTCTGACTTTATATATCATAACTCTGACTTTATATATCATAATTCTGACTTTATATCTCGCAACTCTGACTTTATATCTCATAATTCTGACTTTATATCTCACAATTCTGACTTTATAACACACAATTCTGACTTTATATCTCATAATTCTGACTTTATATCTCGCAACTCTGACTTTATATCTCATAATTCTGACTTTATATCTCATAATTCTGACTTTATATCTCATAATTCTGACTTTATATCTCGCAATTCTGACTTTATATCTCACAATTCTGACTTTTCATCTCACAATTCTGACTTTATATCTCGCAACTCTGACTTTATATATCATAACTCTGACTTTATATATCATAATTCTGACTTTATATCTCGCAACTCTGACTTTATATCTCATAATTCTGACTTTATATCTCATAATTCTGACTTTATATCTCATAATTCTGACTTTATATCTCGCAACTCTGACTTTATATCTCGCAACTCTGACTTTATATCTCGCAACTCTGACTTTATATCTCGCAATTCTGACTTTATATCTCGCAATTCTGACTTTTCATCTCACAATTCTGACTTTATATCTCGCAACTCTGACTTTATATATCATAACTCTGACTTTATATATCATAATTCTGACTTTATATCTCGCAACTCTGACTTTATATCTCATAATTCTGACTTTATATCTCACAATTCTGACTTTATAACACACAATTCTGACTTTATATCTCATAATTCTGACTTTATATCTCGCAACTCTGACTTTATATCTCATAATTCTGACTTTATATCTCATAATTCTGACTTTATATCTCGCAATTCTGACTTTATATCTCGCAATTCTGACTTTATATCTCACAATTCTGACTTTTCATCTCACAATTCTGACTTTATATCTCGCAACTCTGACTTTATATATCATAACTCTGACTTTATATCTCGCAACTCTGACTTTATATCTCATAATTCTGACTTTATAACACACAATTCTGACTTTATATCTCATAATTCTGACTTTATATCTCGCAACTCTGACTTTATATCTCGCAACTCTGACTTTATATCTCATAATTCTGACTTTATATCTCATAATTCTGACTTTATATCTCATAATTCTGACTTTATATCTCGCAATTCTGACTTTATATCTCACAATTCTGACTTTATATCTCGCAACTCTGACTTTATATCTCGCAACTCTGACTTTATATCTCGCAACTCTGACTTTATATCTCGCAACTCTGACTTTATATCTCACAACTTTTACACTAAATTCTGACTTTAGAACTCAGAATTGTGAGTTTATATCACAATCCTGAGAAAAAAGTCAGAATTGCAAGATAAAAAGTTGCAATACCTTTTTTTTTTTTCTTTATTCAGTGGTGGAAACAAGCTTCCATAGTCCATATACCATATACTGTGACATTTGCATAGTACTACATTATATATGTACTACATTATATTTGCATAGTACCAAGGTATACCATGATAAAAACACGTTAGTGACATGATGGTTTTTGGTGCTTCGTTTCGTTAGTGTTGGGCTGCAAAATCACCTTTCAGAGTTTGGCTATTGTGAACAGTAATTGTAGTACCACGGTATTACCATAGTACGTGATTAGAAAAAACATTACATTATGGTACATGTCCAGAAAACCATAGTTGCACATGCAAAATCATGCTTCAAGTTTTACCATGGTATTTGTTTGTGATTGTAGATCGGTGTTGACTCGGGTCATTGTGTGTTCTCTTAATTTCCACGGTGCATTTAATGACCCCGGTCATTAAACAAAAGGCACACAGTCTTCCCTCTTTTACAATCACTTAATAAGGCCTAATAAAGCGTGGGGACCCTTGTTTGACCGGGGTCTGACCTCCTTGTTTTACCTCACGGGCAACATTTTTGCTCATTTGCCACATGGGATGCAGCAGGTTTATGGGCCCCCGTTGCAGCACCCCCGGCCCAAACTGTCCATTTGAAGTTTTAGGATGCCAAATGACTGCTGGGGCTATTAGCACAACGAGGGCCGAGACGTCAGAACGGCTGCGGAAGGTCTTCAAGCCCCGGCTCCTCTCAGCGGGATGAACGGCGCACGGGTACAAGAGGAAGGAGAGGAGGAGGGTGTGCTGCTTGTTGAGGAAGGTCGTAAAAGGGTGTACGAGAGAGTGTGACAGACTTGTTAGGAGGCACAAACACTCATTCACACCCAGAGAGAGAGAGAACTAGACCCGGAAGATGTGCAATTAAACGCAACGGAAATTTTGCATGACATTTAGATGCTTTAATTATAGCTGTTAACTTTATAAATCTTTAAATAACTGTATTACTAGTGTGTATTATCCTAAAATTCAAGATATCAGGGGAAAAAAAAAAAGTCCCTGTATGAGTTTCTCATATTTATATCATGATATAGCAATGTCACACGAGTGCTGGTTTTGTGCCGAATAGCATGAGTGCAAATGTGATCGTTTTGATTCAATAAATTAGCTCATATTGTTATACTTTAGACACAATATTGTCTGGTTTTGCTCCGTTTTGCCAATGAAAATATTACCTATAAAGCCAGAGCAGAACTGTTGTCTCTGATCAACACCCAGCGGTGCTTCGTTTCTGAATAAATCTGCATTTTGAACGAATCATTCGGGTGAATCAATGATTCAATGGCCCATTCTTAAAGAGAGCCGTTTACTTCATTCCTGAATGAATCAACTGTTTGAATGAATCAATTTAGTTATTTATCGCCACCTACTGTCAGTTTGTTTCTTATTTAGATTATCATTTCATAAAAAAAAAATCATATTTACATAATAATAATAAAAAATCCATTAAAGGTATAGTTCGCTCAAAAATTAGAATTGTCAACATTTACTTGCCCTCATTGCCGTTGAAGCCTAAAAATTTGTGTAATAAATTGTTGAATCAATTTATATATATATAAAATTATATATATATATATATATATATATATATAATTTTTATTTTTTTTGAAATTTTTACTTTTTGATGCTTTTCTCATTTAATACAATGACTTTTGGGGGTAATTTCTTGTCAAAATTGATGTGATTCATTTTAATTAGGTCAATTAATCATCGTATCTTGTAGTTAATTACATGAACTTTCCACTTTCCGCTTTCCACTTCCATCAAAGTCGAGCATGGCCGTGAGCATGGAAAGATGCGTTTCACTTCCTCAAATCCCATGCGCTGTTCTACGCGCGGACATAAAAATTGCGCTGCTCGCAGAAAGCGGATGCTCAAAATATACTTTAGGCTTTAGGTTCGTCCTTTAAAGTAAATCTTTGGAATTTTTTTCCACCCATTTTATTATCTGACAGGCAAAAATTGTACATTACAGTAGATCATGGACTTGATAAAATGCATACCTTCATTGCTTTGGATAAAATGCATAACAATGAAAGAAATCATCCAATAGGCAGGTTTCACGTTTCAGGTCACTTGCAGCAGTTTAAATGGTTTGTTCAACTTTGGACATGGCGATGTATTTTGTTGGAGATGATCGTGCTCTTCAGAACGAAGTGAAGTGCCGTGGCTCTGAGAGTCTGATCATCTGCAGGTGTGTAACAGTCGCGGCAGCAGCTGTCTGTGTGTCTGCCGTGACCCTCAGGACCCCGCTGGGCCCGCGGTGTTAAAACAACCCCAGGACAGCATGGCAGGAGCCATTAGTGCTGCTCTAGAGCTGCTGACTTTCTCACTTTATTCTGGTGCTAAATGAGGAATCGGCCAGCCGCCGCCTCCTTCTGCAGGCAGTAAATGCTTTTCTGCTACCTAAAATCTCTGGCTTTAAAAGCGAGGCCAAGGGCTACGAGCCAAATTAGTTTGCGCTTTCATTCCCCTCAGTTCATTAACTGCAGCGTTAAACCTTCAGAAGAGCTTTCCCAGTAAAAGTCCCGGATGTTTTTCCACAAATGCTCCTGGACATCATGAGCAGGATCTGCACTTTCGACTAGGGTTTTCATGGGAAAATGTGAAGGAAAATGCGTGTTTGCCTTGAAAAAAATATAATATTGAATGTAATAGTGTTAGGGGTTTGTTTAAATCACTAACACTACATATAAAGCTTAGAAAACGAGCTTTTTGATTGTTTATGCTCTATATATCTGTCTGTTTTAGTGTTATTTTACTATTAATTCTACACTAATGTTGTTTTTATTAATATTTTTAAAGTTTTCTTTTATATATATATTTTTATATATATATATAATATATATATATATTTTTTATATATATATATATATATATATATATATATAATATATATATATAGATTTATATATATATGTATATAGATTTATATATATATATATATATATATATATATATATTTTATATATATATATATATATATTTTATATATATATATATATATATATATATTATTATATTATATTTTTATATATATTATATATATTATAAAATATAGATTTTATATATATATATATATATATATATATATATATATATATATATATAATTTTATATATATGTATATTTATATATTATTTATATCATTTTTATATATATGTATATTTATATATTATTATATATATATTTATTTTTAGGGGGAGTTTTAGTTTTCATTCATTTTAGTACTTCAACCTACTTGCCAAAGACACATTTCTATTTTTGCTTAGTTTAAGTTTTAATATTATAATATATATATTATAATATATATTTTTTACTTTTTTTATTATAATACCCCAGTTTTGGTTGTATGTTTACTCTATTTTTTCGTAGTGTCTTCCATGCGGTCTCTCTGTTTCAATATTGTGTTTAATATTATTTGATTTTAGTTTATTTATTTTTTAGCCATTTTGTTACATTAGCCATTTTTTATTGTCTTTTTGCCATCTATTTATTTATTTCCTGTTTGTAATTGTAGTTTGTTTAGTAAGTTTTTGATATTTATATTTTATTTCAGCTTTATTACAAATAACAAGTCTAATTTTGACTAGACTAACCCTGGTCTGTCTGTAGCTGTACATCTGGTCCAGGTATGGGGTCAGCGAGACTCCCGGGTCAAGAGGTCACGCCCTCATCAGTATACATCCTGTGGAAATGGGGCAGAGGATGTCATTAAGACAGATTAGTCCAAGTCTTGAGCATATGTTGAGTAGTTTACTCACACCGTTTTAGTAGCAGCTCACTGATGGTTTTGCATTAATTGTAAGTACTAAATTAGTGTTTTTTTTTTGCATTATTTTTACTCCAGAGAACGTTTCAAACTGCAATTTAGAAGCCGTTTCCAGCAAAGAATTTATGCAAAGCAGCAAGTCCACAGTTTCACATGCTGCATAGTTTATTCTAATGTAAGCAAAATATCTTTGACATTTACTGGATTGGCAGCAGGAAAGTAGTTTCGAAATAGTGTTTAACATGCACAAGTCATCTGTCATGTTTATCTGATTGTTGAGGTTTTCAGTAGAGCGTTAAGGAAAACTATGGATGATTTATGCGTTTGGAGAAAGAAATTGATTGTACGGGGTGTAGAGATGCTCCAACTCGGGATAAAAACGGATCAGCATTGAAAATTACATTCCCAGAGTGAACCGAACAGTGCGTGGTGTGTCGGTCCAACTTTTGAGTTTTATTTGTCTTGTTTTGACCGTGTTTTCACTCAATTTATGGAAACCCGTTTCTGCCGCTGAAAAAAAAAAAGACTATTGCGACTTTTTTTCCACAGAATTGTGATATATACTCTCAATTGTGAGTTAAAGTCTAAATTGCTGAATTCTGACTTTATCTCTCGCAATTCTGACTTTGTATCTCGCAATTCTGACTTTATCTCGCACAATTCTGACTTTATCTCGCACAATTCTGACTTTATCTCGCACAATTCTGACTTTATCTCGCAATTCTGACTTTATCTCGCGCAATTCTGACTTGATCTCTCGCTATTCTGACTTTATCTCGCGCAATTCTGACTTTTTATCTCGCAATTCTGACTTTATCTCGCGCAATTCTGACTTTATCTCGCGCAATTCTGACTTTATCTCGCGCAATTCTGACTTTATCTCGCGCAATTCTGACTTTATCTCACGCAATTCTGACTTTATCTCGCGCAATTCTGACTTTATCTCACGCAATTCTGACTTTATCTCGCGCAATTCTGACTTTGTATCTCGCAATTCTGACTTTGTATCTCGCAATTCTGATTTTATCTCGCGCAATTCTGACTTTATCTCGCGCAATTCTGACTTTATCTCGCGCAATTCTGACTTTATCTCACGCAATTCTGACTTTGTATCTCGCAATTCTGACTTTGTATCTCGCAATTCTGACTTTATCTCACGCAATTCTGACTTTATCTCGCAATTCTGACTTTATCTCGCACAATTCTGACTTTATAACTCGCAATTCTGACTTTGTATCTCGCAATTCTGACTTTGTCGCAATTCTGAATTTATAACTTGAAATTGTGAAAAAAAAGTCAGAATTGTGAGATATAAAGTTGCAATCTTATTGGATTAAACATGAAGTTTTAAAGTAGACAGACTGAAATGGTATAATAATCTTTGAATCTTGTTTTTACATATACATGAAAAATGTCTTTTTTTTTTTTTTTTTTGCATCCAAATATAAACTATGTAA
>CM074299.1:17933047-18080547 GCA_037194245.1 Opsariichthys bidens
TTAACTAGATTAATAAATGCAGAAATTATTAGTATACAGTGCCTAATGCATTAACTAATGCTAACGAATCAAACGTTATTGTGCAGTGTTACCTCACCACTATTTCTATGAAAGGAACTGATAAAAAGTGAGGAAAATGAGAGCGCACAACCAGTTCCACGGCTTTTTTTTCACCTTCAGTCATGTTTTTGAAGGTTGTGTGATGGGACGGCTCTCTTGATGCTATCTGTAGGCTGGCGGAGGTGTGGAGTTACACCCCGGGACAAAGACCGAGCTCTCTCCGGCTGCTCCCCGCCGCGGTAATCGGAACCACACGGAATGCGTGCGGGAGCCTTTTCTTCTGCCCTCTTCCCTCTGCAACTGATAAGACCGAAATCTAATTAAAAGCGAGGCAGGCTGGCACACTTTGAAGGGCACGGGAACGCTCCGCTGGCACGCATGCTCCCGTCCTCTCGCTGTGGTTAATGCCTCCTCTTTCTACAGCGTGCTAATAAAAAAAAAAAAGAAAAGGAAGATTAAAAAAGGAATGAACATTTACGCTTGCCATTTCCACTCTTTATTATTAGCAAGTTCGAATTTGCACATCAGATTAATGTTGTAAAGTCAGATATACCCCCGTCTGTGGTGTTTCATGATGCTATAAACTCACTTTTTTTATCAGAAACTGTAAAAATAGTCATTTGTGATGTCACAACCATGAGCTCATTATCATATGACCGCCCACATGTTGACATGAATTGCTCAAGTCAGCTGAGAATCTTAAAGGTACAGTAGCAAAAACAGACCGTTTATTCAGATCAGAAAATGGCCATAATTATGTTTTGGGGGCTATCAACCTTGACTAACATTATAAATCAATTCCAAGAAAAAAATTAAATGCAAAAATATGTCGCTTTTTAGGATGTGATCTAACTTGAATTGCACCAGTCTTAAAGGTACAGTAGCAAAAACAGATCAGAAATAATGGAAAATGGCCATAAAAAAGCTACATTGACATTTTTGGGGAAATTAACCTTGACTAACATTATAAATCAACTCCAAGAAAAAAATAAAATGCAAAAAAGGTCACTTTTTTAGGATGTGATCTTGAATTGCACCAGTCTTAAAGGTTCAGTAGCAAAAACAGCAAGTTCATTGAGATCAGAAATGAGGGAAATGGCCATAAAAAGCTACTTTTACATTTTGGGGCAATAAACCTCAACTAACATTTATAAATTAATTCCAAGATAAAATAAAATGTAAAAATATGTCGCTTTTTAGGATGTGATCTTGATTTGCACCAGTCTTAAAGGTACAGTAGCAAAAACAGATCAGAAATGATGGGAAATGGCCATAAAAAGCTACATTTACATTTTTGGGGCTATCAACCTTGACTAACATTATAAATCAATTCCAAGAAAAAAATAAAATGCCAAAAATATGTCACTTTTTAGGATGTGATCTATTGTATTACCTTGAATTGCACCAGTCTTAAAGGTACAGTAGCAGAAATGATGGAAAATGGCCATAAAAAGCTACATTTACATTTTTGGGGAAATAAACCTTGACTAACATTTATAAATTAATTCCAAAAAAAAAAAAATAAAATGCAAAAATATATCCCTTTTTAGGATGTGATCTTGAATTGCACCAGTCTTAAAGGAACAGTAGCAGAAATGATGGAAAATGGCCATAAAAAGCTACTTTTACATATTTGGGGCAATAAACCTTGACTAACATTATCAATCCATTCCAAGAAAAAAATAAAATTCCAAAATATGCCGCTTTTTAGGATGTGATCTAACTTGAATTGCACCAGTCTTAAAGGTACAGTAGCAAAAACAGATCAGAAATAATGGGAAATGGCCATAAAAAGTTACTTTTACATTTTTTGGGAAATAAACCTTGACAAACATTATAAATCCATTCCAAGAAAAAAATAAAATTCCAAAATATGCCGCTTTTTAGGATGTGATCTTGAATTGCACCGGTCTTAAAGGTACAGTAGCAAAAACGGCAAGTTCATTCAGATCAGAAATTATGGAAAATGGCTATAAAAAGCTACTTTTACATTTTTGGGAAATAAACCTTGACTAACATTTATAAATCCATTTGAATGCTTTTTAGGATGTGAACACAATGCAACTCTGAATTGCTTAATAATTTATGCATTTTCAAAGCTATTTTTACCGGCAGTTGCTGTGATTTTATAACCTGTTTATTTCATTTAACCTGTTCTGTTTGATCTGCTAGGTATTGAACACGTGAAAGGATTCAGAGTGTATCTGGAGGACAAGAATCCCGAGGGAAAGCAGTGCCAGCACATGATCCTAAAGGATCCGCGGCAGCTTAATTTCTCCTACAAAACCATTGTAAGTAAATGGGGTTCAATGGAACGGACTCTAAAGTAATATGGCGTATCGTAAAATGAATTTTTATGATTATATTCATGTGTTTGGCACCGTTTTTCCCAACAGAGGATGAGCTCACAGCCCTTCGCAGGTCTCGCCTTTGAGTCCGACTACATGGTCAGGATTGTGCCGTTTCCCACGTTCCTGAACGACAGCTTCTTTCCACCGTCCTTTCTGCGCACTAACAGTGAGTGTTATGCCTGAAGCATACTATGACCGTATTCTGTTCTACTATTGAAACAATATTTAATTGATCATTCATACTCTAACTTAAAGGATGTTAAAATGAGAAGTGAAGTAAATTCAAAACATGAAGTGACTTGTTCTTTGCGTTCCCACAGCTTGTGAAGTGCTTCTTGGCCCAGATAACCTCGTCTGCAAACCATGTGAGTTCTTCAGAGAGAGAGAGAAAAAAACAAAACGAATCCAATTCATCTGGTTTTGTTAGCCGAACTGTGAAACGGCCTAAATGGGGATCTCGAATAAAGCCGAAAACTCTTCTTTCTCTTTCCCTGACAGTTTGGAAGCCCAAGATGCTGAATGTTTCTCAGCTGGGATCTAATTTGCATGTTGTGTTTGACCACGCCCCTTCCACGTTCGGCTTCACCATCTACTACCTGTACTACAAGCTCCGACAGGAAGGGCCCTTCCGACTCAAGCGCTGCAAACCTGTGAGCGTTTTCACTTTGCATTGAATTTTTGTCTAATTACTGCATTGGGAAATTCTGGCACACATTCATAAACATTTGCATTCAGGTGATTTTTTTTTTTTTTTTGAGATACAAATTTTGTTGAAGGAATAATTCCTCACATTCTCAAGCTGTTCAGACCAGTTTATGACCCAAGTGAAGCAGGCTTCTGTGCACGTCCCACGCATGTGTTAGACTTGCTGGACTTTACCGTATCCCTTTTAAAAATCACAATTTCATTAGACCAGCCTTATTAAAAATATGTATTTTCTGAAATGACCATATTTTTACATTATTTTTATCATATAATGCTACGTACGGATGAAAAACGGTTGAATTACACTTAAGTGAGAATCTTAAAGGTACAGTCGCAAAAACAGCCACTTTATTCCGATCAGAAAGGGTGGGAAATGGCCATTTAAAAGTACATTTACATTTTTTGGGCCAATAAACCTTGACTAACATTACAAAGCAAAATCCAATATCAAATAAAATGCAACAATTTGTCCTTTTTAATGCTTTTTAGGAAGTGATTTATTCTGTAAACATGAATTGCACCAGCTAACTGAGAATCTTAAAGGTACAGTAGCAAAAAAAAAAATGTCTGGAAATGGATTTAAAAAGTTACATTTGACATTTTTTGGGAAATAAACCTTGACTAACAATAGAAGTCAGCTCCAAAAACAAAACAAAAAGTCACTTGTTAATGCTTTTTAGGATGTGGTCCATCCTGTAAACATGAATTGCAGCAGTTAACTGAGAATCTTAAAGGTACAGTAGCAAAAAAAATGGCTGGAAATGGATATAAAAAGTTACATTTACATTTTTGGGGAAATAAACCTTGCATAACAATAGAAGTCGGCTCCAAAAACCAAAAAAGTTGCTTTTTAATGCTTTTTTGAATGTAATCTCTTCTGTAAACATGAATTGCAGTAGTTAACTGAGAATCTTAAAGGTACGGTAGCAAAAAAAATGGCTGGAAATGGATTTAAAAAGTTACATTTACATTTTTTGGGAAATAAACCTTGACTAACAATAGAAGTCGGCTCCAAAAACGAAACAAAGTCACTTGTTAATGCTTTTTAGGATGTGGTCCATCCTGTAAACATGAATTGCAGCAGCTAACTGAGAATCTTAAAGGTACGGTAGCAAAAAAAAAAATGGCTGGAAATGGATATAAAAAGTTACGTTTACATTTTTGGGGAAATAAACCTTGACTAACAATATAAGTCGGTTCCAAAAACCAAAAAAGTTGCTTTTTATTGCTTTTTTGAATGTAATCTCTTCTGTAAACATGAATTGCAGTAGTTAACTGAGAATCTTAAAGGTACGGTAGCAAAAAAAATGGCTGGAAATGGATTTAAAAAGTTACATTTACATTTTTTGGGAAATAAACCTTGACTAACAATAGAAGTCAGCTCCAAAAACGAAACAAAGTCACTTGTTAATGCTTTTTAGGATGTGGTCCATCCTGTAAACATGAATTGCAGCAGTTAACTGAGAATCTTAAAGGTACAGTAGCAAAAAAAATGGCTGGAAATGGATATAAAAAGTTACATTTACATTTTTGGGGAAATAAACCTTGCATAACAATAGAAGTCAGCTCCAAAAACCAAAAAAGTTGCTTTTTAATGCTTTTTTGAATGCAATCTCTTCTGTAAACATGAATTGCAGCAGCTAACTGAGAATCTTAAAGGTACGGTAGCAAAAAAAAAAAAATGGCTGGAAATGGATATAAAAAGTTACGTTTACATTTTTGGGGAAATAAACCTTGACTAACAATATAAGTCGGTTCCAAAAACCAAAAAAGTTGCTTTTTAATGCTTTTTTGAATGTAATCTCTTCTGTAAACATGAATTGCAGTAGTTAACTGAGAATTTTAAAGGTACAGTAGCAAAAAAAAAAATGTCTGGAAATGGATTTAAAAAGTTACATTTACATTTTTTGGGAAATAAACCTTGACTAACAATAGAAGTCAGCTCCAAAAACGAAACAAAAAGTCACTTGTTAATGCTTTTTAGGATGTGGTCCATCCTGTAAACATGAATTGCAGCAGTTAACTGAGAATCTTAAAGGTACGGTAGCAAAAAAAATGGCTGGAAATGGATATAAAAAGTTACATTTACATTTTTTGGGAAATAAACCTTGACTAACAATAGAAGTCAGCTCCAAAAACGAAACAAAGTCACTTGTTAATGCTTTTTAGGATGTGGTCCATCCTGTAAACATGAATTGCAGCAGCTAACTGAGAATCTTAAAGGTACGGTAGCAAAAAAAAAAATGGCTGGAAATGGATATAAAAAGTTACGTTTACATTTTTGGGGAAATAAACCTTGACTAACAATATAAGTCGGTTCCAAAAACCAAAAAAGTTGCTTTTTATTGCTTTTTTGAATGTAATCTCTTCTGTAAACATGAATTGCAGTAGTTAACTGAGAATCTTAAAGGTACGGTAGCAAAAAAAATGGCTGGAAATGGATTTAAAAAGTTACATTTACATTTTTTGGGAAATAAACCTTGACTAACAATAGAAGTCAGCTCCAAAAACGAAACAAAGTCACTTGTTAATGCTTTTTAGGATGTGGTCCGTCCTGTAAACATGAATTTCAGCAGTTAACTGAGAATCTTAAAGGTACAGTAGCAAAAACAGCCACTTTATTCCGATCAGAAAGGGTGGGAAATGGCCATTTTTGGCCATAAACCTTGACTAACGTTGTCAATTCCAAAAACACAAAGTCCCTTTTAATGCTTTTTAGGATGTGATCTATTCTGTGAATGGCAGCAGCTCACTGAGAATCTTAAAGGTACAGTAGCTGTTTATTCACATCAGAAAGAATGGAAAATGTCCATAAAAGGTGGTGCTGTAATTTTTTTCAGTAAAGAGGAGCGTTTCCTAATAATTAGCGTGTTTGCATCATTGGATAACTGTAATTGTTAGCTTTGCTCACACACACGGAGACGTGGCTGGAAGTGAGATGTTCAGGGTTAACGCTCCCAGCAGCGTGTAATGTTCTTCCCAGACAGCTGGAATGATATATGGTCTCGTCCGTGGAGTCGGCCTGCAGACCTGAGCCTCACAGAGCCGCTCGGAGCGATCGCGCCACACGGGACACGTACTGTACGTGTTCTGCTGCTTTCCACGCTCTGGTTGTGATGGAAACGGAAATGTAAAGACCTGAGTGCTTTCACAGCAGCACTTTGTCATAAAGAAACTGCTCTGGGAGTTAGAAGACGGCGATCTGTCTTTCTTTTTGGCGAAGGACACATGTTTTTGGGTTCAGCGGGACTAACTCTTAAAAGGGATAGTTCAGCCAAAAATGAGAGTTCTGTCATCATTTACTCGTTCTCAAACTTGACTTTCTTCTGTGAAACACAAAAGGAGAATTTGTTCACGCAGAGAAACTGAATCGAATGAGGACTGATGCTGCTAGACTAGTTATTAGAATTATTAATAAAGTAATAAATGAATAATAAAGAAATTTTTATACTGTAAAATAAATTTTAATACTAAAATTAATGATAGAGAATAATAAATGCCAGTATTACTAAAATTAATATTAGTAGTAATTCATTTAGTATTTTATTATTAACAAAATAATAATAATTATCTATTATCATTAGTAGTATTTATTACTTGTATAATAATAATATTATAAAAATATATATTTATAAAATAATTGTATTTGGTCATTATATAATAATAATAATAATATTATTATTATTACTTTATTGTTATTGATATTATTATAGTTAATATAATAATAAATATGACCACTACTAAAATTATTATTAATAATTATTTGATTATATTACGTGTAGTAGTTATAGTAGTATTTATTATTTTTACTATTTTATTATTATTATTAATAATAATAATAAAAATATATCATTGGTAGTAGTGGTGGTATTAGTATTACTTATTATTTAATAATAATAAATACATCATTACCAATTAATCATATTAATTAATAATAAAATTTGTTGTTGTTGTTACTATTTTTATTGATAAAAATAGTAAATACAACTACTACTAAAAAAATATTGTTAGTCGTATTTAATATATTATTTTTCTACTACTACAACTACTAATAATAATAATAATAATTAATAATAATAAATATGACTACTACTAACATTAATAATTATTTTTTATTATGTCTAGTAGTAGTTATAGTAGAATTTACTATTTTTTGTTATATTATAATAATAATAATAATAATAATAATAATAATAATAATTATTATTATTATTATCATGCAGTTTTTGTATTGAGCTTTGCTTGTTTGCCAAAAGTGATGCACGCAAATAAAGCACAATGAAGTGCACTTATACACCAAATAATATAATGGAGTTAATAACAACAGAAAGAAAAACGACGCAAACAGGTCTCGGGACACTCCATGTTTAAATATGCAAGGCGCATGGTGTGACTTTGGTCATTTTGTGAGCTCTCCCTGTACGCCTGTAGCTGATGCAAAGTCCTGAAATCACAATGCTGGGATTCATTTCATTTCGAGCTTTTATTATTTCAGCACTAGCATGAGGTGTTTCATATTCGTGTCATTTTGGAATACGACCTGCTTCTTTTGAGCATGTTCTTCCTATGAAAGGGTGTGAGAGCATTGTCCTCGCTCTCTTCAGAGGAGCACAGCGCTCGTATCTGTGGCCGGGCGGCATTGTTTGTAGCGATAATAGAACGAGGTGAAATTTGAGGTGTGCGACGCCACCGACGGGGGATTCCAGAGTTCAGACGCTCTATGGATCTCTGTGAGATCACTGTTAGAATTTCAGCTTCCCAGTAACAATTCCTCTCCATGAATGCATCGAGGTCGTGTGAATGCATTAGAAACCCTACGTTAACGGATGGCATCAGTAACGCATCGAGTCTGCACAAAAGAGACTGAACATTGCATGTCATTTTACAAAAAATGCATTCGATATTGATGTAAAAATGTCTTTGCAGGAGCAGAATGGCCCCAAAACAACATGCGTTTTACAAGACGTCACTCCAGGAACGTATGCAATAGAGGTGAGGGCGTTAATTCTATCATTATAAAACGAATTTCCTTGAAGTAAGTACAACAAATTCACTTATTCATTCCTGCAGCTTCGTGACGACAACAACACAACCAGAAAACAGACGCAGTATCATGTGAGCCAAGGTAAGAGGACTTCCATCTTTTGAAGAAATGAGTTGTGAACATTTAGCTGATGCCGTTTGTGTCGGTTGCAGTTCATTCCCCGTGGGCCGGACCGATCCGCGCCATGGCCATCACGGTTCCGCTGGTCATCATGTCCGCCTTCGCCACCCTCTTCACCGTCATGTGTCGCAAGAAACAGCAAGGTGCGTGTCCGTCTCCGCTTTCCTCGCGAACGCGCTTTTGTCCGGAATCTGTAAGCCGATCTCTGTAATCTCGCGGCATGGACGAGGATTAATGGATGATGGAAGCGGAGCGTTTGTGCTCACGCCATTCTGCGGCAGCTCTGCTCGTTCCAGACAAAAGATGCTCCTGTTAGTGTGTAATGCATGTGTTTGTGTGTAATTACATGGGTTCAGTTTTCAGCTGTGTGTAACAAATATTCGTATTATCACAGAAGTGCTGGGATAAACGTTTATAGTTCGGAAATAAACACTGACGTCTACGGTAGTAATCAAAATCACTTTTTGAAGGGAACGCGTAACATCGTCACACCACTAGGTGGCGACAAGTGACTTAAACGGAAATTCATTCAAATAAGTCTAATGAAACGAGCAAAGTCTTTACGAGCAAGTCATTGAATCATTCATTCAAGAGATTCGCTCAAAAACGCTGTTCGTGCCCTAATGAAACAAGTGAAGTCTTTATGAGTGAGTCATTGAATCATTCAAGAGATTTGTTCAAAAATGCTGTTCGTGTCCTAATGAAACAAGTGAAGTCTTTACGAATGAGTCATTGAATCATTCATTCAAGAGATTCGCTCAAAAACGCTGTTCGTGCCTTAATGAAACAAGTGAAGTCTTTATGAGTGAGTCATTGAATCATTCAAGAGATTTGTTCAAAAATGCTGTTCGTGTCCTAATGAAACAAGTGAAGTCTTTACGAATGAGTCATTGAATCATTCATTCGGGAAATTCATTCAAATACGCCTAATGGAACAAGTGAAGTCTTTACAAGCGAGTCATTGAATCATTCAAGAGATTCGTTCAAAAACACTTCACTTGTTTCATTAGGACACGAACAGTCTTTACGAGTGAGTCATTGAATCATTCATTCAAGAGATTCGTTCAAAAACGCTGTTCGTGCCCTAATGAAACAAGCAAAGTCTTTACGAGCGAGTCATTGAATCATTCATTCAAGAGATTCGTTCAAAAACGCTGTTCGTGCCCTGATGAAACAAGTGAAGTCTTTACGAGCGAGTCATTGAATCATTCATTCGGGAAATTCATTCAAATACGCCTAATGGAACAAGTGAAGTCTTTACAAGCGAGTCATTGAATCATTCAAGAGATTCGTTCAAAAACACTTCACTTGTTTCATCAGGACACGAACAGTCTTTACGAGTGAGTCATTGAATCATTCATTCAAGAGATTCGTTCAAAAACGCTGTTCGTGCCCTGATGAAACAAGTGAAGTCTTTACGAGTGAGTCAGTGAATCATTCAAGAGATTTGTTCAAAAACACTGCTCGTGTCCTAATGAAACAAGTGAAGTCTTTACGAGTGAGTCAGTGAATCATTCAAGAGATTTGTTCAAAAACACTGTTCGTGCCCTAATGAAACAAGTGAAGTCTTTATGAGTGAGTCAGTGAATCATTCAAGAGATTTGTTCAAAAACACTGCTCGTGTCCTAATGAAACAAGTGAAGTCTTTACGAGTGAGTCAGTGAATCATTCAAGAGATTTGTTCAAAAACACTGCTCGTGTCCTAATGAAACAAGTGAAGTCTTTATGAGTGAGTCAGTGAATCATTCAAGAGATTTGTTCAAAAACACTGCTCGTGTCCTAATGAAACAAGTGAAGTCTTTACGAGTGAGTCAGTGAATCATTCAAGAGATTTGTTCAAAAACACTGCTCGTGTCCTAATGAAACAAGTGAAGTCTTTATGAGTGAGTCAGTGAATCATTCAAGAGATTTGTTCAAAAACACTGCTCGTGTCCTAATGAAACAAGTGAAGTCTTTACGAGTGAGTCAGTGAATCATTCAAGAGATTTGTTCAAAAACACTGCTCGTGTCCTAATGAAACAAGTGAAGTCTTTATGAGTGAGTCATTGAATCATTCAAGAGATTTGTTCAAAAACACTGCTCGTGTCCTAATGAAACAAGTGAAGTCTTTACGAGTGAGTCAGTGAATCATTCAAGAGATTTGTTCAAAAACACTGCTCGTGTCCTAATGAAACAAGTGAAGTCTTTATGAGTGAGTCAGTGAATCATTCAAGAGATTTGTTCAAAAACACTGCTCGTGTCCTAATGAAACAAGTGAAGTCTTTATGAGTGAGTCAGTGAATCATTCAAGAGATTTGTTCAAAAACACTGTTCGTGTCCTAATGAAACAAGTGAAGTCTTTATGAGTGAGTCATTGAATCATTCAAGAGATTTGTTCAAAAACACTGCTCGTGTCCTAATGAAACAAGTGAAGTCTTTACGAGTGAGTCAGTGAATCATTCAAGAGATTTGTTCAAAAACACTGCTCGTGTCCTAATGAAACAAGTGAAGTCTTTATGAGTGAGTCAGTGAATCATTCAAGAGATTTGTTCAAAAACACTGCTCGTGTCCTAATGAAACAAGTGAAGTCTTTATGAGTGAGTCATTGAATCATTCAAGAGATTTGTTCAAAAACACTGCTCGTGTCCTAATGAAACAAGTGAAGTCTTTACGAGTGAGTCAGTGAATCATTCAAGAGATTTGTTCAAAAACACTGCTCGTGTCCTAATGAAACAAGTGAAGTCTTTATGAGTGAGTCAGTGAATCATTCAAGAGATTTGTTCAAAAACACTGCTCGTGTCCTAATGAAACAAGTGAAGTCTTTACGAGTGAGTCAGTGAATCATTCAAGAGATTTGTTCAAAAACACTGCTCGTGTCCTAATGAAACAAGTGAAGTCTTTATGAGTGAGTCAGTGAATCATTCAAGAGATTTGTTCAAAAACACTGCTCGTGTCCTAATGAAACAAGTGAAGTCTTTACGAGTGAGTCAGTGAATCATTCAAGAGATTTGTTCAAAAACACTGCTCGTGTCCTAATGAAACAAGTGAAGTCTTTATGAGTGAGTCATTGAATCATTCATTCAAATACGCCTATTGAAACAAGTGAAGTCTTTACGAACGAGTCTTTGAATCAGTCATTCAAAAGATTTGTTCAAAAACACTGTTCATCCCCTAACGTTTTTTTTGTGCTTTTAGTTATGGGATGTTTTCCAATAACTATGGTATTTTAAGCTGAAAATTTGGTTACCATGCTGCATTTTTACAAAGGTGGATGGGGGGGTTTTGTAGCACAAAAACACATGTTGCTCTAACATGGACAAATTAGGCTTTACTTTCAGTTCTTCTAGCGCTCTAAAAGGAGTTCTCGTCATATGGAAACAATAAATGCACTTTTTTTCCCCACTCGCTACAAATCTCATTTGATCCTGGTTAGATTCACGTCTGTGATCTGGAATTCCTCTGCAGAGAACATCTACTCCCACCTGGACGAGGAGAGCTCGGAGTCTTCGTCTCAGACCACGGCGCTGAACGCCGAGAGGCCCTGGCCGAGACCCAAGATCTTCATCTGTTACTCCAGTAAAGACTGTCCCAAACATCTCGCTGTCATCCAGAGCTTCGCCTTCTTCCTGCAGGACTTCTGCGGGTGTGAGGTGAGCCTTTGTCTTTTTGAGGGTTAAAATTTATGCACAAAAACACCAGCATTCAAAAGTTTGGGGTCAGTAAAAGCAAGTGGAGTCGGAGAAGAGGTTTGTAAAGTGTGCGGATGGCGCCACCTGGTGGCTGCAGAGAGTTTGACTGTTTGGTAACCCTCATTATTATATCCACAGATGTCAACATGAAATATTAAATGCGTCCTATTTACTTTATCAATGTTTGTTTTTCCAAAGAAAACATGGGAATGCTTCAAAAAATGGGCTCATTAGCTGGAGACTCTTTACAGTAATTAACTTCATTAGTTAACATGAACCATGGTAAAGAGTGATAAATACAGAATAAACTCAAACACTTGTATAAAAATGGATAAAAATTGTGCATTTGAAAATGCAACATACAGCAACCATCTTCACATGTTAGTAATGAGAATCGCTTATAAATCTGTTAACAAAAAAGAGGAGCTTCAAAATAAAAGCTCTATAGTTTCATGTTTGACAGCAAAGAAATTAAGACCGCCATAAATATTAGTGTCGTAATTTTACTGTTGTTCTGTAAAATAATAATAATAATAATAATTGATCGTTAATTGCTCATTACAATTTACAAAGGTACTATTACAATAGTTCTTTATGGATTTGTATAATTTTTCTCATTTAAATAATGTTAAAATATTTTGAATATTATTTTATTAATACATTAGTAATTTTTATTTGACAGTAAAATAATTTTATATTTCTTTATTGATTAGTTTTTCTCATTTAAATAATAAATTATAATTATAATTAATTAATTATTATAATTTTATATAATTATAATATTAAATAAAAAAAATTGAATATTGTTTTATACTAAATTGGTTTATTTTATTATTAATTAGTAAATATTTTTATTAATTAGCAAATAATTTAATTTAGAAGTAAAAGGTATATATTGATTAATATTATTATAAGCTTGTTACAATGTACAATAGTATTATTACAATAGATATTTCTTTATCGAATAGTTTAGTGTTTCTTATTCAAATAATGGTAAATTATGATAAAATATTTTGACTCTTATTTTATTAAGAGATGAGTAAATTATTTATTAGTAAATATTTTTATTTGACAGTAAAATAATTATATATTTCTTTATTGATTTAGTTTTTTCTCATTTAAATACAATTTTGAATTTTTAAAAATATTTTATAATTATATTATAATTTTATATAATTATGATATTAAATAAAATATTTTGAATATTGTTTTATACTAAATTGGTTTATTTTATTATTTAGTAAATATTTTTATTAGCAAATATTTTAATTTAGAAGTAAAAGGTATATATTGATTAATTTATCAATATTATTATAAGCTTGTTACAATGTACAATAGTATTATTACAATTGATATTTCTTTATCGAACAGTTTATTGTTTCTTATTCAAACAATGGTAAATTATGATAAAATATTATTTTGAATAAAAATTATTATAATAATTAGTAGTAATATATACTTATTTTTGCCATAAAATAGTAATATTTCTTTCTTTTTCTTTAATAATTATAATTTAAATGATGATATTTTTATTTTAGTAGCAGATTTTTATATAATCAATTTTCTTTTTTTTTGTCCAGCTGATCACATGCCTCTCTTTGATGCTTTTAAGTTCATTAAAACTTTATCAAGACATCCCGTCCTGTCAAACACGACTGACTCCTGTGTGTGTGCAGGTGTCTCTGGATCTCTGGGAGCACCTGGAGATCTGTAAGGAGGGTCAGATGGCCTGGCTGAGCCGGCGCATCGACGAGGCTCACTTCATCATCACCGTCTGCTCCAGAGGTCTGAAGTATTTCGTGGAGAAGAGACACCGCAAGGGCAAGGCCACATCGAAGGAGAACAACCGAGAGCCGGGCGGGAGCGGGGACGCCGGCGGCGGCGGCGGCAGGGATCTGTTCATCGTGGCCACAGCCATAATCGCAGAAAAGCTGAGAGAGGCGCAGCAGAGGTCCTCCGACCTGTCGCGCTTCATGGCCGTGTACTTCGACTACTCTCACGAGAGCGACGTGCCGACTTCCCTCGGCCCGGCGCCGAAGTTTAAACTCATGGACCATCTGCCGCAGCTCTTCGCCCGGCTGCACTCGCGCCAGCTGAGCCTGACCGACCGCGAACCGCAGCCGCCGAACGTCAGCAAGCGCAACTATTTCCGCAGCAAATCGGGCCGCTCGCTGTACGTGGCCATCTGCAACATGCACCAGCACATCGAGCAGGAGCCCGACTGGTTCGAGAAGCAGCTCATGCCGGCGCCGGCGCCCAACAAACGCGCCGCTCCGCTTCCCGATTCGGGGCTCGTCCTGAACGAGGTGAAGCTGAAACTTCCCTCGGAGAGCGACTGTCCGGTGAGGAGCAACGTCCTGATCCTGCCGGCGGCGCCGGGACTTTGTTCGCTCGGTTTGTCGCAGGATGAGCTCGGGGAAGGTTCGTCGAGTCGGGACGTGGGTTCGTCCAGGCCGGTCCTTCCTACGGATGGGTCGGCCAGCCCGCCGGAGATGCCCAGAGACTCTGGGATCTATGATTCATCCGTGCCCTCGTCTGAACTCTCCATCCCGCTGATGGAAGGACTCTCGCCGGATCTCGCCGACAACTCGTCTCTGGCCGATAGCGTGTCCTCCTCCTCGGGACTCGGTAGGAATTTAGCATATCTAGCTTATGTATGATTTTTTAAATTTAGTTTTAGGATAATTAATTTTTTTTAAATGACGCGTTTATACAGACGACTGTGTTTTCAAAAGCTCTGCACTTTGATGTTTGAAAGCAGAGAAATTAATTCAGCCGTAAATGTTGGAATTTTGCTGCTCTTGTGTAAAATAAAATGATTATGGTTATCAAATACAAAATTTTTTTTTTTTTTACTTTACACGCGTATTATGCAAAAGTAATATATTTCATTATTTAATTTTTTCTAATTTAGAGAATTAATAAATAAAAATATTATTTTAAATATTTATTGTTATTACTTAATCAAATAAATATTACTATTGTAAAAATTATTATTTTTTTAATTGAAATGCTAAAATAAAATATTTCGAATATTGTTTTTAATAGTAATAGTAGTAATAATAATAAATTAATACTCATTTTATTTTACACCAAAATAGTATGATTGCAATAGTAAAATATTTCTGTATTAATCAGTTTAATTTTTCTCATTTAAAGAATGATCAAATAAAAATATCATCCAATTATTATTGTTAATAAATACTCATTTTATTTTATACTACAATAGCACGATTGCAATATTTCTTTGATTAGTTACATTTTTAATACTAATATTATATAATTATTATTTTTATTATTATTATTAATTAACTAATTATTATAATTACTCTACAATAGTATAATCGCAATATTTCTTTATTGATTAGTTACATTTTTAATACTAGTATTATCTAATTATTATTTTTAATTAACAAATTATTATAATTACTCTACAATAATATGACCTTAATATATTTCTTTTTGATTAGTAACATTTTAATGCTAATATTATCTAATTATTATTTTTAATTATTAACTAATTATTATAATTACTCTACAATAGTATGACCTTAATTTATTTCTTTTTTGATTAGTTACATTTTTAATACTAATGTTATATAATTATTTGTATTATTATTATTATTAATTATTAAATAATTATTATAATTACTCTACAATAGTATGATCGCAATATATTTTATTGATTAGTTACATTTTTAATACTAATATTATCTAATTATTATTATTATTATTATTATTATTATTAATTAATTCTTAACTAATTATAATTACTCTACAATAGTATGATCGCAATATTTCTTTATTGATTAGTTACATAATACTAATATTATCTAATTATTATTTTTAATTAACTATTACATTACTCTACAATAGTATGATCGCAATATTTCTTTATTGATTTAGTTACATTCTTAATACTAATATAATCTAATTATTATTAATTATTAACTAATTATAATTACTCTACAATAGTATGATCGCAATATATTTCTTTATTGATTTAGTTACATTTTTAGAATTGTAAATTTGAATATTGTTGTTGTGATGTTATGATTGTATAATGAATAATATGACCTGTTCGCAGATCCATTCTGGATGTTTAATATTAATATTTGGTAGCACTTTCAGCTAGTTTTAATTGTAGTACGCACTGTTTCACACTTAAAGGTGCTGTAAATGATTCCCGCAGTTTTGCTTGAGAGAACGAGGACATTTAAAGATTTATCTCACAGCCCTTTTCAATCCATCCTGCAGATTTTCTCCCACAGTGGGACAAACCTTGTGCAGGAAGAAGTATGTAGATGCAGAGGTTCGCCCCAGTTCACGCATGTGTTTAATGTCGACAGGTGACGAGGAGCCCCCTGCTGTCAGCTCGCTGCACTGCGCCGGATCCGCCGTGTGCAAGGCAGAGCTCCATCACAGCATCCGCCAGAGCGAAGGACTCCGAGCCGCCGCCTCCACCTAGTGGCCTTTAACTGAACTTGCATCGCCACTTTAATTTCTATACGTGCCGCTGACTCGGACGAGCTGCCAACGAGTCACGTTAAAATCCCTTCATCAGGGAATATCTTTGACGGACTAGATCTTGAGGGATTGGACCATCGCAGTGTCTGAAAACTTTTTTCTTTTTTAACCAAAGGTGTTGCGTACTAGCTATGCAACCGTGTTTGTTCGCATTACAGCGGTGTGCGTTACCACAAATGAACCGATGTCACTTCAGCGCCGTGAACCCGTAGACATGACTGTCGTTCTAACGTCATTTCACTTTTATTTATTGCATTAACCGGCTCAGTCGTGCGGGATAACGTTCTGCTCACCGTAGATCAGCGCTTGTGTTTTTCACATCAGCCAGTTTCACTGAAGCCGTTTTTTGAGGGAACGCTCAATTTTTAGAAGCATTTCAAGAGCTTTTAAATGATTTTAGGCCTTTTTTTTTTAAATGCATCTTTAAAATGTTTCAGAAATGCATAAACGGTTTAGTGCTCGTTTATGGCAAAGGGAAGTACGAGCAAAAAAATTGAGATGTGCCATTTTGTTAACTTTATTTGTACTCTTTTATCCAGGTTTTGTACAGTTTTTATTAGAATATTAGGTGATTTCTACATTACGTAAACTTTGTACTGTTTTATAGTACTCTAATGTAGGAGATGCGACTTAATAAAACTCAGATTTATACGCATTGTGACTGAGAGTTGTTACTGACGCTTCCCAAAGTGTTTCAGGAGAAATACACACGTCTGAATCATCTCAGGATGATACAAGAATATTGTAAAAGGCTAAATAACGTACTATTCTTACAATGCACACGATATACTACTTTAGAAATATGCATTTAAAATAAAATGACAGATGAAGCGGTGTTTGAAATCTCCAAGTGACATTTTAATTTATATTTGTATATATGCAGATTTAAGCTAAAAATGCACACAAAGTAAAAAATTACAAATAATAAAAAGGCAATTAAAACCCCCAGTGACATTTTAAGTGATACTATTATTATATAATTATTATTATATATATATATATACATATTAATAAATATTTTTAATTTTTTTCATATATATTTATATTAAATATATATATATAAATAAATATTTTTAATTTTTTTCATATATATTTATATTAAATATATATATTAATATATTAATATATATTTATTAATATATATATATTAATAAATATTTTTAAAAATATATATTTATTAATATATATATATTAATAAATATTTTTAAAAATCATATATATATTATATATATATATATATATATATATATATATATATATATATATATATATATATAATTTTAATATATAAATATTTATATATATATATATATACACGGATTATAAAATATGCATATATATATATATATATACATACATGGATTATAAAATATGCATATATATATATATATATATATATATACATATACGGATTATAAAATATGCATATATAAAATAAAAATGAAATGAATTTATTTTATTTGTTTAATGATAGACAGATTTATAATTATACAATTATTTTTATATATACATAAATATTTACATATGCAGATTTTGTATGCTACAAATATGCATTTAAAAATTAAACGCATTACGAATAATGCAGAATTAAAACCTCAAGTGACATTAAGTGATAATTGCATATTTCATTATATAATTAAATATAAATTTGATTAAAAATGTCTGAGTGATGTTTGAGATGATTTTATATTTGCATGCTATAAATGTATTTTTTTAAAGTATTTTAATACAATTTAAGTGATTTAAAAATGACATTTGAAGTGATTTACGGTTCTATTTCTCTCGTTTATTGAGCTCGAGCCACACCGCCCTGTAATCCGGTGAATGCTGGAACCCCAGTGACGTGAAAAGCTTGTAGGAAGAGTCATTTTTCTCGTCCACAAAGCAATACACGGGGTGTCCGCGCTCCAGGAGGGTTTTGGCCATGATGGACACCAGTATCGTGGCGTAGCCTTTACGTCTGTGTTGTGGTAATGTGTAAAGCAAACCAAGAGCAGCGTGTTGGTAGACCAGCAGCCAGGAGACGGGCTCAGTGCCGCCCTCCTCGATCACACACAGTGAAGGATTATGGGAGATGTAGTTGAGCACGGAGTTATAGCTGTTGCTGTCTCCGCCGTACTTCCATGTGCTGTTGACCAGATGTGCGTGAGCGGCGCTGAGCGGAGCAAACCTGAGACCAGCCGGACTGAAATAAGAAAATGACAACTATTAACATGGAAAATTAACAGGAACAAGGTATTAAAAGCAATAATGTGCTGACTTCATTTAAAGGCAATTAGAAACAGTCTAAAAAAAAAAAAAAAAAATCGATCGAGGTTGTTTGTTTCCGCCAGGGAATAAAAATAAAGTTCTGACTCGCAATTCTGAAAAATTTAATCAGATTTATGACATAAAAAGTCGTGTGAAATGAAAAGTCATAATTATGACTTTAGTCAAAATGGCATGACATAAATAGTTAAAATTACGTACCAAGTCATATTTATAATACGAAAAGTCTGAATTATGACTGAGAAAGAATGAGAAAGTCAGATGAAAAGTCAAAATTATGACAGTCATTTCAGATAAAAAGTTAAAATTATGACTGTCATTTATGAGATAAGTTAAAATTATGACTGTCATTTATGAGATAAAAAGTTAAAATTATGACTGTCATTTATGAGATAAAAAGTTAAAATTATGACAGTCATTTGAGATAAAAAGTTAAAATTATGACTGTCATTTATGAGATAAAAAGTTAAAATTATGACTGTCATTTATGAGATAAAAAGTCAAAATTATGACTGTCATTTATGAGATAAAAAGTCAAAATTATGACATTGTCATTTGAGATAAAAAGTTAAAATTATGACTGTCATTTATGAGATAAAAAGTTAAAATTATGACATTGTCATTTATGAGATAAAAAGTTAAAATTATGACTGTCATTTATGAGATAAAAAGTTAAAATTATGACTGTCATTTATGAGATAAAAAGTTAAAATTATGACTGTCATTTATGAGATAAAAAGTTAAAATTATGACATTGTCATTTGAGATAAAAAGTTAAAATTATGACTGTCATTTGAGATAAAAAGTTAAAATTATGACTGTCATTTATGAGATAAAAAGTTAAAATTATGACATTGTCATTTGAGAGAAATTAAAATGATGACTGTCATTTATAAGATAAGTCAAAATTATGACTGTCATTTATGAGATAAAAAGTTAAAATTATGACTGTCATTTATGGGATAAAAAGTTAAAATTATGACTGTCATTTATGGGATAAAAAGTTAAAATTATGACTGTCATTTATGAGATAAAAAGTCAAAATTATGACATTGTCATTTGAGATAAAAAGTTAAAATTATGACTGTCATTTATGAGATAAAAAGTTAAAATTATGACATTGTCATTTATGAGATAAAAAGTTAAAATTATGACTGTCATTTATGAGATAAAAAGTTAAAATTATGACTGTCATTTATGAGATAAAAAGTTAAAATTATGACTGTCATTTATGAGATAAAAAGTTAAAATTATGACATTGTCATTTGAGATAAAAAGTTAAAATTATGACTGTCATTTGAGATAAAAAGTTAAAATTATGACTGTCATTTATGAGATAAAAAGTTAAAATTATGACATTGTCATTTGAGAGAAATTAAAATGATGACTGTCATTTATAAGATAAGTCAAAATTATGACTGTCATTTATGAGATAAAAAGTTAAAATTATGACTGTCATTTATGGGATAAAAAGTTAAAATTATGACTGTCATTTATGGGATAAAAAGTTAAAATTATGACTGTCATTTATGAGATAAAAAGTCAAAATTATGACATTGTCATTTGAGATAAAAAGTTAAAATTATGACTGTCATTTATGAGATAAAAAGTTAAAATTATGACTGTCATTTATGAGATAAAAAGTTAAAATTATGACTGTCATTTATGAGATAAAAAGTTAAAATTATGACTGTCATTTATGAGATAAAAAGTTAAAATTATGACTGTCATTTATGAGATAAAAATTCAAAATTATGACGTTAGGTCATAATTATGGGATGAAAAGTAGAAATGACAAGAAAAGTTGAAATGGACATCAAGTAAGTCATAATTATGAGATGAAAATTCGAAATTATGTCAATATGACAATAAATCATAATTATAGACATTCTATAGTCCAAATTCTGACGTAAGTCAAAATTATGACAGTCATAGTCTTAAAATTTTGACTTTATCTCATAATTTCATTTTTTCATTTAATGTTTCATCATTTAGCAGACGCTTTTATCCAAAGCGACTTACGAGAGAGCAATTAGGGGTTAGGTGTCTCGCTTTTAAGGACACTTTAGTCATGGTATTGAAGGTGGAGAAAGAGCTGTTCATTCACAATCCCCACTTTCAGTTCCTGCCCACGTGGGAATCAAACCAACAACCTTCAGATTACAAGCCCGACTTCCTCACCACTAGGCCACGACTACCCAATTTCATGATTCAGTATGTCATAATTTCGACTTCACATTTCTTGTGGCTTCCATAGGAAATATTACGGTGGCCGAGAGAGCTCAAAACGCTTCAAATAATTTAACACATGCAAATTAAAAAAAGCACATGCGAATAAAAAAAAACACATGCGAATTAAAAAAAGCACATGCAAATAAAAAAAAACGTGATCATCAGTTTGACAACACATGTGCTGCAAATCCTCGCAACACATGCAAACTCAAAAAGCGCTACATTTACGAAACGCGCTGTTTCAAGGGGGACCCCAAAAAGTGACGGACCCTAGTAGGAAGAGTGTCCAAAACCAGCTCAACTCACCCTTCACTCATTCACTAATCCCTATATAGTGTACGGCATTTGAGAGCACAATGTGTTCACAATCATTAAATGCTATAAAAACTGCAAACAAAAATAAACAACTGTACATTATTTCATGTATTTATTATTTTGCATAAAGTGTTTTTCAGTTTGCTAGAAACTCACTGGTGACGCGGTCGTCACGCGGCCGTTACGATTACGTCACATTAATATGATACTGATGATTAACGAATATTTTTAAATCATCCACTAAATGATCATCTCTTAAAGTCGATTGAGTGAACAACAATGCCACATATTAAAACACTTTTCTGTTAGTGAAACACATTACATTGAGTTCATGCCTACATAATATATTTTAATTTAGTTTGTGCTGTTGTCAAGTAGGGTCCGTCACTTTTTAGGGTCCCCCTTGAAACATTTCCGTTGTGTTTTGTGCTATTTGCAGCGCTTTTCGTAAATGTAGCGCTTTTTGAGTTTGCATGTGTTGCGAGGATTTGCAGCCCATGTGTTGTCAAACTGATGATCACGTTTTTTTTTTATTTGCATGTGCTTTTTTTAATTCGCATGCGCTTTTTTTAATTTGCATGTGTTTTTTTTTTATTCGCATGTGCTTTTTTTAATTTGCATGTGTTAAATTATTTGAAGCGTTTTGAGCTCTCTCGGCCACCGTAAAATATAAACTAAATGTAAAATATATCAGCTGATCTAATATCTCTTCAGCGGGTGGATGAACGTGTTTTGTAAGATTAAGCATCACCTGTGTTGACAGAGGATCACGTGACGGTGGTGTACCTCTCTTTAATCTGCAGCTGCTTTGAGTCCTGCAGCAGCAACACATTCATCATTCCCTGGACTCTCCGAGGAAGTCCATGTTGATCCGCAAACTCCTGAACCGCTTCTAAATGCCTGATGTCAACGCCTTTATCAAACAGCAGGTTAGAGAATGTTTCATTCAGCCACAGTTAACTAAAGCAGTTGGTGAATAGTGTGTGTACCTGCCAATAAAGTGAACCTGTCCTTATTAATCACACCAGGTGTGTCCAGAATGTTCCTCAGGCTGTCTTTGCTCTTTGAGTAGATGCTGTATATGTTGAAATCTCCTTCTCGATCCTTTGTGCCCTTTAACAACAACCAGATAGATGGATAACAGGCGATCCACACTCCAGGGGGCGCCCGCGGTATCGCATTGTAGCCTAACCACTTTTAACGAGCATTAACGCCAATAATCTGTGTTTTGTTATTTCGATAACAAACAAAATGTCATATTTCAAATTCTGTCGATTTTATCTCGAAAATCAAACAATAAATGCCTTTTTGGTGCGTCTTAACGGACGCTTCAGTTCAAACGGCGCGAAAGAACGCGATCGTCACTTCCTGTTTACTACTATTTACAGAACAAACATGAATGAACATCTGAAGTTATGTTAAAACTTGAAAGATATAACGTTAGTAAAACGTACTGAAATTTAACTCGTGTAATCGCGCAGTGTTTCGACCGCGGTAAAACGTAAATAAAACAGCTTACATTTACCTCAGAAATGCCATACACACAACTTAGTTTGCAAAATGAACTCTTTTGCTAAAATATATTCCCTATTACTTTATTATTTAATGCTTAATTAAATCCGTCATGACAAGTTTGATTATATTTCAACAACGAAATGTAGAAACAGTTTTATAATTTTACAGATATAATATTTATAACTATGATATACAAGTTAATTCCTTACGTGCAAGTTACATGTTTACATACAATTTTTTATTATTATTTTCGTGTTGATTATATCTAAAAATAATAATAATAATTTAATAGTTTGGGCTCTATGGTTAATTATAACCTTTAATATTAAACTAATGTGTAAGAAAGTGCTGTACAAATTTTTTTTTTTTTTTTTTTTTTTTTTTGGACAAACATCAATGTCTGGATTTGTAAAATATTACCTGAACTTTCGGTTTGCAAATAATGACAGTGAAGTCTGGCCATTGGTCTGCAATAACCTGCAGATTGTGAGGTTTCCCTCGGTTTATGTTGAATATACAGCCGTAAACCTGGAAAACAATTCATTATTAACGGCTCCTGCTCTGGAGCTGCTGAAACCAAAAGCATTGTGGCGATCCGAAACCTTTTCAGCATAAAGCAGAACACTCTTAAAACTGTCTTGAATCTCCACACCTTGATGGACTCGGGAAAAAACTGCTTCAAAACGCCCTCAGCTTGTTTGAGTTCCTCTGTGCTGAGAATGATCATCTCGTGTCCCTCAGATCACACGGAGTCTGTGCCAAGTGCGAATTAAGGAAGTGGTTTTAAAAGTCTCAACAGCTGTGTATTTCACCACGGAGCCCAAATAAAGGAGTTCAAGTAAAGTTGGCAATATATTCACACATTCGAACTTCACGGATCAAAAACTCGGGAGATAAACATTGTCCTCAAATGTGTCTCTACGAGGCAGCGGCCAGACAAGGGACCGTCTGAAAAGTGCAAAAATTATTGCGAAATAGTCATTAATCACCTCAATGTTACACACTATATAGTGTAACGAAATTCAGTTAAAACATTTAAAGCAGTTTAAACAATAAATACCGTATAGTGGCGCGTGAACCGATCATCTCTTCATACTAGTTCATTTATAGCATCAAATAAACGTGAATGAACATCAGAAGGAATGTTGTTTCAAGACGTGATTCAAGTTCACCAATGTTAATCTACTATAGGCTACTCCCTGACGGCTTTGTCGGATAAGATGCCGGATTCGGCGTTATCATTGGTTAGATCACCTGTCAATCAAACTGTTTGCGAAGTGTCAATTGCTTACGAAATTTGATGGCATTACAATATTAAATATTTTACTAATAACAGTGAAGTAATTGATTTTGTTTCATAATAATCATAATATATATATATATATATATATATATATATATATATATATATATATATATATATATATATTTATCAAACTAAGTGTTTCAGTGAAGTTTTTGAGTATTTTTCATAATATAACATGAGCAAAGGAGTTTTGGGTTTTGCACTTTTCAGACGGTCCCTTGTCTCGGCGCCGGCTCGTAGAGACAAATTTATACATTATAAAGCACATTTGAGGAAAATTGGGTTGTTGTAGTTCGTTGCCCATGTTACTATGATCTGCATTTGTGTTTTAAAAACGTTTAGTTCAAGAGTTTTTGATCCGGAAAGTTCGAATGTGTGAATATATTGCCAACTTTACTTGAACTCCTTAAGCACTGACCGCGTTTCTTTACATTTGAGTCCAACAAGTTCAAACTCTAAATGAGCCGCGCATTATTTGTCTGTATTAATTCACGAGCTGACTGAAACACCACTGCCACCCGCGGGACATTAAACAGGAAGTGTTTCTCCGAGCTCACGACAGGCGTCGCAAGGGAACGATCATATTTTTGCGAGAGAACGCAAATTTCTTTGCGAGAGAATTTAAAAAAAATATTCCTCCCATCTCAATTCTTTTCCACCATTAGGGTCTCCGCACATTACAACAGTATAAAATAGTTTATCCCACTGCTGGAGAAGTGGATCATTTCCATCAAATATTAACTTTCCTGCAGTTTAAACTAAAGTGTTTTTTTGTGCACGTCGGACAAATACAATCAACTAGCCTCCACCCAGATTATTCTGGTCAGACTGGTTTGGTTGGATCGTTTTGGGGCATTCATGAACCAGCTTACACCACCTAAAACCAGCAAACCTCTTTATTAAAGCTGTTTTTCCACAGCAAGACTTTTTCCATCAGGATATTCTCTGGACTGCTCAGCATTGGGTCCTAGTCTGGTCATGTGACCTGGCAGATGACGTAGAGACATCACTGCAGCTGCAGTGAAGAACATGAGAATATGAAATGGATTTTCTGCGATGGAAAAGCTGATGAGTCTGCGAGTTGAGCTCGAGCGTGAGCGTCTCTCTGTCAGCAGGATGCTTTTCTCTGACGCTGCGTTGAGAAATAAGTAGAGGTGTGTTAAACTGCTCTTAGTGTTTCCACCCTCACACTGATACACCTTGATGATTTTGATGTGGTTTTTGTTCCCACAGATTCACAACCTGCCAGGATGGTTTGCATTCTGACCCTCTTCGCATCCATTTTCTCAGCTCTCATCGTTTCAGGAGATGACATGACACAAAATTACAACCGTAATGTCATGAACGTGGCAAACTTTGCCATGAACTTCCACAATCGCGTGAGCAGCTACCCGTACGCCTTTAAAGTGGTGGATATCATCTCAGACGCGGCGCAGGTGAGTGTCACGATCCTCAGATGACACGCAGCGCCTTCACTCCGGTGTTTTTGCTCATAATGTCTGTGTTACAGCTGTATCCTCCTGCACGGGTCAAATACACGTTACAGGTAAAAGCTGCGCAGACCGTCTGCGAGAATCAGGCGAGTGTGAATCTCACAGACTGCGCTTTGCAGTCTAACGCCGAGGTGAGAACGAACCGTTCAGAGGTTTTGAATTGTGTTGTGATGCATTTCAAAGAAAACGGAATCTTTTTTTGAGACACTATTACAGAAATGTAACATTTTAGGCATATGCCATATACTATATATATAGATTTCTTTTTTTTCCCCCTTGTTTTCTCAGATCATGAGCTGCTCCTTCGCTGTCTTTGCAGTGCCGGGAAACGACTACATCCCCAAACAAATGCTGTCCGATCATTGTGCCTGAGAATTACGATGGAAATGCTTTGTTAATGTATGCCTCATTGTGCACTTTGTGGCGTGTTGACGTGCATCACGATCGGTGGTTTATAATATTTTTGAAGCATTTCATAAGCTGTCGTTTTCAATTCGCACCAACTTAAAAGCATGGAATCAGTTTCGTGTCAAAAAATAAATAAAATGCAAATAATTTTTTTCTCATAGCAAGTCTTTGGTTTCTTTAACTAGATTTTAGTTTTAGATTTTAAATTTAATAATAATACAGACATTGTTGAGATTTCAGAAAGACTGTTGTCTGTTTAATATTGATATAAGCGTATGGTTTGGTGTGACACGAGGGTGAGAAATGATCACATTATATTGGTTTTTGGATGAGCGGTTTCTTTTAGAATGACGCAGAGATGCTGCTCTTCTGTGACTTTTATTTTGGCATGACTGAAGTTCAGTTCCACTCTGAAGAGGTGAGTTTAGCCGTGTTGGTCAGGAGAGGATTTAACACCCCTGTGATCTGGTGAGGCTTCACATTACAACATTTAGCATGATTATGCACTGGTTTTGACATAAGAAAACTTATGATACACAGATATCAAGTGTCTCGTGGAGAGGTTTTGTTTTGTTTTCTTTTTCTTTGTTTTTTTTTTTTTGTGTGCTGCTATGTCATTCGGGC
Organism: Opsariichthys bidens; assembly: GCA_037194245.1. Lineage (NCBI taxonomy): Eukaryota > Metazoa > Chordata > Actinopteri > Cypriniformes > Xenocyprididae > Opsariichthys > Opsariichthys bidens. The sequence continues at coordinate 17,959,684 of CM074299.1, forward strand.
CCAAGCACTGAAAGTGTAAAAGGCGCTATTATTATTCTTACAATTAATTACTAATGAACAATTATTACTAATGTTTTCAAGGTTTTTTTTATGTTTTTGAGGCATTTGCCATGCTTAACATGTCAGCCATTGTCATGTGCATGGTGGAGGGCCATGCAGTGCCTCCTTTTATGTAAATAAACATTGTTAATACATATATGTAGTACTACATATAGTACCTAACTTGGTACTTATTTTCTTCTTGAGCCAGATCACTTTCGAAGTGACAGTCATTTGGTGCGTTCAACAGGAAGTAGGCCATTTTGAATTTAATGTATACAACATTAAGACATTGAAGATACTAAATTGCTAATTAATTTTTGGCTGCAAGTCATTTGTTAAAACCTCTAGTGATGTTTCATTTTGATGATTGAGGGGTAAAGAGATAGCTTATTATTGGATTTGAACAAGTTCATTTGCAGTTCCCCATTGCTTACAGTGTAACGGAAGTTAGGTGTCATGAGGCATAGAGAAAAAGCTGTATATAGTTTCATTTTAAATCTAATAGTGAGAATCTATTAGACTTTACTTTTACTACAACTGTGGTAAGCACTTCATGCGAGTGGTAAATCTAATTAGTTATCAAATTAACAAAGTACACTTTAATAAAATCTTTGTATTCGAGCATTTTAAAAGATTATATTCAGAACACGTTTAATCATGTATTTTTATTAAAATACTTCTGCTTTACATATGAACTGAAGTGCACTTGCATTCATTTTGGGTGTCAGTCTAGTATTGTTTATATTTCATTAAATATATTTTTTTTCCTTCAAGTTTTCATTTGGATCACATAAGAAATTAAGGAAGATGGAAAAAGGTAAGACACATAGGCACCATACAAATGCATTCTCTACTGTAAACAAAACTGGACTTCTGCATGACTAACTTTCATTTTAATCAGATTTAAAACCACATTGTAGGGTTTGTAACATATTTTTATTTATACTATTTGTTAAGTTTGCCTCATCAGATTAATTACACAATAAAATTCAAAAATAATATTGCAGTTTTACTATTCAACGTCCTCTTTTTTTTTTCCTGACAGGACTAAGAGCCGTTGTTCTGGGGTGGCAGAAATATGACAAAGCTTCTGTAATAAACAGCATTTTAGGTGGTAAAGTTGCATCTAACAAACATTTTGTGAGGTCTGTAAGGAAAGACGGTGAAGCGAATGGAAGGAAGATAACCTTGATTAACACTCCATGCTGGTGGGAGAATTTTGTTTTGCAAGATTCACCGGAGGTTGTCAAACAGGAAATGGTTTGCAGTGTCTTCCTGTGTTCACCAGGGCCTCATGTCTTTCTGCTGGTCATAAACCTCAGTTTGCCTTTCACTGAAGAGAACAAACTCAGCATTGAGAAGCACTTTAGTCTGTTTGGTGAGAGGATCTGGAGACACACTATAGTGCTCTTCACACGAGCCGTTTCACTGAAGGACAAATACGTTGAGCAGCACATAAAGAATCAAGATCTGCAGCAGATCATACAGAGATGTGGAGGAAGATATCTCATCTTTGAGAATGAAAATAAAAGTGCTGGAGTCAAAGAATTACTTGTCAAGATTGATGATGTTGTGGCAGCAAACAGTGGCAAGTGTTTTGAAACATGTGATGACATGCTACTAGAGATAAAGAGAAAGAGAAATGAAAATGAAGAAAGAGCAAAAGCCAGACAACAAATGTTGCAGGACAAAAGAGACCTGCTCAAAGAAATAAGTAAGTGCCTCTGACATGTATATACAAGTCAAATGTTTGCCTGAATTTATGTGCATCTTAAACATTTTGATCTAAAGGTGTCTGCTTAAATGCTTAAATTAGTTTTGCAGAAAAACATTAATTGTGACTACATATGAATTTCATTAAATGCTTTTAAATAGATGAGTTTGAGCCCAGTGGGCTGCACATGTCTTGAAAAGTGAAACCAAAACATTTCGATTGCCCTCTGGTGGCTGGCTGCAGTATTGGTCATAAACTCTGCCCTCTCCATGTAATTAAATGGGACATGAGCCAAACTAAAAAATGATCTCGGGTACTCATGTAACCTTGGTTCCCTGAGATAACAGGAACGAGCATTGCGTCAGTTGCTGATGCTTTGGGGAAACTCCCATTACCCATTAAATTCCCATTACTCCGAAATACTGAAGCCTGATTGTATTACGTCTCTGTGCTCTCGTACAGACAAATGGCATTTCAGCCCGCCAAAAACAGGCCGTCTGCCTATATAAGTCTGAATACCATTTCATCAGAATCTTTTGACTAAGGAGCGGCAGGTGCGAGTGCAGCACCACAATCAGACATGCTCGTTCCTGTTATCTCAGGGAACCAAGGTTACATGAGTAACTGAGATAATTCACTCATATTGCATCATTTGCTTACACTTTGGGGAGGGTTATCCAATAGCACCATACTCCAAACAAGAAATAGAAGTCCATCCTTTGAGCCCAGCCCTTGGATACTCAACGTTAAGGGCCCTTAACAGGCTATTTAAGCCAGTGCTATCACCTCCACTATCCAACGGGATAGTCTTTGCTTCGTGATCGCGAGCCTTTTAGTTCGGCCTCCAAAGCGCACAAAAAGCTGCTCTGATTGCCAGAAATGGCTAGAGCACTCAACATGTACTCTGAGGGCCCGGACCAGGCAGAGTAGGTCTAAAGACTGCTCTTCATCAGAAACAGGGAGAACAGAGTAACAGCTTTTGCACTGAATGGAATAGTGAGTACCTTAGGTATATGGCTATGCCTTGCCTTGAGGATGACCTTGCAGTTGCTTGACACAAACTCGAGTCAGGATGCGCTCACCGAGAGTACCTGAAGGTCAATCTACTCACTTGACCTATGTTAAAGCCAGCAGGAGGACAGCCTTAAGGAAAGGGGCTGCAGCTCGACCAATAGTGGCTCGAATGGAGGGCCTCGAAGAGCCCTGAGGACTGTGAAGAATCCAAGATCAGAACTGTATGGGGTTGAGGCAGATTCAGCATTCTGGCCCACTTTAGGAACCTCATTATCAAGTCCTACCCACTGACTAGCCAAATATGGGGGTGTGGTACAACGCGATAGCTGCCACATTGACCTTAAGCGTGGATGGGGTGTGGCCAACATCCAGCAGCTCTTGTAGGAAGCAAGGTTGATGCAACATCACAGGATAAGAGATCTTTGCTCTAGACTATGCAGTAGTTGGAAAAGATAGACTGCTTAAGGGCAAAGAGGCACCTTACAGAATGCTCTTGTTGGCCTATGAAATGGTGTTCATGACCCTCTGGGGAAGGCATGAAGGCTCCTGTAGATAGGCCATAAATGGGTTGGGTTGCTAAATCACCCCTTTTTCTCCTGGGGAAGGATGACCCTCCTGAGTAGAATCGGCAAAGTAGAAAGGAGCTGCTGACAGCAGCTGCACCGTCTTGGGGAGCCACAACTGGTTCTTCCAGTTAGCGGCTACTAGCAGGACCAAGCATCTGACCTCCTTGATTTATCTTATGACCTGGGGGAGCAGAGCTACCGGGGAGGGGAGGCATACAGCTGCATGCTGGGCCACTTATAGGCTAGGGTGTCCTTTTCCTTTGAGAAGAATATTGAGCGGTAAGAGTTCTCTTCTGAGGCGAAGAGGTCAGTCTCCTCTCACCTGAAGACACTCAAGATTATCTGAACCGTCTGGGGGTGTAGTCTCCATTCCCCTGAAGACAGTGAAACCAGAAAGCAGGCCTGAGATCACCTGGCTACTTAAGTGGCTGGGAGGCAGACCACTCCTCCACATCAGAAGCTGCCAGTGACATTGTGTCATCGGTGAAATTCGGAACCCTGAAGGAGACCAGAACTCTGGTCTCAGATAAGGGGCACAGGAGAAGAACACCGGGGGATCTTCTCTCTATGGGGAGAGTGAGGCATGTGGAATCTGGCCTGCGTGAGCTCACTCAAACCCGCCTGCTCAGCCCCTCGACTCCACCATTTCTCCCTCCAAGGCTCCTGGGAGGAAGAGAACAGGGGAGCATGAGGGGTGTTATCACTATCTTTAAAGAAAGCGATCCACAAGCGCAGCAAGGCAGAAAGGCTTCTTGTAGTCATCATCATCCTTAAGATTGGTTTGTACATGCTAGGTCTGCACGAGCGAGAAGGTGTGCGTGGCGAAAATGAGGTTAGCACGGTTGTGTGCATTGAGTGCCCAAGACTCCATTTCGCTTGGACGTGCGCACGTAATTTTTATGAAGTATTGTGTGTTTGATATTATGTGTGTTCAGTGTTTGGCATGGTAATGGGTATGACAGTGTTGATATGTTTGGTCTTGGTAGAAAATATCTACTATGCTGCTGCTGTTGATTATTGCTGCTGCAGAGCAAGTATGGACTTGCTACTGCCAATTCATTCACAACACGCTGCTGTGAGCAAGTAAGACCCGCTGCTGCTGTACAATAAGGCATACATGAGTTACCCGTGGCAGATTTATACAGGTGGAGCTGGGGAAGGTGAATGGTTTCTAAAGGTGCGCTGCACTGCTAAGCAAATGCTATTCATGTATTTGAAGATTGAGCACTCAAGCTCATTGGCTACTGATACAGCAGGAACCAATTATCTGTGTCTTATAGATAATGATGTGATTACGAGCTAGTTGAGTTGTTGGATCTATAGCCTCCCCATCTAGAGTTTCATGACAGAACTTTGTATGTTTTCATTTGTCACATTTTCATTGCTGTATCATTCCCATTTGTGTTATTTCAGTGTCCAATATTCTGGCGCACATTGTAAACTTGTACAATTGCAGTTTTTAATGTGTGTTTGTTTTTTTTCTTCAAGAAGCTGTGGCTCCGCTCTCAGAACTGAGAATTGTCCTGCTGGGTTGGTTTCTGTCTGGGAAGAGTTCAGCCGGAAACACCATCTTCAATGATGAAATATTTCCGATAGGAAAAGCAGAAAAGGGTACAAATCATACTGGTGATGTAAATGGCAGAAAAATAACTGTGTTAAACACCCCAAGCTGGTGGAAATATTTCTCATCTAAATTCAACCCAAAGTTTGCACAGGCTGCAATCCTGGAGAGCATCGGCCAATCACAACGTATGCGATTCCCTCACGCCATGATCTTGGTGATTCCTGTTGATACTTCAATCAAGAATGAACAGAAAAGAATCATTGAAGAGTATATGGCCATTCTTGGAGAAGACGTCTGGAGACACACCATAGTTCTGTTCACATGGGGCGACAGGTTTCCAGATGTTTCAGTCGAGCAGCACATTGAGAGTGAAGGTGACGCCCTCCAGTGGCTGATTGAGAAATGCAGGAACAGATATCACGTCTTTGACAATTCAGACAAGAAGAACAGAGCTCAAGTCTCAGAGCTGCTCCAGAAGATCGACGAGATGGTGGCAGAAAACAGCTTGTTCTCTCTCAAAACTCAGTGTGCTGCAGAAGTGAATGTTCATGAGATGGATGCAGAGGACGAAATAAGTCAGGACACTGACCATGTGCTGCAGTTACTATACCAGGAGATGAACAACAGGTTTAAGAGGCTCAAAGGTAAACTAAAACACTTCGGACTGGATTTCACTGGACGTACGGACGCCAAAAGTGATTGTAGCATGCAAGATTCTCCAAACTGTAAGTTGTCACTTAAAATGACGGTCTAATACCCATAATATAGCTGTAAGCAGCACTTAAAGCCAAGCACAATACACTCTCATTACCGCTCCTTAATCTCATTACACGTTTAAAATCATTTTACACTTTCTGCCATGACAAAACAACTAAAAAACTACCTATATTCTAACCTAATAGAGGAGATCTTTAAATGTAATTGTATTTGAGCGCTCCCTCTGCCTCTTTCCTCTTTCAGTCTCAGCTGATGAAAGACTAATGGAGATGATAAGGAGAGAAGGAAGCAGATGGGAAGCCATTTTCATGGAAGGGATATTGAACATTCAGAATGCTGAAGCATATTATGGTGAGTTATTTAGCTTTTATTTAGTTTTCTTGGGAAGTTTTAGCTGGGTTTTCATTACTGGATTTGATCTTCATTTTTATATAGCGTAAAATAATAGCGTGTCTTGAACTAACGTGAGATCACATTTTCTACCACTCACATTTTCATATTCATATTCACAGATGGAAATATGAGACCATGTTCAGCTGATAATGTGTTGAGGTGGTTTCAAAAATGCGATGAATTGAACTCATTTGGATGTGGAACAAGCTCCATCCTCAGTATTCTAGAAGATCCAGAGCCCAGAGACGTAAAAAGATGCAAAACACATTTTACAGAATAAAGCTCTCAGTTTAAACTTGTTTTACACATGCACTTTATACAGTATGTTAATAGCCTATTTCTAATCATTTATAATAATTGGTATTCTTCAATGATATCTAAAAACTATATTACTTCACATTATTTTTGTCATGAAAATATAACTTGAACGATTGAACAGTCACATTTTTTTGTTATCGTGGAATTTTGGTTGGTATGTTCCTGTATCCCTGAGTCTTAGTTCCATGTTTTAGTCCCTCGTTTATCCTGTGTGCTGTATAAGTGTCCTCAGTTGTTTCTATTAGTTTTTTGGTATTATCTTTGGTTTGTGACAGCTGTTAACGGTTTTCTCCACCTTAGAATGACGCCTTTTGTGTTGTTTGCTTAATAAAGGTAAACTGCAGCATCAAGACCCACCTTTCCTGTCTTTACCTCGACTCCCACTGTAAGAGATTTAGTCCAAGTCAACGAACAGTAAAAATAAAATATATTCATCTGGGCCATAGATGACATCATATTGAAATGTACAAGGATGAAAACGAGGGTTTGAAAACAACTTTTTGAATCTTCACTGAAAGTTAGGGTTTGATGAAATAGAATTGAACAACACGCATAGGTGTCAAAAGCAGCGACTGACTTACAAAAATAACTCCCTCTAAGTTATGCTATGTACATAAGCATTTTTTTTTGCTTATCAACCTATAATTCTATATAAGTATGCCAAAAAATGTCCTTAAAGTAGCTATTATATATTATTGTCCTAATTTCCATTTCGAAATGTCCTAAAATCCACTCCATTTAGTACGGTTCAATTCTGCAGATATTAAGAAACTGCATATTGCTTCTCATTATCATTAATAAAATAAAAAACTTCAATCAAAAAACCATTAATTAAAAAAACTTATCAAGAGCTATAGAACTTTTCACCTCTTTATATCTTTTGCTGTAATGATGAAATAATAAATTAATGAAAGAATAAAACGCAGATCACCATCTTATAGGAAATTATGGAAAGACAAATACAGCTGCTTTCTTATAGAATGTTTGTTCAAGTTCCCGTCCTTCCTATCTGACCGTCAGCATTACATCTTTATCCATCTGGTTAAGTCCACGACTGCTCCTGTCTCTCACGGTGTTCCCCAGGGTTCTGTCCTTGGACCTTTACTGTTCGTCATCTACATGCTCCCATTAGGAAACATTATCCGTCATCATTGCTGTGCAGATGACACCCAACTCTATTTCCGTTCTCAACACAATGCGCCTTTCCCCACCAACTCCATATCGGCTCGTATTAGTGATATAAATACTTGGATGACCAGTATCTTTCTTAAACAGATCTACTTTTTGTTGGTTCACCTAAAATTGTAGCTCATTTCTGCGGTGACAGTGTGAACTGGAGTCTTCCACCAGTTGAAAACCTGAGTATAATCTTTGACTCTTCTCTCTCCTTCCTTCCTGGCATTTCTTTCCTCACTATTGCGTTGTTTTTCTGTCTGCCGTCATTGTAAAGTGATCGTGAGTTTGCAGAAAGGTGCAGTACAAAATAAATTATGTTTGCACAATAGAACACTGCCGATACGTTTTTTTTTTTTCAGTTTATTTAATAAATTTAAAAAAAAGTTCTCCATTGAAGAAAATAAATGAAAATATTTACAGTTAATATGTCTACATGACTGCACAAGACGCTTCTGAACCCAGAACAGCTACACTGGTTTTTGGACCAATTGAGAATCCAGTTCCCAGTACTTTGGCCTCCACCCCTCCCACACCAACAGATGCACCCGTATCAACTCCGAGTCCCAGTTTCACACCAACTGGACCGGCTTTAGCCGATGCACTTGCAAGTTCGGCTCGAGCCATCGCTCCGACTCCCACCGCACTGAATTCAGCTCCAGCTGAGGCGTTTGGACCTTTGGCTTCTGCCTCGAATACACTGAATTCAGCACGAGCTCGTCCAACTCCTGCTTCTGCAAAAGCTCCAACCTTGGGAATCCTCTTTCCTGGTTGGTTTTCATAAGGTATCTCATATGTTCTAGCTCGAGCAAAGTTGATTTCTGCAACAGCATCTCCTGGTCTGTCAAATGTGTTAATCATGTCAATGAGATTGTCTACATCAGCATGAACTGATGCAAGTTTTACTTTTGGTTTTTTTGTAATAGTCACTTTGTGTTTCCATGTTTCCTTTTTAAATAATCTTTTATTTATGTCACTTGAAATAGTCAAATTATTTCTGCTATAAAGTGTGTTCCAGTCTTCATCTGCAAATAAAACAAATGAGCTTTAGTGCAGTGCTATGAAAGGTGAGAACGGCACGCTTGGCATTGCTTGAGGATCAGAAGCGTGTGCGGAAAGCCCTTATATGGACGTGGTTTGGGCGTGTTTTATGCAAATGACTAACCTCGTGTCCGCAGCCGTTATTTAGAATACTCCAATTTCACCAACATAAGAACGAGGTTAAGAACACATTCATGTGCGTACGAACGTGTAGTGAATTAGATATTTCGTGAGAAATACTCATACGAAAACAAGCTGTAAGTTCTGTATTTTGTGTGATTAGTTTGAGATTTATATATATTTATATATATTTAGTGATTAGTTTGAGATTTTTATATATATATATATATAGAAAATGAAACATTTTAGAAATAAATGTATACATTCATTATGACGCTGCGAAGTTCTTTTTACCCCAAAACAAAGTACGAAAAAGAACTTCGAGATGTTCCCTTGTCTAATAAAACGTGTTTTATATTAAAGCATCTTTGGTGTTTCCACGGTTTCTACAAAATAACCGAGGGTAAAGCGGATATGACGACATTTACAGGCGACTCCCTCACACGTCCCGGAGACTTGGTTAAAATTGCGATTTTCTCACAATGTGCAAATAGTTGGGAAACATTTGGGATATTGTAAGTACTCAACTGATCAAAATATATATAACACTGGCTCAGTGGTTTTTGCATATTTTACTGCAAAAATCTTACAAATTGCAACTTTAATATAGAAAATAATAATAGCAGATATTATAACGTTAAAAACACATATGTCAGATTTTGATATTTGAATTGTTGATAAATATAGATCAACTGTTAAATTGCACTCACCATCATCTTCTTCATCCTCATGTCCATGGTAGTTTAACTGTCGGTCAGACATTTTTCTGGGGTCTCGAGTTCTCAGCAGGGCTTTGGTGGAGCGTCGCAGGTGGAGTTGTGTCTGGATCAGGACCGCTGCTCCTTTATATAGTTGACAACAACTGAAAGTGAAAGAAAGAAGTCCTTTAATGGGGTTTTATGGAGTACTTCAATCTATGAGGGCAATTTTCACTTCAAAAAAATAGTAACAGTTTAATATGTAATTTGCATTATTTGCTCTATGTCCTGTTATTCTTTAAAACAGAAGCCCTACACTGTAAAAATGATTTTAATAATGCTACAGTGAAAACTGGCTAACAGTAAGTTACTGTCTAAAGTAACTTAAAGTAAGTTCAAACCTTACTGTTGGGTGCTGCCCCTTTAAGGATGGTGATTCTGAGATCATGGGATCAAGTAAAAAAAAAAAAAAAGAGAACTCACTGACAGAAAGTTGTTGAAGTTTGAGCAGTATTTTATTTCTAAGTTGAATTTGTTGACTTGGACTGAATATTCCCAGCGTGGTGAGTCAGGCTTCGTGCTGTTTAAAGAGTTTAGTTTTATTATGTTTTATATCTGAATCACTGTTTGTAATTCGCGCCGTAGCGCCTAATCGTACGGTGGCCGAGAGAGCTCAACGCGCTGCGAATAAGAAAACACATGCAAATTAAAAAAAAACATGATCATCAGTTTGACAACACATGTGCTGCAAATTCTCACAACACATGCAAACACAAAAACGCGCTGCATATTCAAAAACGTGCTGCATATGCAAAAAGCGCTGCAAAGAGCACAAAACACAACGGAAATGCTTCAAGAGGGACCCCAAAAAGTGACGGACCCTAGTAGGACGTGTGTCCAAAACCAGCTCAACTCACCCTTCACTTATTCCCTAATCCCTATATAGTGTATGACATTTGAGTGCACAATGTGTTCACAATCATTAAATACTATAATAAAGTGTTTTTCAGTTTGCTAGAAGCTCACGCTCACAGATGTCGTGGTCGTCGAGCGCCTCAGGCGCCGTTACGATGACGTCACATTAGTTCGCTACAGATGATTAACGAATATATTTAAATCATCCACTAAATGATCATCTCTTAAAGTTGAATGAGTGAACAACAATGCCACATATTAAAACACTTTGCTGTTAGTGAAACACATTACATGGAGTTAATGCCTACATAATATATTGTAATATTTTTTAGTTTGTGCTGTTGTCAAGTAGGGTCCGCCACTTTTTGGGGTTCCCTTGAAGCATTTCCGTTGTGTTTTGCGCTTTTTGCATATGCAGCGCGTTTTTGAATATGCAGCGCGTTTTTGTGTTTGCATTTGTTGTGAGGATTTGCAGCACATGTGTTGTCAAACTGATGATCACGTTTTTTTTTTTTTATTTGCATGTGTTTTCTTATTCGCAGCGCGTTGAGCTCTCTCGGCCACCGTATAATCGGCTAATTTTGAATATTGTGTTTATGTTGGTTTGAAACACTTGCGCAATATATGTTGTATTTTCAAATTTATAAACTAAGTTTAGTGAGCGATTATGACATAGTGACTGTTTGAGGTTGTGTCGTTGATTTGTATTACATACATTTTGTGCTTAATGCTAACATAGTATCTTCACGGAGAAATGCGATTGTTAAAATGTTCATTATGTCCTCAGTTGTATATTAATGTCATGCTGTACTGTTCTGCATTGTGTACATGTGTATGCCACAAGGGGGCACTAAAGTGTGAACTGCGGAAGACGCGTTCGCGTTATTATGTTATGTTTGTCCCAATTGTTTTACTGTCGTCTCTTGCAAAAGGTTTGTCCGACCGTGAGAATGATGTGTCGGCAGCCAGAAAAATAAATATGCCAAGAACGGCTAAAGATTCATCTTTATCGTCCACTCTTTTCCTCCGAATGCAACGCTAGCTGCAACAATTCGGACGCCGTGACCAGAACTGAGGTAAAACTCAAACAGGTAAATGATGATTCTTGAGATGGTGAGCAGATGAGATCGACTTGTGTTGTTAACTCTGAGTCTTTGTCTTTCAGAATCTCATAATTCTGACTTTTCTCAATATTGTGAGTTTATATCTCATAATTCAGACTTTATAACTCGCAATTGCAACTTTATATCACGCGATTCTGAGGGAAAAAGTCACAATGACCTTTTTTTGTGTTTGTTCCACACTTATTAGTTTTCCAAAGTATTCAGATGAAGTTACTAAACTTGAGTAATGTAACGAAATACGTTACAAATGACTTTTTAAAGCATGTATTTTGTAATCTGTAGTGAAATACATTTTAAAAGTAACCCACCCAGCCCGTGTGTGTATCACACCAATGTTTGGTAATTGCGTCCGGCCGGTGCAACGTTGCTGTAACGCCGTTTTGGACAGACTGAGACCTGTAGATAGTAGTTAGGCTGCATCAGTGTCGCCAACTGACCCTTCGCAAAGCCCCGCCCCCTTTAGTTACTGTTGCTATGCCGCTCTCGCGCCACACATCATGTTCTCATGCAGTGAAAAATACGTCGAGGAGCAAAGAGGACACTGACAACATATGAAACAGTTTCATATTTAATATATGAATACAATTCAAAATGTGGAGTTTTTATTACTTGATACAGTTAAATCACTCGACCAAGAATGCTGTTTTCCTAAATACCATCACGGTTAAAAACGTGACACTGATTTCATACAACAGTTCAACTAACAAGTAGTTAATATTCACTAATTTTAGAAGGAACATTGACTGTTTTTGTTCTATTTTAGCAGCGAAAATAGTTTCAAACAAAGATCACGGCAGAACCACAGCGCAACACAGCCTTGTTTTCATTACTGAAGGATTCAGCGTTTTCAACAAATCGGTTGAGTCAAAGATTCAATGACTCGTTCATAAACAATTGCCTCATTCTTGAATGAATCAGTTTGAATGAATGACTCAGTGACTCACTAAAGTCGGGTACTTGCCGCCACCTACTGGTGGTTTAGTTTCATTTTTAAAAGTATAATTTCCTCCCAACTTTTCTTATTTGTATTTTCAATTTTTTTTTAAAACCATCCCATAACATTATTTAATGCAGTTGTATTTTTTGTTATTATTGTAAATGATTTAATTTGATTGGTAACAGCCCTTACTACCTTATTCTAATTGAATTTATTGATCCAATTTAAGAATTTAAAATTTTACCTCTTATAAAGGTAAAACAAAAAGCCCTTGGGGTAAGTATCACAAATATGCAGATTTAAATAAGTCAAAGCTACAATATTCTGAAAGGATATTGCTTCATAATAAATTATATTCACACACACAAACTATTGTTTTCCTGACAAGCAACGGTTTTGCTCGTTCAAGTGAATGACAGATCACATGACAAGGCTCAATGTCGAGCCCTTATACAGTCTTAATGGGCTGTGTTTCAGTCACCATTTCATATTGTTTGACAAAAAACAGAAAAATATATGGATGAAACAGTTTTATTGGGAATTTGGCAGTATTAAAATACATTATGCGAGCACAAAGAGCAGCAGCACAGAAGCACGTAAATGTAAAGGGCTGACGCTTAGCAGAAGGCGAATGCAACAATGACAATATTCTAATTGACGTATGACGTCATTTATCGACATATATATGGCATTAAAAAAATTTTAAAAATTGACATTACAAAGCATTAAATTAGATTTGATGGAACCTGTAGAAACCCTGTATAACAGCAATCAATTTATTCAATTATTGCCAGTTCCTTAGAAAGCTGTTACATGTGTGTCTACATGATCGAACAGTCTACACCAATTTCTGAACCCAGAATAGCTACGCTGTTTCTTTTACCAATTGAGATTCCAGTTCCCAGTACTTTGGCCTCCACCACTCCCACACCAACAGATACACCCGTATCAACTCCAAGTCCCACTTTCACACCAACTGGACCGGCTTTAGCTGATGCACTGGCAAGTTCGGCTCGAGCCATCAGTCCGGCTTCCATACCGACTTCAGCTCCTGAGGCGTTGGGACCTTCGGGTTTGGCGAATACACCGAATTCATAACGACCTGAGATGTTGGGACCTTTGGCTTCTGCCTCGAATACACCGAATTCAGCACGAGCTCGTGCAACTCCTGCTTCTGCATGAACTCCAGCTTTGCAAATCCACTTTCCTGATTTGTTTTCAAAAGCTTCTCCAAATACTCCAACTTTAGCATATCGGGCTTTTACACAGATATCTGGTGGTCTGTTAATTGCTTGAATCATGTCTTTGGCATTGCCTTGATCAACCTGAAATGATAGTTTTACTCTTGGTTTTTTTATATCAACCCTTTGGTATATCCATGCTTCCTTCTTATTTATGTCACTTGAAGGAATCAAATCAAATCTGGAATAAAGATTGTCCCATTCTTCATCTGCAAATAAAACAAATGAGCTTTAGTGCAGTGCTAATAGATACAGACACTTAGAATAACAACAAGCTTTATATACAAATTAATGCCATTTTACACTGAACTTCAGAACATTGGCTCTCTGTCACATTTGCGCGTGAAATGTATGTAGGAACAATTTTAAGAACAAATCACGATTCTCCAAAAATATCGTACTAAAGTCATTTTAAAATAATATATGAACAACCCGATGCACTTGTACGCAAAAAAGCACTTACTCTATGCCGCCTTATAATCGTGTTAAGAAGTTATATAAATGTGAAATTTCATTTTAAGACTATAATTATATTAAAGTATGTTACATGAACTGTATTATTAATCCATATATAAAAGTACATAATAAAATGATTAAATAATGCAGTTTCATCTTAAATACATTCCATCATATACAGTGAATAGGTTCAGCTGCGAAGTTTCTCTGAATAACGCAGATGTGCCCGTATGTACGGCTGGCTCGTGAGAGGTCGAATGAAAGGTGAGAATGGCTTGAGGATCAGAAGCGTGTGCGGAAAGCCCTTATATGGACGTGGTTTGGGCGTGTTTTATGCAAATGACTAACCTCGTGTACTCAGCCGTTATTTAGAATACTCCAATTTCACCAACATAAGAACGAGGTTAAGAACAAATTCATGTGCGTACGAACGTGTAGTGAATTAGATATTTCGTGAGAAATACTCATACGAAAACAAGCTGTAAGTTCTGTATTTTGTGTGATAAGTTTGAGATTTAGTTGGTTACACAATTTGCTACACTGCACTGCCCGGCCAAATTTGTTTAGTAACGACACATAAGATTTTTTTTTTTTTAAATATATAAATATTGTTATAATTTAAATATTTATATTATTATAATTTTTAAAAATATTTTTTAAATATGACCACAATGACCTTCCATACAGAGTTCGGATCGCCAGAGTGTTTGGGAATATTCAGACACGTAATATTTACACACACACACACACACACACACATATATATATATATATAGAAAATGAAACATTTAAAAAATAAATGTATACACAAATAAAATACAAAAATGATCAAATAACACTAAAATGCCCCTCAGTTTTGATAAATAAAGAGCCACTATTAGTATGCATTTACCAGGTTCTTCTTCATTTTCATGGAAGCGTATGTGTCGGTTTTCAGACATTTTTGAGAGTCAGAAGTTCTCAGGAGCGCTTTGGTCGAGCGTCGTGGTTTGAACTGTGTCTCGATCTACAGTGTAGAAATGTAATGTCTATTAATAGAGCTACAGTGTATTAAAGCGCCATGAAACTACATATTTCAGCTCAAGTTACTTGTTCTCAAGCACTAGTGTTGAACAATGTAGAAAAAGTGGGCATGATAGTTCGATGCTGAACATGGGGGTAATAGTGAGCAGAGCATGTGAGCGAAGTGAAGCGGTGTAACGCTCCGCTCGATATTCCGCTCCTCTCAATCGCTCACGGCCCGCAAACACAGATGTTCTCAGCGCATTATGAATATAAGAGCGCTCTGTGATCACATTAATGAGAATTTCTTGTCTCAATTACAGTAGGCCTATGGATAGTTGTGATATTTGTGGCTTTAAAGCAATAAGCTATATTATAAAGTTGTAGGCTATAAATGAACGTGACTGGAGAGAGCTGAATCGCAGAGCTGGTGCAAACATCTCCACAAACGATATGGTGCATAACACATCGCTATGATCAGATCAGGCGTTTTTTATTTCATATTTGTTGTGTGTTTTTGTTACTCTGAGGAAAGCGCGCATCGCATTATTAAAAATCTAAACGGCGCTCACGGCAGCGTGGACGCGATGTTCATTATGACGCTGCGAAGTTGTTTTTACCCCAAAACAAAGAACGAAAAAGAACTTCGAGATGTTCCCTTGTCTAATAAAACGTGTTATATATTAAAGCGTCTTTGGTGTTTCCACAGTTTCAACAAAATAAAACCGGATACCGAGGGTAACGCGGATATGACGACATTTACAGGCGACTCCCTCACACGTCCCGGAGCCTTGGTTAAAATTGCGATTTTTCTCACGATATGCAAATAGTTGGGAAATATTTGGGATATTGTAAGTACTCAACTGATCAAAATATATAACACTGGCTCAGTGGTTTTTGCATATTTTACTGCAAAAATCTTACAAATTGCAACTTTAATATAGAAAATAATAATAGCAGAAATGACCACGTTATTTTTGCCTAATATTTTTTAATATATAAAAAATAAAAACATATGTCATATTTTTTCTGATAAATTGCACTCACCATCATCTTCTTCATCCTCATGTCCATAGTAGTTTAACTGTCGGTCAGACATTTTTCTGGGTCTCGAGTTCTCAGCAGGGCTTTGGTGGAGCGTCGCGGGTGGAGTTGTGTCTGGATCAGGACCGCTGCTCCTTTATATAGTTGACAACAACTGAAAGTGAAAGAAAGAAGTCCTTTAATGGGGTTTTATGGAGTACTTCAATCTATGAGGGCAATTTTCACTTCAAAAAAATAGTAACAGTTTAATATGTAATTTGCATTATTCGCTCTATATCCTGTTATTCATTAAAACAGAAGCCCTACACTGTAAAAATGATTTTAATAATGCTACAGTGAAAACTGGCTAGCAGTAAGTTACTGTTTAAAGTAAGTTCAAACCTTACATTTCATGTAACTGTACAATAAAATCCTGTTAATCATTTTATAATTTACAGTGAAAAGCCATAAATTGACAGTCCCAGTATTGATTTTGTTTTCAGTTACTGGGTTTTATGTTGCATCTTATGTTAATAAATGTATACAGCATTATTTTAGTTCATGTTTGTTATCATGATGGTGTTTTGTACTTGTGTGCAGCTTCCATATATTAATATTTACATCAGCTTGTAGTATTTAAAGCTTCTTGTTGTCACGTTCAGATTCAGACGCCGTGACCAGAACTGAGGTAAAACTCAAACAGGTAAATGATGATTCTTGAGATGGTGAGCAGATGAGATCGACTTGTGTTGTTAACTCTGAGTCTTTGTCTTTCAGAATCGCTGGAGCACACACACACACATGTTGTGTTTTCATGGTTTATGGGGACATTCCATAGGCGTAAATGGTTTTTATACTGGACAAACTGTACATTCTGTCCCCCTACACTACCCCCACCCCTAAACCTACCCATCACACAAAATGTTCTGCTATTTTAGATTTTCAAAAAAGATCATTCTGTATGATTTATAAGCTTGTTTCGTCATGGGGACCAAAAAAATGTCCCCACAAGATCAAAATTTTCTAGTATTACTATCCCAGTGGGGACATTTGGTCCCCATAATGTAGGGAATACTCACACACACACACACACACACACACACACACTGAGACCAGGGATGACAGGAAATCGACTTCAATGACTGGAAACAGCAGTAACTTTATCTCTTCGCTGCATGTGAAAGTAAAAAGGCCTCACGCTCCTACTGAAAGTCCAGCATTCCCAATGTGTGAGTGTTCTATCTCCGTGTGTTTTTAAACACACCGAGTACCCGCCCCAAAGTTTCTGCAGTGGAAACACGGCTATAGATAGCTCACAGCTCACAACATACAAACTCAACCAGAGGGACAGAGCCAAAAATATTTCACAGACTCCTTATTGAACTGAACTAAATTCACTTTTCAGTGTCTCATGGACCGAATTCTTCAGCCCCATTCCGCATATTCCTATCTTAATGATGTCATCATCTACAGCATCACATGGGGCATTTGCAGGCTGATGGCCAACCGGATCAAGTGTGCAGTTGGCGGAGGTCAGGTATCTGGGCTTCCTTGGGTCACGGACAGGTGCGTCCCCAAATTAGTAACACGGCAGCAGTTGCAACCAAGAGCAAAAAGGAGGCGGGATGTTACAGAACAACGGTTCTCAAACCCTCAGGGGACGTGATGTGACGAGAGGCGTACAAAAAACTAAATCTGAGATTCGCCATTCATTTAATTCTACCCCACCTTAAAATAATACGAAAACCGAGCATGTATTTCTAACAGGCAAAATGTCGTAAATGCATGACATCCGA
Organism: Opsariichthys bidens; assembly: GCA_037194245.1. NCBI lineage: Eukaryota > Metazoa > Chordata > Actinopteri > Cypriniformes > Xenocyprididae > Opsariichthys > Opsariichthys bidens. Next base: position 17,977,538 of record CM074299.1, read on the forward strand.
TGTTTTGCGGTCAAAATTGACTTGTATCAGGACTGTAAGGGATCCCACTGTAGGCAAGTTGTCGTGAGAACCCGAGTGCAGTTTATTCAATCCATCAAAACATTAGTCCAACGGCTTGGGCAATTTTTTCCCCAAATATCCACACGATTGCAAATGTGACGTTGATTTTATATAACAGTTCAGCAAAAAAGGGTAATATTAAGTGATAAGCATTTTAAATGGAGTATTGTCAGCGTTGTTTGTTCAATATTGCATCGAAATAACAGTTACAAACGAAAGCCAGCGGTGTTTCGTGAATGAATCTGCGGCTCTGAATGAATCATAAGATTATCCCGTGTACAGGGTTGGAGAGTAACGAAATACAAGTAACTTAGTTTCGTATTTAAAATACAAAATTTGAGTCGCTGTGTTTCATTTTAAATGGGTGGTAATCAGATTCCAGTTCCATCTGAAAAGTGTTTTAGATTACCAAAGTCATTCCTTTGAGTTTTAATGTCATTTAAACAGCGATTGGTGATTCTCTGACTCTGACCGTCTGAAAAAGACGAGTTCAGTTTCATCAACATTTTAATACTTTTAAGAGGATCATAAAAATGTGGTTATTTTTATTTAGTTCTGTCCTGAACAAGACAAAATGACTGAATTTATAAAAAAAAAAGTCAACTGAACTGTCCTGTCATGACCTGATGATCCACGACTGTTTTCATGTTTTGTGAGTCATTTTATTATTCACTCGACACTGTGACTTTTTCTCACAATTGCAAGTTATAAAGTCAGAATTGGGAGATAAAAACTTGCAGTACTGAATTTTTTTCTTGCAATTGTGAATTTAGTATGTGAGTTTATATCTCATAATTCTGACTTTTCTCAATATTGCGAGTTTATATCTCATAATTCTGACTTTTCTCAATATTGCGAGTTTATATCTCATAATTCAGACTTTTCTCAATATTGCGAGTTTATATCTCATAATTCTGACTTTTCTCAATATTGCGAGTTTATATCTCATAATTCTGACTTTTCTCAATATTGTGAGTTTATATCTCATAATTCTGACTTTTCTCAATATTGTGAGTTTATATCTCATAATTCTGACTTTTCTCAATATTGCGAGTTTATATCTCATAATTCTGACTTTTCTCAATATTGCGAGTTTATATCTCATAATTCTGACTTTTCTCAATATTGCGAGTTTATATCTCATAATTCTGACTTTTCTCAATATTGCGAGTTTATATCTCATAATTCTGACTTTTCTCAATATTGCGAGTTTATATCTCATAATTCTGACTTTTCTCAATATTGTGAGTTTATATCTCATAATTATGACTTTATAACTCACAATCACAACTTTATATCACACAATTCTGAGGGAAAAAGTCATAATTGTGAGATAAAAACTCACAATGACCTTTTTTGTGTTTGTTCCACACTTATTAGTATTCCAAAGTATTCTAAAGTATTTAGATGAAGTTACTAAACTTGAGTAATGTAATGAAATACGTTACAAATGACTTTTTAAAGCATGTATTTTGTAATCTGTAGTGAAATACATTTTAAAAGTAACCCACCCAGCCCGTGTGTGTATCACACCAATGTTTGGTAATTGCGTCCCGGCCGGTGCAACGTTGCTGTAACGCCGTTTTGGACAGACTGAGACCTGTAGATAGTAGTTAGGCTGCATCAGTGTCGCCAACTGACCCTTCGCAAAGCCCCGCCCCCTTTAGTTACTGTTGCTATGCCGCTCTCGCGCCACACATCATGTTCTCACGCAGTGAAAAATACATCGAGGAGCAAAGAGGAAACTGACAACATATGAAACAGTTTCATATTTAATATATGAATACAATTCAAAATGTGGAGTTTTTATTACTTGATACAGTTAAATCACTCGACCAAGAATGCTGTTTTCCTAAATACCATCACGGTTAAAAACGTGACACTGATTTCATACAACAGTTCAACTAACAAGTAGTTAATATTCACTACTTTTAGAAGGAACATTGACTGTTTTTGTTCTATTTTAGCAGCGAAAATAGTTTCAAACAAAGATCACGGCAGAACCACAGCGCAACACAGCCTTGTTTTCATTACTGAAGGATTCAGCGTTTTCAACAAATCGGTTGAGTCAAAGATTCAATGACTCGTTCATAAACAACTGCCTCCTTCTTGAATGAATCAGTTTGAATGAATGACTCAGTGACTCACTAAAGTCGGTTACTTGCCGCCACCTACTGGTGGTTTAGTTTCATTTTTAAAAGTATAATTTCCTCCCAACTTTTCTTATTTGTATTTTCAAATTTTTTTTAAAACCATCCCATAACATTATTTAATGCAGTTGTATTTTTTGTTATTATTGTAAATGATTTAATTTGATTGGTAACAGCCCTTACTACCTTATTCTAATTGAATTTATTGATCCAATTTAAGAATTTAAAATTTGACCTCTTATAAATGTAAAAAAAAAAAATGCCCTTGGGGTAAATATCACAAATATGCAGATTTAAATAAGTCAAAGCTACAATATTCTGAAAGGATATTGCTTCATAATAAATTATATTCACACACACAAACTATTGTTTTTCTGACAAGCAACCGTTTTGCTCCTACAAGTGAATGACGGATCACATGACAAGGCTCAATGTCGAGCCCTTATACAGTCTTAATGGGCTGTGTTTCAGTCACCATTTCATATTGTTTGACAAAAAAACAAAAATATATGGATGAAACGGTTTTATTGGGAATTTGGCAGTATTAAAATACATTATGCGAGCACAAAGAGCAGCAGCACAGAAGCACGTAAATGTAAAGGGCTGACGCTTAGCAGAAGTCGAATGCAACAATGACAATATTCTAATTGACGTATGACTTTTAAATTAGATTTGAAACTGCTGTATAACAGCAATTACTTTATTCAATAACTGTCAGTTCCTTAGAAAGCTGTTACATGTGTGTCTACATGATCGAACAGTCTACACCGACTTCTGTACCCAGAACAGATACACTGGTTCTTGGACCAATTGAGAATCCAGTTCCCAGTATTTTGGCCTCCACCCCTCCCGCACCAATAGATGCACCCGTATCAACTCCAAGTCCCACTTTCACACCAACTGGACCGGCTTTAGCTGATGCACTGGCAATTTCAGCTCGAGCCATCGCTCCGACTCCCAGACTGGCTTCAGCTCCAGCTGAGGCGTTTGGACCTTTGGCTTCGGCCTGGAATACACTGTATTCAGCACGAGCTCGTCCAACTCCTGCCTCTGCATAAGCTCCAACCTTGGGAATCCTCTTTCCTGGTTGGTTTTTAGACTTTATGTCATATGTTCCAGCTCGAGCAAATTTGCTTTCTGCATAGGCATCTCCTGGTCTGTCAAATGTGTCAATCATACGTAGAGGTGTTTTGATCACATTAGCATTAAGAGATGCAAGTCGCGCACTTTTCTTTTCTTCATCTGCAAATAAAACAAATGAACCTTAATGCATCTAGCAAACAGAGACAGACATTTAGAAAAGCAACGAGCTTTATATGGAGTTTGTGCACCTTGCAAGCTGTAAATTATGTGTTTGGTGAGATTTGGTTTGTCTACACAATCTTCTACACAACATATAGCGCAATATATATGTTTACACTTTTTCAGCTATAGAGTTTATGGACAGATCATGTTTTCTGAGGTAAATATATAATGTTTTGTGAAAAATATTTTAATGTAATTGTGACGAGCAGGGCGGGCGAGAGCCGTGAGGGAACAGCGCGAGAGATAATGAGCGTCACTTTATTTGATTAAAGTTACGTTGAATGTTCGCCGGTTCCCGCCTCCTCCTTCCTGTTCTTAAGAACTCCGTTACAGTAATAACTTTGTCATAATGTAAAAATTATTACGATTTTGAGATAAATATTTTATTACGTTATAAGAAAATGATTACGTTATGAATATTTTATTACAATAATGTAATTGTATTATAGCTGAATGATGAGGAGACAGTCATAACTTATGGAACTTTTACTGACTAAACACAGCACCGAACATACATCTCAACTCGGCAGCATCAGAACTGACACTCCGGAAACAACACATACCCCCTGTCAGTCCTATTTTTTATATATATATATATACATACATTAGGTCAGTCATATATAGAAAAATCTTAAGTATTTTTTATATTAAACAAACAGATATATATATATATATATATATATATGTTAATTAAAAACACATCAGTTTTTTTTTAGTATGACTGACCTACTACATACAGACATATCTAATATAATTGTTGATAAATATAGACCAACTGTTAAATTGCACTCACCATCATCTTCTTCATCCTCATGTTCATGGTAGTTTAACTGTCGGTCAGACATTTTTCTGGGGTCTCGAGTTCTCAGCAGGGCTTTGGTGGAGCGTCGCGGGTGGAGTTGTGTCTGGATCAGGACCGCTGCTCCTTTATATAGTCGACAACAACTGAAAGTGAAAGAAAGAAATCCTGTAAAGGGGGTTTATCTGTGAAGGCAATTTTCCAGTAAAAAATGGAAACAGTTTAATGAATATGTAATTTGCATTATTCGCTCTATGTCCTGTTATTTATTAAAACAGAAGCCCTACACTGTAAAAAATAATAATAATAAGATTTTAATAATGCTACAGTGAAAACTGTGTAACAGTAAGTTCCCTTACTGTTTACGGGTGAGTGCTGTAAAAGTTCAAACCTTACATTTCATGTAATTGACCCTTCCCAACCAGTTTGATTGACAGGCGATCTAACCAATCATAAGGCCGAACGAGATTGCATGGTTTGTTGGGCATAGTACCAGTAAAATATTGTTGAATGTACCATTTTTAAAAAAAAAATAATTTTATAATTTACAGTGAAAAGCCATAAATTGACAGTCCCAGTATTGATTTTGTTTTCAGTTACTGGGTTTTATGTTGCATCTTATGTTAATGAATGTTTACAGCATTATTTTAGTTCATGTTTGTTATCATGATGGTGTTTTGTACTTGTGTGCAGCTTCCATATATTAATATTTACATCAGCTTGTAGTATTTAAAGCTACTTGTTGTCACGTTCAGATTCGGACGCAGTGACCAGAACTGAGGTAAAACTCAAACAGGTAAATGATGATTCTTGAGATGGTGAGCAGATGAGATCGACTTGAGTTGTTAACTCTGAGTCTTTGTCTTTCAGAATCGTTGGTGTGGAATAAATTTTAATTTGTAGTGAAAACTTGGATTTTTCTATATTCATATGTTTTCTATCAATATATTTGCTATATTTAGACCTTCTTTAAGCAAGGGAGAGGGGGCCTAGGACCTAAAATGTCATCCTATCTTAAATCTAGGTCTTAGGTCATAGTGTAGTGTTTTGACTTTTTTACCATGCGTGGAAAAGTACTGATGTTAAGAGATGTAACCTTGAAGGCTGGAGGAGAGATATAAAGGTGAAAGAACCTGCCCTTCTTGGTCGCACTCTGCAGAAACCTGTGTTTCTTTATGACTGTCTGACCTTTCTTGCAAGGAATAAAATAATAATAAAGACAATTGGAACGAGTTTGTCTTATGCAATGTGAGAGTCACGAGTGTTAGTTAGTTTTTGACACACACATTGAGACCAGGATGACAAAAAATCGACTTCAATGACTGGAGACTGCAGTAGCTTTCATGTTGCAGCACAGAATGTGAAAGTAAAACAGTCTCATGCTCATATTGAAATTATGAAATTACCACCCAAAAGTACCTTCATTCCTGTGGAAAGTTTCTGCAGTGCAAAACATAAAAAATAGACAGGAAGCATAGACAGCTCACAATATACAAACAGGGGGACAGAGAGCCAAAAAATATGTAACAGACTCCTCGGATGAAAGCGAGGGTGTGAGGGATAAACTTGCATTGTTTACAATGGCACACACTGAATAAAGCTTTGATAAAGGTCCTGGATCACATCATTTTTACAACGTATTGACTCTTCACTGAAAGTCAGGGTTTGATGAAACAGGTTTGAGGAACACACGTGGGTGTCAAAAGCAACAAAACACTCCCTATAAGTTTTGCTGTGTAACTTTTTCCCAAATAAAATAATCTTATATAATTGATGTCTTTGTTTATTTGTGCATTTTTACTACTTACATCTGCGCTATTTATTAGTTAAGTTGATTTTCTGATCTTATTTTTTTCTTACCAATTCCAAACCACATTAATCTTAATCATTACTGATTTTGTATTTAATCATTTATAAGTATGAAAACTAGAGATGGACTAAAAATGAACTCCCAAAACTTACTGTCAGATTCAGATGAATTCTTCAAACAGGGTTCAAGAGGATGTGCTGCTGGAGTCTCAACCTGTCCGTCTATAAAGTCTTTTTTACAACACTTCATCTTGTGATTCTTATTAAGTCGGGGTCATTTTTTAAGATTCTTTACCCAACCCAAATCTCAGATCCTGACACGTCGCTCTTCTGGAGACTCCAGGTAGTTCTGAAATGGTGGTGCTGGAGACTAAAGGGTTTCTGATGGTTTCACACTTTATTCTTTCCCTTAATTCTGTTGCAGTTCACCTTTTTTAAATTCTTTTCTTTTGCACCTGTTTTGGTCTGACCCAGTGCTGACCCGAGGAGCGTTTCACTGTAGGTCATGCCTTAACTTTGCCAATCTTCTCATGGGCATTTAATAATTTTTAGTATTAAATCTCTTTTTTTGGCTCAGTAAAAGAAAACATTCCTGACTAAACCTGAATATAAGGCATTTTTCACTGTTACAACCTCAAGCTCAATGAGAAGCAACAAACCATAGCTGAGCTCAAAAGGAAAAAACTTTATTAACCAAACATTATTTCCAAAAACAATCACCACGCTCCCACAACAAGTGAAATGATTTAACACAAAATTAATAGAATAATGGTTGTAATTGGTAACCAGTAGTAGGTTACTAGTTCATGGCTTTTATCACAGATTAAAAACTTATTAAGAGCTAGAAAATTTGACTTTTCATATCTTTTGGCAAAATGATGAAATAAGTAATTAATAAAAAAAAATAGCTCATCATGTAATGAAAATGAATGGAAAGACACATACAGATACGAGAATATTTATCCACAAGTTGTTTTTTTTTTGCCTAAATGTAAAAAGTGATATTTAAAGTCCCCAGAAAGTTCAGTGAACAGACAGCTTAGACAGCTGATACATGTGTGTCTACATGATCGAACAGTCTACACCGACTTCTGCACCCAGAACAGCTACACCGATTCTTGGACCAATTGAGAATCCCGTTCCCAGTATTTTGGCCTCCACCCCTCCCGCACCAACAGATGCACCCGTATCAACTCCAAGTCCCAGTTTCACACCAACTGGACCGACTTTAGCTGATGCACTGGCAAGTTCGGCTCGAGCCATCGCTCCGGCTCCCACCGCACTGACTTCATATCCAGCTGAGGCGTTTAGACTTTTGGCTTCGGCCTGGAATACACTGTATTCAGCACGAGCTCGTCCAAGTCCTGCCTCTGCATAAGCTCCAGCCTTGGGAATCCTCTTTCCTGGTTGGTTTTTAGACTTTATGTCATATTTTCCAGCTCGAACATAGTTGCTTTCTGTATAGGCATCTCCTGGTCTGTCAAATGTGTCAATCATACGCAGAGGTGTTTTGATCACATCAGCATTACGCGATGCAAGTTGCGCACTTTTCTTTTCTTCATCTGCAAATAAAACAAATGAACCTTAATGCAGCTAGCAAACAGAGACAGACATTTAGAAAAGCAACGAGCTTTATATGGAGTTTGTGCACCTTGCAAGCTGTAAATTATGTATTTGGTGAGATTTGGTTTGTCTACACAATCTTCTACACAACATATAGCACAATATATATGTTTACACTTTTCTCAGCTATAGAGTTTATGGACAGATCATGTTTTCTGAGGTAAATATATAATGTTTTGTGAAAAATATTTTTAATGTAATTGAGACGAGCAGGGCGGGCGAGAGCCGTGAGGGAACAGCGCGAGAGATAATGAGCGTCACTTTATTTGATTAAAGTTACGTTGAATGTTCGCCGGTTCCCGCCTCCTTCTTCCTGTTCTTAAGAACTCCGTTATAGTAATAACTTTGTCATAATGTAAAAATTATTACGATTTTGAGATAAATATTTTATTACGTTATAAGAAAATGATTACGTTATGAATATTTTATTATAATAATGTAATTGTATTATAGCTGAATGATGAGGAGACAGTCATAACTTATGGAACTTTTACTGACTAAACACAGCACCGAACATACATCTCAACTCGGCAGCATCAGAACTGACACTCCGGAAACAACACATACCCCCTGTCAGTCCTATTTTTTATATATATATATATATATATATATATATATATATATATACATACATTAGGTCAGTCATATATAGAAAAATCTTAAGTATTTTTTATATTAAACAAACAGATATATATATATATATATATATATATATATATATACATATATATATATATATATATATATATATATATATATATATATATATATATATATATGTTAATTAAAAACACATCAGTTTTTTTTTAGTATGACTGACCTACTACATACAGACATATCTAATATAATTGTTGATAAATATAGACCAACTGTTAAACTGCACTCACCATCATCTTCTTCATCCTCATGTTCATGGTAGTTTAACTGTCGGTCAGACATTTTTCTGGGGTCTCGAGTTCTCAGCAGGGCTTTGGTGGAGCGTCGCGGGTGGAGTTGTGTCTGGATCAGGACCGCTGCTCCTTTATATAGTCGACAGCAACTGAAAGTGAAAGAAAGAAATCCTGTAAAGGGGTTTTTCTGTGAAGGCAATTTTCCGGTAAAAAATGGAAACAGTTTAATGAATATGTAATTTGCATTATTAGCTCTATGTCCTGTTATTTATTAAAACAGAAGCCCTACACTGTAAAAAATAATAATAATAAGATTTTAATAATGCTACAGTGAAAACTGTGTAACAGTAAGTTCCCTTACTGTTTACGGGTGAGTGCTGTAAAAGTTCAAACCTTACATTTCATGTAATTGACCCTTCCCAACCAGTTTGATTGACAGGCGATCTAACCAATCATAAGGCCGAACGAGATTGCATGGTTTGTTGGGCATAGTACCAGTAAAATACTGTTAAATGTACCATTTTTAAAAAAAAAAATAATTTTATAATTTACAGTGAAAAGCCATAAATTGACATTCCCAGAATTGATTTTGTTTTCAGTTACTGGGTTTTATGTTGCATCTTATGTTAATGAATGTTTACAGCATTATTTTAGTTCATGTTTGTTATCATGATGGTGTTTTGTACTTGTGTGCAGCTTCCATATATTAATATTTACATCAGCTTGTAGTATTTAAAGCTTCTTGTTGTCACGTTCAGATTCGGACGCCGTGACCAGAACTGAGGTAAAACTCAAACAGGTAAATGATGATTCTTGAGATGGTGAGCAGATGAGATCGACTTGTGTTGTTAACTCTGAGTCTTTGTCTTTCAGAATCGTTGGTGTGGAATAAATTTTAATTTGTAGTGAAAACTTGGATTTTTCTATATTCATATGTTTTCTATCAATATATTTGCTATATTTAGACCTTCTTTAAGCAAGGGAGAGGGGGCCTAGGACCTAAAAGGTCATCCTATCTTAAATCTAGGTCTTAAGTCATAGTGTAGTGTTTTGACTTTTTTACCATGCGTGGAAAAGTACTGATGTTAAGAGATGTAACCTTGAAGGCTGGAGGAGAGATATAAAGGTGAAAGAACCTGCCCTTCTTGGTCGCACTCTGCAGAAACCTGTGTTTCTTTATGACTGTCTGACCTTTCTTGCAAGGAATAAAATAATAATAAAGACAATTGGAACGAGTTTGTCTTATGCAATGTGAGAGTCACGAGTGTTAGTTAGTTTTTGACACACACATTGAGACCAGGGATGACAAAAAATCGACTTCAATGACTGGAGACTGCAGTAGCTTTCATGTTGCAGCACAGAATGTGAAAGTAAAACAGTCTCACAGTGTGAGGGTTCAGTCTCTGGGTGTTTTTAACACACTCAGTACCACCCAAAACCACCTTAATTCCTGTGGAAAATTTCTGCAGTGCAAAACAGACAATAGACAGGAAGCATAGACAGCTCACAATATACAAACTCAAACAGGGGGACAGAGAGCCAAAAAATATGTAACAGACTCCTCGGATGAAAGCGAGGGTGTGAGGGATAAACTTGCATTGTTTACAATGGCACACACTGAATAAAGCTTTGATAAAGGTCCTGGATCACATCATTTTCACAACTTACAACGTATTGACTCTTCACTGAAAGTCAGGGTTTGATGAAACAGGTTTGAGGAACACACGTGGGTGTCAAAAGCAACAAAACACTCCCTATAAGTTTTGCTGTGTAACTTTTTCCAAATAAAATAATCTTATATAATTGATGTCTTTGTTTATTTGTGCATTTTTACTACTTACATCTGCGCTATTTATTAGTTAAGTTGATTTTCTGATCTTATTTTTTTCTTACCAATTCCAAACCACATTAATCTTAATCATTACTGATTTTGTATTTAATCATTTATAAGTATGAAAACTAGAGATGGACTAAAAATGAACTCCCAAAACTTACTGTCAGATTTAGATGAATTCTTCAAACAGGGTTCAAGAGGATGTGCTGCTGGAGTCTCAACCTGTCCGTCTATAAAGTCTTTTTTACAACACTTCATCTTGTGATTCTTATTAAGTCGGGGTCATTTTTTAAGATTCTTTACCCAACCCAAATCTCAGATCCTGACACGTCGCTCTTCTGGAGACTCCAGGTAGTTCTGAAATGGTGGTGCTGGAGACTAAAGGGTTTCTGATGGTTTCACACTTTATTCTTTCCCTTAATTCTGTTGCAGTTCACCTTTTTTAAATTCTTTTCTTTTGCACCTGTTTTGGTCTGACCCAGTGCTGACCCGAGGAGCATTTCACTGTAGGTCATGCCTTAACTTTGCCATTTCTAGTATTACAATCTTCTCATGGGCATTTAATAATTTTTAGTATTAAATCTCTTTTTTTGGCTCAGTAAAAGAAAACATTCCTGACTAAACCTGAATATAAGGCATTTTTCACTGTTACAACCTCAAGCTCAATGAGAAGCAACAAACCATAGCTGAGCTCAAAAGGAAAAAACTTTATTAACCAAACATTATTTCCAAAAACAATCACCACGCTCCCACAACAAGTGAAATGATTTAACACAAAATTAATAGAATAATGGTTGTAATTGGTAACCAGTAGTAGGTTACTAGTTCATGGCTTTTATCACAGATTAAAAACTTATCAAGAGCTAGAAAATTTGACTTTTCATATCTTTTGGCAAAATGATGAAATAAGTAATTAATAAAAAAAAAATAGCTAATCATGTTATGAAAATGAATGGAAAGACACATACAGATACGAGAATATTTATCCACAAGTTGTTTTTTTTTTGCCTAAATGTAAAAAGTGATATTCAAAGTCCCCAGAAAGTTCAGTGAACAGACAGCTTAGAAATCTGTTACATGTGTGTCTACATGATCGAACAGTCTACACCGACTTCTGCACCCAGAACAGCTACACCGATTCTTGGACCAATTGAGAATCCCGTTCCCAGTATTTTGGCCTCCACCCCTCCCGCACCAATAGATGCACCCGTATCAACTCCAAGTCCCACTTTCACACCAACTGGACCGGCTTTAGCCGATACACTACCAAGTTCGGCTCGAGCCATCGCTCCGACTCCCACCGCACTGACTTCATATCCAGCTGAGGCGTTTAGACTTTTGGCTTCGGCCTGGAATACACTGTATTCAGCACGAGCTCGTCCAAGTCCTGCCTCTGCATAAGCTCCAGCCTTGGGAATTATATCTCCTGGTTGGCTTTTATATGTTCCAGCTCGAGCAAATTTGCTTTCTGCATAGGCATCTCCTGGTCTGTCAATTGTGTCAATCATACGCAGAGGTGTTTTGATCACATCAGCATTAAGAGATGCAAGTCGCGCACTTTTCTTTTCTTCATCTGCGAATAAAACAAATGAACCTTAATGCATCTAGCAAACAGAGACAGACATTTAGAAAAGCAACGAGCTTTATATGGAGTTTGTGCACCTTGCAAGCTGTAAATTATGTATTTGGTGAGATTTGGTTTGTCTACACAATCTTCTACACAACATATAGCACAATATTTATGTTTACACTTTTCTCAACTATAGAGTTTATGGACAGATCATGTTTTCTGAGGTAAATATATAATGTTTTGTGAAAAATATGGCATGTTTTGGTGAATTTATAATGTAATTGTGACGAGCAGGGCGGGCGAGAGCCGTGAGGGAACGGCGCGAGAGATAATGAGCGTCAGCTGCGCGCTACACCGGTCTCGAGTCTCTCACGGAGGAGCTCCAGAAGCATAAAAGAAGAGCGACGACAGTGAAGGACGAGAGAGGACCAGGCCTGTATTTTATTTTGTGTCTTTATTATGTTTGAGTGGGCGAGGAACTGCCGCCGTCTTACTTTCGTTTTATTGTTAATTATTTATTTGATTAAAGTTAAGTTGAATGTTCGCCGGTTCCCGCCTCCTTCTTCCCGTTCTTAAGAACTCCGTTACAGTAATAACTTTGTCATAATGTAAAAATTATTACGATTTTTAGCTACATATTTTATTACATTATGAGAAAATGATTACTTTATGAACATTTTATTACAATAATGTAATACTTATTATATTATGTGAAGTTATTGCATTATGAGTTGCTACACACGCTGTCCGTTAAACAGAAAATATTAGCAGAAATTAACACGTTATTTTTGTCAGCCCTATTTTTTATATATATATTCACATTACGTCAGTCATATTTAGAAAAAATCTGAAGTATTTTTTTTTATTAAACAAATATTTAAATAAAATAAAAATAAAATACTTAAAAGAATGTGTTAAATAAAAACACATACTTCATATTTTTTTTTAAATATGACTGACCTACTACATACAGAGATAGCTTTTTTTTCCAATGTTAATAAATACAGATCAACTGTTAAATTGCACTCACCATCATCTTCTTCATCCTCATGTTCATGGTAGTTTAACTGTCGGTCAGACATGTTTCGGGTGTCTCGAGTTCTCAGCAGGGCTTTGGTGGAGCGTCGCGGGTGGAGTTGTGTCTGGATCAGGACCGCTGCTCCTTTATATAGTTGACAACAACTGAAAGTGAAAGAAAGAAGTCCTTGAATGGGGGTTTATCTGTGAAGGCAATTTTCCAGTAAAAAATGGAAACAGTTTAATGAATATGTAATTTGCATTATTCACTCTATGTCCTGTTATTTATTAAAACAGAAGCCCTACACTGTAAAAATGATTATGATTTTAAGATTTTTGCAGTGAAAACTGGCTAACAGTAAGTTCCCTTATTATTTAAAGTATAATACTTTAAAAGTCAAACCTTACATTTCATGTAATTGTACAGTAAAATACTGTTAAATGTCCCTTTGTTTTGAATCATTTTATAATTTACAGTGAAAAGCCATAAATTGACATTCCCAGTATTGATTTTGTTTTCAGTTACTGGGTTTTATGTTGCATCTTATGTTAATGAATGTTTACAGCATTATTTTAGTTCATGTTTGTTATCATGATGGTGTTTTGTACTTGTGTGCAGCTTCCATATATTAATGTTTACATCAGCTTGTAGTATTTAAAGCTACTTGTTGTCACGTTCAGATTCGGACGCCGTGACCAGAACTGAGGTAAAACTCAAACAGGTAAATGATGATTCTTGAGATGGTGAGCAGATGAGATCGACTTGTGTTGTTAACTCTGAGTCTTTGTCTTTCAGAATCGTTGGAGCACACACACACACACATACACACACACACACACACACACATGTTGTGTTTTCATGGTTTATGGGGACATTCCATAGGCGTAATGGTTTTTATACTGTACAAACTGTACATTCTGTCCCCCTACACTACCCCTACCCCTAAACCTACCCATCACACAAAATGTTCTGCTATTTTAGATTTTCAAAAAAGATCATTCTGTATGATTTATAAGCTTGTTTCCTCATGGAGACCAAAAAAATGTCCCCACAAGATCAAAATTTACTAGTATTACTATACCAGTGGGGACATTTGGTCCCCATAACGTAGGGAATACCCACACACACACACACACACACATTGAGACCAGGGATGCCAGGAAGTCGACCACAATGACTGGAAACAGCAGCAACTGTCAAGGTAGTCAGGAACATCAAGTCTGTAGTATCAGACACTGTACCATCCCAAGTGGTGATGGGAACTGATTCATGAAACTGAAGCGACGCAACTGAAAATCCTCATTTGGAACCTTTATTTTTAGTGCATGTGCGTTTACAGAAATGTGCTTGAGAATCTTCATCGCTTGGAAAAACTGACATTTTACATTGACATATATGGATTTCACAGATGCTTTCATCAGACTTTCTCCTCAACTGGAGGATTCTCTGCACAGAATGTGGAAGTTAAACCGCCTCATGCTCACATTGAAAGTTCAGCATTGGGAACCTGTGGGTGTTCATTCTCTGTTTTACCGTCTTTCACACTTAGGAAACAAGGTATGGATGTGCTGACGTAAGAATAATGAAACATTTGGCCAATCATAAAGTTCTGTTGGAGGTGATGTGATGAATCAGGGCTGTTTACTGTAAACAGTGCTGTTTTTTTTTTTTAATTGATTTTCAATGTAAACATGCAAATCATGTTATGGAAATGAATGGAAAGACATATAAAGATGCGAGAATATTTATCCGAAAGTTTTTAGGGTTTTTTTTGCCTAAATGTAAAAGTGACATTCAAAGGGTTTATAAAATGTAAAATAAAAATGTTGTTTTTTTGATATTGTCAAAGTTTAATACTTGTTTTTATAGTTCATCAACAACTCTAATTCTGAACTAAAACTGTGTACAGTTTTTTAAAAATATTTTTTTCAGATTTCTGTTTACGTGGTTCCATAGAAAAAAACCTACATTGAAATATTCAAAGTTTATTAATGCATGTGTGTCTACATGACTGCTCAAGACGCTTCTGAACCCAGAACCGATACACTGGTTTTTGGGCCAATTGAGAATCCAGTTCCCAGTACTTTGGCCTCCACCCCTCCCAGACCAACAGATGCACCCGTATCAACTCCGAGTCCCACTTTCACACCAACTGGACCGGCTTTAGCTGATGCACTGGCAAGTTCGGCTCGAGCCATCGCTCCGACTCCCACCGCACTGACTTCAGCTCCAGCTGAGGCTTTGGGACCTTTGGCTTCTGCCTGGAATACACTGAATTCTGGGCACGGCTCAATTTTTGTTTGACATTGGACTTAACAAAAGGATGTTGGCAGATCCCCTTATCAGCGTTATCTAAAGAAAAAACAGCCTTCACAATGCCATTTGGATTACACCAATTTGTTTCCCTCCCTTTCGGGCTGTTTGGGGCACCGGCCACTTTTCAGCGTCTCATGGAATTCTTCGGCTCTGCTGCACAAATGCCGTTTCCTATCTTAATGATATCATCATCTATATGACTGGCAGCATCTTATGGGGCATTTGCGGACTGTCCTGAGAGCACTGAGAAGTGTGCAGATGGGGAGCTCAACTATCTGGGCTCAGCTAAGCCGCGACAAAGAAGGAGACAACGCGTTGGGTCATGATCAAAAAAAAAAAAAGGAATAACATTTATTAAAGTAAGAATTAAATAAGACTAAATGAAAACAAACAACCAAAAAGAAAACAACGACACGAGGATGGTAGAGCACGCCCTCTCAACTGAAGGGAACTCCTTAAAAATTTGCCGGCATCAGTTCCAACAGGTGTAGGTCATCAGCAATCATGACGTCACTCAACCAGACTCCAACCTGCAAAGCAAAACAAAAGAAAAACACGCAACCAACAAATATGACCCATACTGGGTTCATAACACTTGGGTCATGGACCCAAGACCCACCCAAAAGGAGGTGAGACAGTTCCTGGGGCTGGCAGGGTATTACAGAAGGTTTGTACTTTAATATTTGCACCTCACCAGCCAGCAGGCTTTCACCCAGGTAAAGGCTTTCACCCTATTTTTCTCTCCCTTCTTGTTGCAGATTGACGCGTGGGACAGGGGGCTCGGAGCGGTCCGGTCCCAGGAGATAAAGGGTGAGGAATGGCTGGTGCTGTACATTAGCTGGAAGCACCATAGAGAAAGAGGGTCTGGTGATCAGGTGGGATTTTTTTTTTTTTTTTGTCTTCATGGTCTCAAATATAAAAATGTTTCAAAAGTAATTCAGAATCAGAAAGATCTTTATTCCCAAGTGTGTTTGCGAAAAGAAATTGTTCTTGGTACTGAAGCTTCCAGTGCACACAATCAAATACAACAACAAACAATTATATAATTTTAAGAATAAAATATATAAAGACATTTAGTCATATTAAACATGAACTTATTTACAATATTTCATATTCATGTATAACCAAGTCCCACTTTCACACCAACTGGACCAGTGCGGTCAATTGATTAAAAAAATAACGAATTAATCGCAAATTTTCTCTAATTAATTGCGATTAACCGCAGACAGGTGCGTTTCTAAGATTGGAAAACATCAAGGGGGTGAGTACTGAAAGTTTAATGGGGGAATATTAGATGAATATCTAATATCAATTTTATGATTTTTACAACATTGATGATTGTGGTGAAATTTATACTATATAATCAAAATATATTTGCTTTCATGTGTTACGATCCCTGGTGTAGGTCAGGGCGCAACATTAATGACACAACAATGGTTACTCATTAAGTATTCATTTATTTTTCTTAATTGTTCATCTTTCTTTTCAATTCAATCAGTTTGTCTCTCTGGTAAATAGACAATAATTTACAGACAGGAAACGGGATAGTGGGACAAAATCATCACGGGTGAGCATATGCCAAAACAACAAACAAAACAGAAAACTAACTCTCCCACAAACAAAGATAACTTACCTATAAAAAGAAATAAAGAAACAAAACACACATAAACATAACCTTACCTCCCTGTCTACTCAAAAACAGGAGAGAAATGGCCTATTGGCCTACAAACAAACAAGGCACTCATCCCTTACGGTTTCCCAAAGTGCTTAAGGAATTACAGGAATGGTCGGAAGATCATTGCTGTTTTAACACACAAGACTCTCACAAGCAAACAAAAAGACAGTCCCTCCAGCAAAACGCGGGATTTTTTTGTGATTGTTGCGGGCAAAAATCCTTGATTATGCGGCACGTTTTCTTAAAAAATGCGATGGAATATGCGGGATATTTTTGCAATTTTATGCGATGAAATTGGGGGAACTTGCAAAAACTGCGGTTTTTGATGCAATAGAGGAAAAAAAGGTGATTTCCCCCCAACACCCTGTTCTCACTAGATACTGCCTTCATGTGAAGAGGCAGAATTACTAAATCACAGAATATTGAAGTTATTTCAGACCTTCATCAACACACGGCTCAAAATTACAAAACATTGAGTCAAATAAGTTCTGTCGCTTTACAAAAGGAATATTCAACTTCTGTAAAAATGAATAAATAAAACATGAAAAAATAAAATGTGTGCTTCATGTTTAACAGAGGTAGCTGTACAAAACAGACATCTTCTGTTAAATGAAGTGCTTCCAGTGCACAAAGTGTAATCTCTTACTGCAACGTCAATTATTTTACACACTACTAATATACAGCGTCATGTGACACACTGGGAAACTGCTTCGCGCGCTCTTTTGAGCTTATTTTTGTTGGCAAATGAGAATTATTGGCGCGCTTCATCATGGTTTCACCGCGGGGTTTACAGATGACGTTCACGTCGCGTCATTACGTCACTTCATGAGGTTCCCATGGCAACAGGGGGAAAATACTGGCGCTTTACTTGTGTGAAGTAAACGCAACATTTTTCAACTTTCTGCAAAGATATATGAGACTTTTTTGCAACGAAAACACAGGGATTATGAAATCATGCTAGCCCCGCATATTTTTCTTGCTGAAATCGGCAATTTATGCGGCGAAAGTGCGGCATATTTGAAAAAATGCGACCGCCGCATAAATATGCAATAGGGTGTGGCTGCAGACACAGGGGGCGAGTGGAGCTCCACTCGAGAGCGGAAATACGTCACCTCCACTGCGCCGGAGCGCATAAATTACGTATTTTACGTCACGTAATTACGTCACGGAAAATATGGAAGCGGTATACCAAGCTTTACAACTTTAATACAATATTATAGTAAAAGTAAAATAACATGTAAAAATAATCAGGCTCTTTTACTGAAATAAAACAATGCTTGTGTCATGAACACTTTAATCTTTTACGTTTTTCCTCCACAAACGAACAGCCTGGTAGGCTATAATATGTACATACTTAATTGTTCAATACCTGGTAATAACACACAAAATTCCGAATAGACATTCAAAGGCGAACTATTAGTTTAAGTCAATATGAGTCGAATTTTTAAAAGTGAATTAAATCTGCCTTGGGTTAATGTGTAAACTTGAACAGATGAAACAAATGACTTGAAGAAACTATTTACAATCATTTCAAATATTTTATTAATTTTGGAGACATTACTAAGAATACAATTTAATAGTTACACTTCTTCCCGTGAATCAAACAATCAGCAACAAATAAACAGAATAAAACATTAAATACAAACATACGTTCCACACAATACTAAAATGTTCTCTATGTGGTCTCGCGCCATTAATGCTCAAAATGGAGCTCTGAGCTTGTGCATCTCTAAAATAATCAACTTTAAAACATTTAAATGAACACGCAATCGCTATAATACTCACATCTACACACTCTTAAACATCATACAACATTATATTAGAATAATGATTAGAATACCTGAACATAGGGGGAAAAGATTTAACACAATACTCGTTGATGTTTCCTCACTGCCAACTTTATGTGGAATGGAAAACCCCCGCGAATTGTCCACCTAGTGTTCAACAAGGCACATCGCCAAACTCACAAATGAACTCAAAATTACATAACCAATTAACGTTATATATTTACATTTTATAAGCCTTTTTACACACATTAAAAATCGCGTCAATAGTGCCTTACATTTTTCACAGATTTAATCAATTTATAAAATACATCTTTCAATCTGCCACACTAACATCTATTTTGCTCGTAAGAAATATATAAATCCATCATGTTTATTCATCCTTAACATAATTCATCCAGTGTAACAACCCAACAAACACATTCACGTTGTGGCAACGTCGCTGCCACGTTCCATTGTTACTGTGGCAACGTTGACTGTCCACGTGCTCGCGACATTGTAGCAACGTTGTTGCGCGACATTCAGCAACTGCAAGACGACGTTCCGACCACATTTATTGTTATACCAGATTATTAATATTATATTACCTTTTCTGCTTCTTATTTTTTTATGTATTTTTTTTTTGTGGTCAATCTCTTAATAATCATACACAAGATGAACCTATAACACTTTTTTAAATACTGTTAATCATTAATTGTTATTTTTAATGTAAAACCAGCTCTGAAACTTTAAAGAGGAAAAATGCCATTCAAGTTCATCTAATCCAACTTTATTAAAACATTGCATACATATAATTACACTACCAAAACATACATTTGAAGGGAAAAAAACGTTAATATAGAGTATATTAATTATATTAAGCTCAAATATAATAGACTTACTTAACTTGGCATTAACTTACACCAAACCCGATCGCAAACTACTCGGTATGTGAATGATCAGCTGTTCTGTCCACTCAGTTTATTCAGTTTATTAACAGAACAAATAAATCTCACATTAGACATGAAAATTGAAGGTTTTGTTTGGATATTTACACATCTTATTTATCTAAAAGAGAAATCATAAGCAATACTCACGTATCCCATGGCTTGAAGAAGAATAACGGCCCGACGGTCTGTTCAAATTTAAAATGCGCTTCAGAACAGTGACGAGAACATGTCGTACAATGGTTGTCCAGACAGCCTAAGCACAACCTTCAGCAATGGTCCTGAACCGTGGTTGAATGGCAACATTGTGACAGCACAGTAACAACCTTAACGACACAATGTAGAACCAACAACCTTTTAGCCATGTTGTTACAACGTTGAGGCAACGTTCTGTGTTTGTTGGGTTATAGCTCGGGATTCGGACAGTATATCTCGCGATTCGGACATTATGGCTCGCGATTCGGACTTTATGGCTCGTGATTCGGACTTTATGGCTCGCGATTTGGACTTTATATCTCGCCATTCGGACTTTATATCTCGCGATTCGGACATTATAGCTCGCGATTCGGACTTTATAGCTCGCGATTCGGAAGTTATAGCTCGCGATTCGGACTTTATAGCTCGCGATTCGGACTTTATAGCTCGCGATTCGGACTTTATGGCTCGCGATTCGGACTTTATAGCTCGCGATTCGGACTTTATGGCTCGCGATTCGGACTTTATGGCTCGCGATTCGGACATTATAGCTCGCGATTCGGACTTTATAGCTCGCGATTCGGACATTATATCTCGCAACTCGGACTTTATATCTCGCGATTCGGACATTATAGCTCGCGATTCGGACTTTATGGCTCGCGATTCGGACTTTATGGCTCGCGATTCGGACATTGTAGCTCGCGATTCGGACTTTATGGCTCGCGATTCGGACTTTATGGCTCGCGATTCGGACATTATAGCTCGCGACTCGGACATTATATCTCGCGATTCGGACTTTATATCTCGCGATTCGGACATTATAGCTCGCGATTCGGACTTTATGGCTCGCGATTCGGACTTTATGGCTCGCGATTTGGACTTTATAGCTCGCGATTCGGACATTATAGCTCGCGATTTGGACTTTATGGCTCGCGATTCGGACTTTATGGCTCGCGATTCGGACTTTATGGCTCGCGATTCGGACTTTATGGCTCGCGATTCGGACTTTATAGCTCGCGATTCGGACTTTATGGCTCGCGATTCGGACATTATATCTCGCGATACGGACTTTATATCTCGCGATTCGGACATTATAGCTCGCGATTCGGACTTTATTGCTCGCGATTCGGACTTTATGGCTCGCGATTAGGACTTTATAGCTCGCGATTCGGACTTTATGGCTCGCGATTCGGACTTTATGGCTCGCGATTAGGCCTTTATAGCTAGCGATTCGGACTTTATGGCTCGCGATTCGGACTTTATGGCTCGCGATTCGGACTTTATGGCTCGCGATTTGGACTTTATATCTCGCCATTCGGACTTTATATCTCGCGATTCGGACATTATAGCTCGCGATTCGGACTTTATAGCTCGCGTTTCGGACATTATAGCTCGCGATTCGGACTTTATGGCTCGCGATTCGGACTTTATGGCTCGCGACTCGGACTTTATAGCTCGCGATTCGGACTTTATGGCTCGCGATTCGGACATTATATCTCGCGATTCGGACTTTATAGCTCGCGATTCGGACTTTATAGCTAGCGATTCGGACTTTATGGCTCGCGATTCGGACTTTATGGCTCGCGATTCGGACATTATAGCTCGCGATTCGGACTTTATGGCTCGCGATTCGGACTTTATGGCTCGCGATTCGGACTTTATGGCTCGCGATTCGGACTTTATAGCTCGCGATTCGGACATTATAGCTCGCGATTTGGACTTTATGGCTCGCGATTCGGACTTTATGGCTCGCGATTCGGACTTTATGGCTCGCGATTCGGACTTTATGGCTCGCGATTCGGACTTTATAGCTCGCGATTCGGACTTTATGGCTCGCGATTCGGACATTATATCTCGCGATACGGACTTTATATCTCGCGATTCGGACATTATGGCTCGCGATTCGGACTTTATAGCTAGCGATTCGGACTTTATAGCTCGCGATTCGGACATTATAGCTCGCGATTCGGACTTTATGGCTCGCGATTCGGACTTTATGGCTCGTGATTCGGACATTATGGCTCGCGATTCGGACTTTATAGCTCGCGATTCGGACATTATATCTCACGATTCGGACTTTATATCTCGCGATTCGGACATTATATCTCGCGATTCGGACTTTATATCTCGCGATTCGGACATTATATCTCGCGATTCGGACTTTATATCTCGCGATTCGGACATTATAGCTCGCGATTCGGACTTTATGGCTCGCGATTCGGACTTTATGGCTCCCGATTAGGACTTTATAGCTCGCGATTCGGACTTTATGGCTCGCGATAAGGACTTTATCGCTCGCGATTCGGACTTTCAATATACTGCAGTTCTTTTATGTTCTGTTTTTGTCAGAGATCCAAAAATGAAATTTCTGTCATTAATTGCTCACCCTCATGTTGTCCTAAACCCGTAAAACCGAACACGAATTAAGATGTTTTTGATGAAATCCGAGGGTATCTGATCCTCACGTCATTGCATCTTTTGAGGTGCAGAAAGGGACATCGATGAAACAGTCACCGTGAGTACAGTGGCTCAAACCTAATTTTATCAAGTACAAAACAAAAATAACGACTTTATTCAACAAATTTGTCCGTCCCCTGTTACTCTGCTGCGTTATTTTTGTTCCATGTTTACGTCCAAATGCAGGCTCAGTATGGCAAAAGTCCAAACTCGCTAGAAAGTTCTGTGCACGCATAAGATATTCACAGGAAATGACCGTATAAAGAAAAGCAATACACATACCTGCATAACCAAATACAAACATTTAGTCTTAAATGAAAATAAAAGTCTCGATATTTGTAGAATTATAACATAAAACAAACATAAACATAAAATAAAACATTAGTCATGATTTTCCGCTGGAGTGCCTTTAACAGCCACCAGAGGGCACTCCACCCTGAATGCCAGATCACACTCTCACTCACACACAGACACACTACATTTCCCAGAAGCCCCGTTCCTATTCACTGATCACCTCTGCCAGCTGTAGCTTATTATCCTGACGATTTAAGATCCCCTGTGACCTCGCCCTGTGTAATTGTGACGATTATACGTTTCCAAAGTATTATTCTGTATATTTATAGCTCAACAACAATACTTATAGTGTATTAAAAATGGGTCAAGCTTATTTTTTTCAAGTTTCCCCCAACAACCATATCCACTGGGAAAGAAGGTACTGATGAGAAGAAAGCAATCCACACACCTGCATAAGCATAACCAACTATGTTTATTTTCAATTGAAAACAAAAGTCTCAACAGTTATTATAAACAATTATAAAATAAAACATGTTACTGTAATTGTTAAAGTATAAGTAAGCTCAGTCTTCATGGTTTCACATATAACTAATATTCAAAAGTAATTAATGCCTGTATGAAACCCTAATTAAATGAAGGGTGATTGAAGGGAATGGATTCATTTATTTACAATTTAGTAACATCATATTTCTCTAATAAAGCTTGAAAAGAAGTGTTAAAGTTATTAAGAACATTTAAAAATGAGTGAATTGATTCTATTTAGAAGATTTAGTGATTGACCAATGAGAGCTCGTTGTCATCACGCGCCCCGCATGCGCAATGACAGAAGAGACGTGATTGATTTCCGCGATCTAGTTTGAAGAAATATAGATTAAACCCCCCTGGAAAGTGTACGAAAGGGTTATTGAATATACCGACTGAATATTGAGTCACATTTTGAAAAAGAAAAAGAAAGAAAAAAAACAATTGATCCAGCGGTAAATGAGTGTGTATATCATTCTTGAACAAAAAATGGTATTTGTAATTGTATGTTTAGTTGTTTATATGAATGTTCTGGTCTGTGATCAGGCCAGGTTTTTTTCCTCTGTAAAAATGCGACCCCCGCATAAATATGCGGACTTTGGCTGATTATGCATGAAATCAAGCGATCGCATAATCGCGTTTTTCTGGAGGGACTGATTAAAAAGGCAGAGAGCGCCCTCCAGCGAAGTCCTGAGGAATTTATAGTTTGGGTCTCGGCATTATGTCCAGGACCAATCCTGTGAGGGAAAGGAAAAGAAACACCAGGAACCACATCAAAGTATCTCACTACCTCATCAACGTAACACGTGTGTTGCTTGCAAATTTATTTGATCCAAATACACAGCCAGAACTTCAGTCAATGAAAAAGGATCACCTGCAAAATGATGTAGTCACAACATCAACCAGCAGCTTCATTACTGCCGAATTTAAACTTGTTCATTGTAACTTTCCTTTCGTGCAGAATGTTGTTTATGACTGAGGTTCCCCTTACAAAAGATTACTGCAGTTTTTTAGAAGTAATACTACAGTTTTTGTTACATATAGAAAAATGTATTTTTTTTGGACACGAAAAAACTGCAGTATTGCAGTATAACCTGAAATGTCTGTAGTTTTACTGGAGTACAACTATACTGCAATACATCTAAAGTACTAGTAAAATAAAACTGCAGTTATACTGTTTTTATACTTCATGCAACTTTCAGTTGTGCTTCATTTTACTGCAGCTGTACTTATACTACAGTTTTACTGCAGTTGTACTGTGACTTCATTATACTGCAAATCTATGGTTGTGCTTCATTAAACTGCAGTTAAACTACTTGGTGCTGCAGTTCTACTTCAATATACTGCAGTTCTTTTATGTTCTGTTTTTGTCAGAGATCCAAAAATGAAATTTCTGTCATTAATTGCTCACCCTCATGTTGTCCTAAACCCGTAAAACCGAACACGAATTAAGATGTTTTTGATGAAATCCGAGGGTATCTGATCCTCACGTCATTGCATCTTTTGAGGTGCAGAAAGGGACATCGATGAAACAGTCACCGTGAGTACAGTGGCTCAAACCTAATTTTATCAAGTACAAAACAAAAATAACGACTTTATTCAACAAATTTGTCCGTCCCCTGTTACTCTGCTGCGTTATTTTTGTTCCATGTTTACGTCCAAATGCAGGCTCAGTATGGCAAAAGTCCAAACTCGCTAGAAAGTTCTGTGCACACATAAGATATTCACAGGAAATGACCGTATAAAGAAAAGCAATACACATACCTGCATAACCACATACAAACATTTATTCTTAAATGAAAATAAAAGTCTCGATATTTGTAGAATTCTAACATAAAACAAACATAAACATAAAATAAAACATTATTGTCACGATTATCCGCTGGAGTGCCCTTTAACGGCCACCAGAGGGCACTCCACCCTGAATGCCAGATCACACTCTCACTCACACACAGACACACTACATTTCCCAGAAGCCCCGTTCCTATTCACTGATCACCTCTGCCAGCTGTAGCTTATTATCCTGACGATTTAAGATCCCCTGTGACCTCGCCCTGTGTAATTGTAACAATTATACGTTTCCAAAGTATTATTCTGTATATTTATAGCTCAACAACAATACTTATAGTGTATTAAAAATGGGTCAAGCTTATTTTTTTCAGGTTTCCCCCAACAACCATATCCACTGGGAAAGAAGGTACTGATGAGAAGAAAGCAATCCACACACCTGCATAAGCATAACCAAATATGTTTATTTTCAATTGAAAACAAAAGTCTCAACAGTTATTATAAACAATTATAAAATAAAACATGTTACTGTAATTGTTAAAGTATAAGTAAGCTCCGCCTTCATGGTTTCACATATAACAAATATTCAAAAGTAATTAATGCCTGTATGAAACCCTAGTTAAATGAAGGGTGATTGAAGGGAATGGATTCATTTATTCACAATTTAGTAACATCATATTTCTCTAATAAAGCTTGAAAAGAAGTGTTAAAGTTATTAAGAACATTTAAAAATGAGTGAACTGATTCTATTTAGAAGATTTAGTGATTGACCAATGAGAGCTCGTTGACATCACGCGCCCCGCATGCGCAATGACAGAAGAGACGTGATTGATTTCCGCGATCTAGTTTGAAGAAATATAGATTAAACCCCCCTGGAAAGTGTACGAAAGGGTTATTGAATATACCGACTGAATATTGAGTCACATTTTGAAAAAGAAAAAGAAAGAAAAAAAAACAATTGATCCAGCGGTAAATGAGTGTGTATATCATTCTTGAACAAAAAATGGTATTTGTAATTGTATGTTTAGTTGTTTATATGAATGTTCCGGTCTGTGATCAGGCCAGGTTTTTTTCCTCTGTATTTTTCTCTTGATTCTGCGGATTCGTGACACTCCTGTGAAACTTCACATTTGATGGCGAGCGACTCAAATCTGCTACAGAAGAAAAAGGACGACATATCATAAAGAAGAGGACAATATCCTTTCTTCCAATTATCAGCCTTGCTTTATGAAAGCAAGAAAATCCCAACCTAAAGAACTGTTAGTTTCCCCTAATAGAGGAAATTGACAAATAAGAACGAGAAGAGAGAAGAAACTTTACAGAACATTGAACTGGTGTCTGATTACTCATTTGATTGACATCAAAGTCCTTATTGGTATTTTGAGAGCAAAGTTATTTCTTTTCTTAATTTTTTTATCTTATTTCTTTATGAAATTGAAATGATCTTATGGTTTTATGTATATTCTTGGGGTAAAAGAAGAGTGCACGCAAGGAAATTCTTCATAGTTGATCTTTATTGTATATTGTTTGTATGACATTGTAATTTACTGTCTTTTATTTCACTTTATATTGAACAAAACAAATTACATTTTGTGACGAGCAGGGCGGGCGAGAGCCGTGAGGGAACGGCGCGAGGCCGGTGACGCGAGAGTTAATGAGCTTCAGGTGCTCGGCGCACCGGTCTCGAGTCCCCACGGAGGAGCTCCGGAAGCATAAAGGAGGAGCGACGACAGGGAAGGACGAGAGAGGACCAGGCCTGGATTTTATGTTGTGTTTTATTTGGTTTGTGTGGGCGGCAGTCGCTGTGAGGAACTGCCGCCCTAATACTTTTTGTTTTATTGTAAGTTTATTTATTTATTAAATTTGTGGATTGTTCGCCGGTTCCCGCCTCCTTCTTCCCTTTCTACGAACTTTGTTACACATTTCAACTTCAAATTTAAATCTTTCGATCTCTAAATCTTCTGATAAATCTCTGTTATAACAGCAATTAATTTATTCAATTATTGCCAGTTCCTTAGAAAGTTGTTACATGTGTGTCTACATGATCGAACAGTCTACACCGACTTCTGAACCCAGAACAGATACACTGGTTCTTTTACCAATTGAGATTCCAGTTCCCAGTATTTTGGCCTCCACCACTCCCGCACTAGCAGATACACCCGTATCAACTCCAAGTCCCAGTTTCACACCAACTGGACCGGCTTTAGCTGATACACTGCCAATTTCGGCTCGAGCCACCAGTGCCGTTCTCTCCATGCTCAACATAGCTGCAGCTGAGGCGTTGAAAGATTTGGCTCCTGCCTCGAATACACTGAATTCATAATGACATTGTCCTAATCCTGCCTCTGCATAAGCTCCAAACTTGGGAATCATCTCTCCTTGTTGGTTTTTAGAATGGCTTAAATGTGTTCCAGCTCCAGCATAGGGTTTTCTTCCTCTTTCAATGCCATTCATAGGACGTGTTATGATCGCTTCAGCATTATGAAAATCACTGGCAAGGTCGGCTCGAGCCCTCGCTCTGGCTTCTTTTGTGTCAATCATACGTAGAGGTGTTTTGATCACATCAGCATTACGTGATGCAAGTCGCGCACTTTTCTTTTCTTCATCTGCAAATAAAACAAATGAACCTTAATGCATCTAGCAAACAGAGACAGACATTTAGAAAAGCAACGAGCTTTATATGGAGTTTGTGCACCTTGCAAGCTGTAAATTATGTATTTGGTGAGATTTGGTTTGTCTACACAATCTTCTACACAACATATAGCACAATATATATGTTTACACTTTTCTCAGCTATAGAGTTTATGGACAGATCATGTTTTCTGAGGTAAATATATAATGTTTTGTGAAAAATATGGCATGTTTTGGTGAATTTATAATGTAATTGTGACGAGCAGGGCGGGCGAGAGCCGTGAGGGAACAGCGCGAGAGATAATGAGCGTCACTTTATTTGATTAAAGTTACGTTGAATGTTCGCCGGTTCCCGCCTCCTTCTTCCCGTTCTTAAGAACTCCGTTATAGTAATAACTTTGTTATTTTTTTAGTACAGTAATAACTTTGTCATAATGTAAAAATTATTACGATTTTGAGCTAAATATTTTATTACGTTTTAAGAAAATGATTACGTTATGAATATTTTATTACAATAATGTAATTGTATTATAGCTGAATGATGAGAGGAGACAGTCATAACTTATGGAACTTTTACTGACTAAACACAGCACCGAACATACATCTCAACTCGGCAGCATCAGAACTGACACTCCGGAAACAACACATAGTCGATAAATATAGACAGTGGCGGTTCTACACGGAGGCCTAGGGAGGCCCGTGCCTCTGTAGAAATTTCCATGGCCACCCCTGTGGCCCCCCCTGTGCTGACCAAAAAAATAAAATAAAAAATGAATTATGACTTTATTATGATTTTACACGCGAGCGCCAAAAGCGGAACTAAGGTGACGGAACGTTCTACACGGGTAAATTAGAGCGGGCGCCGGCCGCGTAAGTGACTCGTATATCGTAAGTAACTGGTTGTTCCTGCACAATGTTGTGATGTTAACCACGTAACTTCATCTGTCTTGGCTGTTGCATTGCGATAACATACATTTGAGTAAAGTAATCAACAGGTTATTATTGCCCGTGTTAAGTAGGGAGGGATGGTTGGGTAACGAAATGTAATGCACGTTTTTTTTCTTCCGATAGTTATCTTGAAACGAGGAAAGGACATAGCGTCCTTTTTTGTTAACAAAAAAGTGAGAGAAACGAATCAAGGTATTGAGAGAGTTGAGGAGCAGAAAGAGGGAGAGCTAGAGAAGTCAGTGGAGGTTGGAGGTGATGAAAGTGAGGACTCTGACACAGAGAGGGAAATTCCAGACGGTGAGGAGGATGAGGAAGAGGGGGAGGAGCATGAAGACTGCATTTATGTTATTAAAAATACAAAAAAAAGCTCTAAAATTGTGAGATATTATTAAAATGTAAAATAACTGTTTTTTATGTGAATATATAGTAAAGTGTAATGATCAAAGTTGAATTTATCATCATTACTCCAGTCTTCAGTGTCACGTGATCCTTCACAAATCCTTCACAAATCATTGATAATAATCATCAACATTAATGAACCTACCTTTTTTGCACCTGCACTCACTCTTGTACAAATGTTGTACAATGTTGTAATAAATGTTTTTGTAAAGTAAAGGAAGTTAATAATCTTTAAATATAATTTGTTACCATTTTTAATGTGCCCCTCTGGTTAAACACTGGCCCCCCTTGGCCCCCCTAGTAAAAATTGTCTAGAACCGCCACTGAATATAGACCAACTGTTAAATTGCACTCACCATCTTCTTCTTCATCCTCATGTCCATGGTAGTTTAACTGTCGGTCAGACATGTTTCGGGTGTCTCGAGTTCTCAGCAGGGCTTTGGTGGAGCGTCGCGGGTGGAGTTGTGTCTGGATCAGGACCGCTGCTCCTTTATATAGTTGACAACAACTGAAAGTGAAAGAAAGAAATTCTGTAAAGGGGTTTTTCTGTGAAGGCAATTTTCCGGTAAAAAATGGAAACAGTTTAATGAATATGTAATTTGCATTATTAGCTCTATGTCCTGTTATTTATTAAAACAGAAGCCCTACACTGTAAAAAATAATAATAATAAGATTTTAATAATGCTACAGTGAAAACTGTGTAACAGTAAGTTCCGTTACTGTTTACGGGTGAGTGCTGTAAAAGTTCAAACCTTACATTTCATGTAATTGACCCTTCCCAACCAGTTTGATTGACAGGCGATCTAACCAATCATAAGGCCGAACGAGATTGCATGGTTTGTTGGGCATAGTACCAGTAAAATACTGTTAAATGTACCATTTAAAAAAAAAAAAATCATTTTATAATTTACAGTGAAAAGCCATAAATTGACATTCCCAGAATTGATTTTGTTTTCAGTTACTGGGTTTTATGTTGCATCTTATGTTAATGAATGTTTACAGCATTATTTTAGTTCATGTTTGTTATCATGATGGTGTTTTGTACTTGTGTGCAGCTTCCATATATTAATATTTACATCAGCTTGTAGTATTTAAAGCTACTTGTTGTCACGTTCAGATTCGGACGCCGTGACCAGAACTGAGGTAAAACTCAAACAGGTAAATGATGATTCTTGAGATGGTGAGCAGATGAGATCGACTTGTGTTGTTAACTCTGAGTCTTTGTCTTTCAGAATCGTTGGTGTGGAATAAATTTTAATTTGTAGTGAAAAATTGGATTTTTCTATATTCATATGTTTTCTATCAATATATTTGCTATATTTAGACCTTCTTTAAGCAAGGGAGAGGGGGCCTATAGGACCTAAAAGGTCATCCTATCTTAAATCTAGGTCTTAGGTCATAGTGTAGTGTTTTGACTTTTTTACCATGCGTGGAAAAGTACTGATGTTAAGAGATGTAACCTTGAAGGCTGGAGGAGAGATATAAAGGTGAAAGAACCTGCCCTTCTTGGTCGCACTCTGCAGAAACCTGTGTTTCTTTATGACTGTCTGACCTTTCTTGCAAGGAATAAAATAATAATAAAGACAATTGGAACGAGTTTGTCTTATGCAATGTGAGAGTCACGAGTGTTAGTTAGTTTTTGACACACACATTGAGACCAGGGATGACAAAAAAATCGACTTCAATGACTGGAGACTGCAGTAGCTTTCATGTTGCAGCACAGAATGTGAAAGTAAAACAGTCTCACAGTGTGAGGGTTCAGTCTCTGGGTGTTTTTAACACACTCAGTACCACCCAAAACCACCTTAATTCCTGTGGAAAATTTCTGCAGTGCAAAACAGACAATAGACAGGAAGCATAGACAGCTCACAATATACAAACTCAAACAGGGGGACAGAGAGCCAAAAAATATTTAACAGACTCCTCGGATGAAAGCGAGGGTGTGAGGGATAAACTTGCATTGTTTACAGTGGCACACACTGAATAAAGCTTTGATAAAGGTCCTAGATCACATCATTTTCACAACTTACAACGTATTGACTCTTCACTGAAAGTCAGGGTTTGATGAAACAGGTTTGAGGAACACACGTGGGTGTCAAAAGCAACAAAACACTCCCTATAAGTTTTGCTGTGTAACTTTTTCCCTAATAAAATAATCTTATATAATTGATGTCTTTGTTTATTTGTGCATTTTTACTACTTACATCTGCGCTATTTATTAGTTAAGTTGATTTTCTGATCTTATTTTTTTCTTACCAATTCCAAACCACATTAATCTTAATCATTACTGATTTTGTATTTAATCATTTATAAGTATGAAAACTAGAGATGGACTAAAAATGAACTCCCAAAACTTACTGTCAGATTTAGATGAATTCTTCAAACAGGGTTCAAGAGGATGTGCTGCTGGAGTCTCAACCTGTCCGTCTATAAAGTCTTTTTTACAACACTTCATCTTGTGATTCTTATTAAGTCGGGGTCATTTTTTAAGATTCTTTACCCAACCCAAATCTCAGATCCTGACACGTCGCTCTTCTGGAGACTCCAGGTAGTTCTGAAATGGTGGTGCTGGAGACTAAAGGGTTTCTGATGGTTTCACACTTTATTCTTTCCCTTAATTCTGTTGCAGTTCACCTTTTTTAAATTCTTTTCTTTTGCACCTGTTTTGGTCTGACCCAGTGCTGACCCGAGGAGCGTTTCACTGTAGGTCATGCCTTAACTTTGCCATTTCTAGTATTACAATCTTCTCATGGGCATTTAATATTTTTTAGTATTAAATCTCTTTTTTTGGCTCACAAAATTAATAGAATAATGGTTGTAATTGGTAACCAGTAGTAGGTTACTAGTTCATGGCTTTTATCACCGAATAAAAACTTATCAAGAGCTAGAAAATTTGACTTTTCATATCTTTTGGCAAAATGATGAAATAAGTAATTAATAAAAAAAAATAGCTCATCATGTAATGAAAATGAATGGAAAGACACATACAGATACGAGAATATTTATCCACAAGTTGTTTTTTTTTTTGCCTAAATGTAAAAAGTGATATTCAAAGTCCCAGAAAGTTCAGTGAACAGACAGCTTAGACAGCTGATACATGTGTGTCTACATGATCGAACAGTCTACACCAACCTCGGAACCCAGAACAGATACACTGGTTCTTTTACCAATTGAGAATCCCGTTCCCAATATTTTGGCCTCCACCCCTCCCAGACCAACAGATGCACCCGTATCAACTCCAAGTCCCAGTTTCATATTAACTGGACCGGCTTTAGCTGATACACTGGCAACTTCGGCTCGAGCCATCGCTCCGACTCCATCCAGACCGACTTCAGCTCCAGCTGAGGCGTTTGGACCTTTGGCTTCGGCCTGGAGTACACTGAATTCAGCACGAGCTCGTCCAACTCCTGCCTCTGCATAAGCTCCAACCTTTTGAATCATATCTCCTGATTGTTTTTTATATGTTCCAGCTCAAGCAAATTTGCTTTCTGCATAGGCATCTCCTGGTCTGTCAAATGTGTCAATCATACGTAGAGGTGTTTTGATCACATCAGCATTAAGAGATGCAAGTCGCGCACTTTTCTTTTCTTCATCTGCAAATAAAACAAATGAACCTTAATGCATCTAGCAAACAGAGACAGACATTTAGAAAAGCAACGAGCTTTATATGGAGTTTGTGCACCTTGCAAGCTGTAAATTATGTGTTTGGTGAGATTTGGTTTGTCTACACAATCTTCTACACAACATATAGCGCAATATTTCTGTTTACACTTTTCTCAACTATAGAGTTTATGGACAGATCATGTTTTCTGAGGTAAATATATAATGTTTTGTGAAAAATATGGCATGTTTTGGTGAATTTATAATGTAATTGTGACGAGCAGGGCGGGCGAGAGCCGTGAGGGAACGGCGCGAGAGATAATGAGCGTCAACTGCGCGCTACACCGGTCTCGAGTCTCACGGAGGAGCTCCGGAAGCATAAAAGAAGAGCGACGACAGTGAAGGACGAGAGAGGACCAGGCCTGTATTTTATTTTGTGTCTTTATTATGTTTGAGTGGGCGAGGAACTGCCGCCGTCTTACTTTCGTTTTATTGTTAATTATTTATTTGATTAAAGTTAAGTTGAATGTTCGCCGGTTCCCGCCTCCTTCTTCCCGTTCTTAAGAACTCCGTTACAGTAATAACTTTGTCATAATGTAAAAATTATTACGATTTTTAGCTACATATTTTATTACATTATGAGAAAATGATTACTTTATGAACATTTTATTACAATAATGTAATACTTATTATATTATGTGAAGTTATTTCATTATGAGTTGCTACACACGCTGTCCGTTAAACAGAAAATATTAGCAGAAATTAACACGTTATTTTTGTCAGCCCTATTTTTTATATATATATATATATATATATATAATATATATATATATATATATATATATATATATATTCACATTACGTCAGTCATATTTAGAAAAAATCTGAAGTATTTTTTTTTATTAAACAAATATTTAAATAAAATAAAAATAAAATACTTAA
Organism: Opsariichthys bidens; assembly: GCA_037194245.1. NCBI lineage: Eukaryota > Metazoa > Chordata > Actinopteri > Cypriniformes > Xenocyprididae > Opsariichthys > Opsariichthys bidens. Next base: position 18,011,073 of record CM074299.1, read on the forward strand.
AAGAATGTGTTAAATAAAAACACATACTTCATTTTTTTTTTAAATATGACTGACCTACTACATACAGAGATGGCTTTTTTTCCAATGTTAATAAATACAGATCAACTGTTAAATTGCACTCACCATCTTCTTCATCCTCATGTCCATGGTAGTTTAACTGTCGGTCAGACATTTTTCGGGTGTCTCGAGTTCTCAGCAGGGCTTTGGTGGAGCGTTGCGGGTGGAGTTGTGTCTGGATCAGGACCGCTGCTCCTTTATATAGTTGACAACAACTGAAAGAGAAAGAAAGAAGTCCTTTAATGGGGGTTTATCTGTGAAGGCAATTTTCCAGTAAAAAATGGAAACAGTTTAATGAATATGTAATTTGCATTATTCACTCTATGTCCTGTTATTTATTAAAACACAAGCCCTCCACTGTAAAAATTATTATGATTTTAAGATTTTTGCAGTGAAAACTGGCTAACAGTAAGTTCCCTTATTATTTAAAGTATAATACTTTAAAAGTCAAAACCTTACATTTCATGTAATTGTACAGTAAAATACTGTTAAATGTCCCTTTGTTTTGAATCATTTTATAATTTACAGTGAAAAGCCATAAATTGACATTCCCAGTATTGATTTTGTTTTCAGTTACTGGGTTTTATGTTGCATCTTATGTTAATGAATGTTTACAGCATTATTTTAGTTCATGTTTGTTATCATGATGGTGTTTTGTACTTGTGTGCAGCTTCCATATATTAATATTTACATCAGCTTGTAGTATTTAAAGCTTCTTGTTGTCACGTTCAGATTCGGACGCAGTGACCAGAACTGAGGTAAAACTCAAACAGGTAAATGATGATTCTTGAGATGGTGAGCAGATGAGATCGACTTGTGTTGTTAACTCTGAGTCTTTGTCTTTCAGAATCGTTGGAGCACACACACACACACACACATGTTGTGTTTTCATGGTTTATGGGGACATTCCATAGGCGTAATGGTTTTTATACTGTACAAACTGTACATTCTGTCCCCCTACACTACCCCCACCCCTAAACCTACCCATCACACAAAATGTTCTGCTATTTTAGATTTTCAAAAAAGATCATTCTGTATGATTTATAAGCTTGTTTCCTCATGGGGACCAAAAAAATGTCCCCACAAGATCAAAATTTACTAGAATTACTATACCAGTGGGGACATTTGGTCCCCATAACGTAGGGAATACCCACACACACACACACACACACATTGAGACCAGGGATGCCAGGAAGTCGACTTCAATGACTGGAAACAGCAGTAACTGTCAGGAACATCAAGTCTGTAATATCAGACACTGTACCATCCCAAGTGGTGATGGGAACTGATTTATGAAACTGAAGCGACGCAACTGAAAATCCTCATTTAGAACCTTTATTTTTAGTGCATGTGCGTTTACAGAAATGTGCTTGAGAATCTTCATCGCTTGGAAAAACTGACATTTTACATTGACATATATGGATTTTGCAGATGCTTTCATCAGACTTTCTCCTCAACTTGAGGATTCTCTGCACAGAATGTGGAAGTTAAACCGCCTCATGCTCACATTGAAAGTTCAGCATTGGGAACCTGTGGGTGTTCATTCTCTGTTTTTACCGTCTTTCACACTTAGGAAACAAGGTCTGGATGTGCTGACGTAAGAATAATGAAACATTTGGCCAATCATAAAGTTCTGTTGGAGGTGATGTGATGAATCAGGGCTGTTTACTGTAAACAGTGCTGTTTTTTTTTTAATTGATTTTCAATGTAAACATGCAAATCATGTTATGTAAATGAATGGAAAGACATATAAAGATGCGAGAATATTTATCCGAAAGTTTTTAGGGTTTTTTTTGCCTAAATGTAAAAAGTGACATTCAAAGGGTTTATAAAATGTAAAATAAAAATGTTGTTTTTTTGATATTGTCAAAGTTTAATACTTGTTTTTATAGTTCATCAACAACTCTAATTCTGAACTAAAACTGTGTACAGTTTTTTAAAAATATTTTTTTCAGATTTCTGTTCACGTGGTTCCATAGAAAAAAACCTACATTGAAATATTCAAAGTTTATTAATGCATGTGTGTCTACATGATTGCTCAAGACGCTTCTGAACCCAGAACAGATACACTGGTTCTTGGACCAATTGAGATTCCAGTTCCCAGTACTTTGGCCTCCACCCCTCCCACACCAATAGATGCACCCGTATCAACTCTGAGTCCCACTTTCACACCAACTGGACCGGCTTTAGCTGATGCACTGGCAAGTTCGGCTCGAGCCATCGCTCCGACTCCCACCGCACTGACTTCAGCTCCAGCTGAGGCTTTGGGACCTTTGGCTTCTGCCTCGAATACACTGAATTCTGGGCACGGCTCAATTTTTGTTTGACATTGGACTTAACAAAAGGATGTTGGCAGATCCCCTTATCAGCGTTATCTAAAGAAAAAACAGCCTTCACAATGCCATTTGGATTACACCAATTTGTTACCCTCCCTTTCGGGCTGTTTGGGGCACCGCTCCACTTTTCAGCGTCTCATGGAATTCTTCGGCTCTGCTGCACAAATGCCGTTGCCTATCTTAATGATATCATCATCTATAGTAATGACTGGCAGCATCTTATGGGGCATTTGCGGACTGTCCTGACAGTGCTGAGAAGTGTGCAGATGGGGAGCTCAACTATCTGGGCTCAGCTAAGCCGCGACAAAGAAGGAGACAACGCGTTGGGTCATGATCAAAAAAAAAAAAAAAGGAATAACATTTATTAAAGTAAGAATAAAATAAGACTAAATGAAAACAAACAACCAAAAAGAAAACAACGACACGAGGATGGTAGAGCACGCCCTCTCAACTGAAGGGAACTCCTTAAAAATTTGCCGGCATCAGTTCCAACAGGTGTAGGTCATCAGCAATCATGACGTCACTCAACCAGACTCCAACCTGCAAAGCAAAACAAAAGAAAAACACGCAACCAACAAATATGACCCATACTGGGTTCATAACACTTGGGTCATGGACCCAAGACCCACCCAAAAGGAGGTGAGACAGTTCCTGGGGCTGGCAGGGTAGTACAGAAGGTTTGTACTTTAATATTTGCACCTCACCTGCCAGCAGGCTTTCACCCAGGTAAAGGCTTTCACCCTATTTTTCTCTCCCTTCTTGTTGCAGATTGACGCGTGGGACAGGGGGCTCGGAGCGGTCCGGTCCCAGGAGATAAAGGGTGAGGAATGGCTGGTGCTGTCCATTAGCTGGAAGCACCATAGAGAAAGATGGTCTGGTGATCAGGTGGGATTTTTTTTTTTTTTTGTCTTCATGGTCTCAAATATAAAAATGTTTCAAAAGTAATTCAGAATCAGAAAGATCTTTATTCCCAAGCGTGTTTGCGAAAAGAAATTGTTCTTGGTACTGAAGCTTCCAGTGCATACAATCAAATACAACAACAAACAATTATATAATTTTAAGAATAAAATATATAAAGATATTTAGTCATATTAAACATGAACTTATTTACAATATTTCATATTCATGTATAACCAAGTCCCACTTTCACACCAACTGGACCAGTGCGGTCAATTGATTAAAAAATAACGAATTAATCGCAAATTTTCTCTAATTAATTGCGATTAACCGCAGACAGGTGTGTTTCTAAGATTGGAAAACATCAAGGGGGTGAGTACTGAAAGTTTAATGGGGGAATATTAGATGAATATCTAATATCAATTTTATGATTTTTACAACATTGATGATTGTGGTGAAATTTATACTATATAATCAAAATATATTTGCTTTCATGTGTTACAATCCCTGGTGTAGTTCAGGGCGCAACATTAATGACACAACAATGGTTACTCATTAAGTATTCATTTATTTTCTTAATTGTTCATCTTTTTCTTTCTTTTCAATTCAATCAGTTTGTCTTGCTGGTAAATAGACAATAATTTACAGACAGGAAACGGGATAGTGGCACAAAATCATCAGGGGTGAGCATATGCCAAAACAACAAACAAAACAGAAAACTAACTCTCCCACAAACAAAGATAACTTACCTATAAAAAGACATAAAGAAACAAAACACACAAACATAAGCTTACCTCCCTGTCAACTCAAAAACAGGAGAAAAATGGCCTATTGGCCAAAAAACAAACAAGGCACTCATCCCTTACGGTTTCCCAAAGTGCTTAAGGAATTACAGGAATGGTCGGAAGATCATTGCTGTTTTAACACACAAGACTCTCACAAGCAAACAAAAAGACAGTCCCTCCAGAAAAACGCGGGATTTTTTGTGATTGTTGCGGGCAAAAATCCTTGATTATGCGGCACGTTTTCTTAAAAAATGCGATGGAATATGCGGGATATTTTTGCAATTTTATGCGATGAAATTGCGGGAACTTGCAAAAACTGCGGTTTTTGATGCAAAAGAGGAAAAAAGGTGATTTCCCCCCAACACCCTGTTCTCACTAGATACTGCCTTCATGTAAAGAGGCAGAATTACTAAATCACAGAATATTGAAGTTCTCATTCTGTTTTATTTCAGACCTTCATCAACACATGACTCAAAATTACAAAACATTGAGTCAAATAAGTTCTGTAGCTTTACAAAAGGAATATTCAACTTCTGTAAAAATGAATAAATAAAACATGAAAAAATAAAATGTGTGCTTCCTGTTTAACAGAGGTAGCTCTACAAAACACACATCTTCTGTTAAATGAAGTGCTTCCAGTGCACAAAGTGTAATCTCTTACTGCAACGTAAATTATTTTACACACTACTAACATACAGCGTCATGTAACACACTGGGAAACTGCTTCGCGCGCTCTTGTGAGCTTATTTTTGTTGGCAAATGAGAATTATTGGCGCGCTTCATCATGGTTTCACCGCGGGGTTTACAGATGACGTTCACGTCGCGTCATTACGTCACTTCATAAGGTTCCCATGGCAACAGGGGGAAAATAACGGCGCTTTACTTGTGTGAAGTAAACGCAACATTTTTCAACTTTCTGCAAAGATATATGACACTCTTTTGCAACGAAAATACAGGGATTATGAAATCATGCTAGCCTCGCATATTTTTCTTGCTGAAATCGGCAATTTATGCGGCGAGTGCGGCATATTTGAAAAAATGCGACCCCCGCATAAATATGCGGACTTTGGCTGATTATGCATGAAATCAAGCGATCGCATAATCGCGTTTTTCTGGAGGGACTGATTAAAAAGGCAGAGAGCGCCCTCCAGCGAAGTCCTGAGGAATTTATAGTTCGGGTCTCGGCATTATGTCCAGGACCAATCCTGTGAGGGAAAGGAAAAGAAACACCAGGAACCACATCAAAGTATCTCACTACCTCATCAACGTAACACGTGTTGCTTGCAAATTTATTTGATCAAAATACACAGCCAGAACTTCAGTCAATGAAAACGATCACCTGCAAAATGATGTAGTCACAACATCAACCAGCAGCTTCATTACTGCCGAATTTAAACTTGTTCATTGTAACTTTCCTTTCGTGCAGAATGTTGTTTATGACTGAGGTTCCCCTTACAAAAGATTACTGCAGTTTTTTTTGAAGTAATACTAAAGTTTTTGTTACATATAGAAAAATGCAGTTTTTTGGACACGAGAAAACTGCAGTATTGCAGTATAACCTAAAATGTCTGTAGTTTTACTGGAGTACAACTATACTGCAATACATCTAAAGTACTAGTAAAATAAAACTGCAGTTCTACTGTTTTTATACTTTATGCAACTTTCAGTTGTGCTTCATTTTACTGCAGCTGTACTTATACTACAGTTTTACTGCAGTTGTACTGTGACTTTACTTCATTATACTGCAAATCTATGGTTGTGCTTCATTAAACTGCAGTTAAACTACTTGGTACTGCAGTTTTACTGCAGTTCTACTTCAATATACTGCAGTTCTTTTTTGTAAGGGTCTCATGTTCTGTTTTTGTCAGAGATCCAAAAATTTTGAATTGAAATTTCTGTCATTAATTGCTCACCCTCATGTTGTCCTAAACCCGTAAAACCGAACACGAATTAAGATGTTTTTGATGAAATCCGAGGGTATCTGATCCTCACGTCATTGCATCTTTTGAGGTCCAGAAAGGGACATCGATAAAACAGTCACCGTGAGTACAATGGCTCAAACCTAATTTTATCAAGTACAAAACAAAAATAACGACTTTATTCAACAAATTTGTCCGTCCCCTGTTACTCTGCTGCGTTATTTTTGTTACAGAACTTCCATGCTTACGTCCAAATGCAGGTTCAGTATGGCAAAAGTCCAAACTCGCTAGAAAGTTCTGTGCACACATAAGATATTCACAGGAAATGACCGTATAAAGAAAAGCAATACACATACCTGCATAACCAAATACAATCATTTATTCTTAAATGAAAATAAAAGTCTCGATATTTGTAGAATTCTAACATAAAACAAACATAAACATAAAATAAAACATTATTGTCACGATTATCCGCTGGAGTGCCCTTTAACGGCCACCAGAGGGCACTCCACCCTGAATGCCAGATCACACTCTCACTCACACACAGACACACTACATTTCCCAGAAGCCCCGTTCCTATTCACTGATCACCTCTGCCAGCTGTAGCTTATTATCCTGACGATTTAAGATCCCCTGTGACCTCGCCCTGTGTAATTGTGGCAATTATACGTTTCCAAAGTATTATTCTGTATATTTATAGCTCAACAACAATACTTATAGTGTATTAAAAATGGGTCAAGCTTATTTTTTTCAGGTTTCCCCCAACAACCATATCCACTGGGAAAGAAGGTACTGATGAGAAGAAAGCAATCCACACACCTGCATAAGCATAACCAAATATGTTTATTTTCAATTGAAAACAAAAGTCTCAACAGTTATTATAAACAATTATAAAATAAAACATGTTACTGTAATTGTTAAAGTATAAGTAAGCTCGGTCTTCATGGTTTCACATATAACAAATATTCAAAAGTAATTAATGCCTGTATGAAAACCTATTTAAATGAAGGGTGATTGAAGGGAATGGATTAATTTATTCACAATTTAGTAACATCATATTTCTCTAATAAAGCTTGAAAAGAAGTGTTAAAGTTATTAAGAACATTTAAAAATGAGTGAACTGATTCTATTTAGAAGATTTAGTGATTGACCAATGAGAGCTCGTTGACATCACGCGCCCCGCATGCGCAATGACAGAAGAGACGTGATTGATTTCCGCGATCTAGTTTGAAGAAATATAGATTAAACCCCCCTGGAAAGTGTACGAAAGGGTTATTGAATATACCGATTGAATATTGAGTCACATTTTGAAAAAGAAAAAGAAAGAAAAAAAACAATTGATCCAGCGGTAAATGAGTGTGTATATCATTCTTGAACAAAAAATGGTATTTGTAATTGTATGTTTAGTTGTTTATATGAATGTTCTGGTCTGTGATCAGGCCAGGTTTTTTTCCTCTGTATTTTTCTCTTGATTCTGTGGATTCGTGACACTCCTCTGAATCTTCACATTTGATGGCGAGCGACTCAAATCTGCTACAGAAGAAAAAGGACGACATATCATAAAGAAGAGGACAATATCCTTTCTTCCAATTATCAGCCTTGCTTTATGAAAGCAAGAAAATCCTAATCTAAAGAATTGTTAGTTTCCCCTAATAGAGGAAATTGACAAATAAGAACGAGAAGAGAGAAGAAACTTTACAGAACATTGAACTGGTGTCTGATTACTCATTTGATTGACATCAAAGTCCTTATTTTTATTTTGAGAGCAAAGTTATTTCTTTTTCTGAAATGATCTTATGGTTTTATGTATATTCTTGGGGTAAAAGAAGAGTGCACTCAAGGAAATTCTTCATAGTTGATCTTTATTGTATATTGTTTGTATGACATTGTAATTTACTGTCTTTCATTTCACTTTCACTTTATATTGAACAAAACAAATTACATTTCAACTTCAAATTTAAATATTTCGATCTCTAAATCTTCTGATGAATCCCTGTTATAACAGCAATTAATTTATTCAATTATTGCCAGTTCCTTAGAAAGCTGTTACATGTGTGTCTACATCAACGGACAGTCTACACCGACTTCTGAACCCAGAACAGATACACTGGTTCTTTTACCAATTGAGAATCCAGTTCCCAGTACTTTGGCCTCCACCCCTCCCAGACCAATAGATCCACCCGTATCAACTCCAAGTCCCAGTTTCACATCAGCTGGACCAGCTTTAGCTGATACACTGGCAAGTTCGGCTCGAGCCATCGATGTGAATTCCTCCAAGCTGATTTCAGCTTTAAATGAGGCGTTTGGACCTTTGGCTTCGGCCTGGAATATACTGGGTTCAGCACGAGCTCGTCCAAGTCCTGCCTCTGCATAAGCTCCAAACTTGGGAATCCTCTCTCCTGATTGTTTTTTATATGTTCCAGCTCGAGCAAATTTGCTTTCTGTATAGGCATCTCCTGGTCTGTCAAATGTGTCAATCATTCGGAGACCTGTTTTGATCACATCAGCATTTCGAGATGCAAGTCGCGCACTTTTCTTTTCTTCATCTGCAAATAAAACAAATGAACCTTAATGCAGCTAGCAAACAGAGACAGACATTTAGAAAAGCAACAAGCTGTAGCGCCTGGACTGGATCATGGATGACCAATTCATTTTTAGGTTTTAAGAAAAGCTTTTAACCCTTTGACTCGCATAAGTAAATCTTAGTCGGCTCCGAATGTCCTGGTGCCCCCACGGACAAGTGACACTTTAAGTGGCGAGGTGTGAGGCAAGGCAGAATCTCTTTGGAAGTCTCCCATCTTCAAAAAGATACTAATCAGCTCACACTAAATTCTTTCCCCCACACAAAGACCAGGGACATGAATTCCACGCACACACATTTTTTCTGTGCTTTTCTTTTTGTATGGATGTCTATATTACTCCCACTTAGTTACATCTTGTAGTTGTGTTAGTTTCACTGTAAAATGCTTATATTTGAATGTAAGAACATTTACACCCTAAAGAGAGTCCGAAACATGGGATTTTTGGATTCAAAACATTCCTCTGTTAATTTCATACCTAGATATTGGTGTCATATTGTGATAATATGCATTATTCTACTTTTAAGGTACTTTGGAGGGAAAAGAACCCAGCTTAAGCACCTCTGTAGATAATGCAAATTAGGCCATAAAAACAAACAAAGGAAAGTTCTCCCGCTAAAAGTCCATGTTCCCTATTGGTCCGTACGGCCCAGAATGGGTGTGACTGGAGTTACCTTTATAACACCTAAACATGAGCGTATCCACGCTCAGTCGTTTTCCTCTTAGACGAGACATCCTTCTTTCTTTTGTTTTCCGGCATTTTACAAACAGTTAATTCCGTTTTGAAATTCCCGCTGAAGAATCACCTCAGGAAGAGACCAATAGAAACTCCAGCTCCGCACGGAAGTTTGAACGGCATTCACCACACCACAAAGTACAAATGCAAGTATCCGAATTAATTTCGATGCGCTTTAACTTTATTGTCTGAAGTGATTTCGTTGCTGGCTCTCAAAAGGTAGAACTGTTTGTAATCTTGCTTTCTTTGATCAACTCTTCCTTTCTTTCCTTTCGTTATTTTATTGTATGCTTTGCTTAGATTTAGTTGTATGTATTTGTGTATATATATCATATATTCATATATTAAATACCTTGTATTCACATAATTCATTGTCTCTGGGTAACTCATACATGAACCAAGTCAATTTAACGTTTGATTTCGCTAGCTTTATGCTTTTTAAGTACTAGAATAAGTTTCCTTTTCGTGGCCAGAGAAGAAAACTTCCTTTCTAGAATTGATAAGAAAATCGGACTGATAGTTTTGCTGGACAAAACAAACCAGTCTTTCTAAATTAATTCTAAACCTAGAAATAAGTTTAGACCATATATGTTCATGATTAATTATAATTCGTTATAGCTGATCATCTATATATACCTAATTCCCTTCATGGTTGATTCATATTCATAATTGGTCATAACGTGTTATGATTCAGTCGTGAATATATTTCATCCATTTGAGCAAGTTGCTACAGAGCTTTATATGGAGTTTGTGCACATTGCAAGCTGTAAATTATGTATTTGGTGAGATTTGGTTTGTCTACACAATCTTCTACACAACATATAGCACAATATAAATGTTTACACTTTTCTCAACTATAGAGTTTATGGACAGATCATGTTTTCTGAGGTAAATATATAATGTTTTGTGAAAAATACGGCATGTTTTGGTGAATTTATAATGTAATTGTGACGAGCAGGGCGGGCGAGAGCCGTGAGGGAACGGCGCGAGAGATAATGAGCGTCAGCTGCGCGCTACACCGGTCTCGTGTCTCACGAAGGAGCTCCGGAAGCATAAAAGAGGAGCGACGACAGTGAAGGACGAGAGAGGACCAGGCCTGGATTTTATTCTGTGTTTTTATTATGTTTGTGTGGGCGGGAGTCTCTGTGAGGAATTGCCGCCATTTTACTGTCGTTTTATTGTTTATTTATTTATTTGATTAAAGTTAAGTTGAATGTTCGCCGGTTCCCGCCTCCTACTTCCCGTTCTTAAGAACTCCGTTACAGTAATAACTTTGTCATAATGTAAAAATTTTGAGCTTAATATTTTATTACGTTATGAGAAAATTATTACGTTATGAACATTTTATTACAATAATGTAATACTTATTATATCATGTGCAGTTATTGCATTATGACTTGCTACACATGCTGTGCGTTGTTCATGTCCTTTTTGCTCTGGATGCCACAAAAAAACACTTCAATATTTCAAATATTTTTAACCGTTAAACAGAAAATATTAGCAGAAATTAACACTGTATTTTTGTCAGTCCTGTTTTTAAAATATATATATATATATATATATATATGTATATATATATATATATATATATATATATATATATATATATATATATATATATATATATATATATATATATATATATATTCACATTAGGTCAGTCATATTTAGAAAAAATCTGAAGTATTTTTTATATTAAACAAATATATATATATATATATGTTAATTAAAAACACATCAGTTTTTTTTTAAGTATGACTGACCAACCACATACAGAGATATCTAATATAAATGTTGATAAATATAGATCAACTGTTAAATTGCACTCACCATCATCTTCTTCATCCTCATGTCCATGGTACCTTAACTGTCGGTCAGACATTTTTCGGGTGTCTCGAGTTCTCAGCAGGGCTTTGGTGGAGCGTCGCGGGTGGAGTTGTGTCTGGATCAGGACCGCTGCTCCTTTATATAGTTGACAACAACTGAAAGTGAAAGATAGAAGTTCTGTAAAGGGGTTTATCTGTGAAGGCAATTTTCCAGTAAAAAATGGAAACAGTTTAATGAATATGTAATTTGCATTATTCGCTCTATGTCCTGTTATTTATTAAAACAGAAGCCCTACACTGTAAATAATAATAATAATAAGATTTTAATAATGCTACAGTGAAAACTGTGTAACAGTAAGTTCCCTTATTATTTAAAGTATAATACTTTAAAAGTCAAACCTTACATTTCATGTAATTGTACAGTAAAATACTGTTAAATGTCCCTTTGTTTTGAATCATTTTATAATTTACAGTGAAAAGCCATAAATTGACATTCCCAGTATTGATTTTGTTTTCAGTTACTGGGTTTTATGTTGCATCTTATGTTAATGAATGTTTACAGCATTATTTTAGTTCATGTTTGTTATCATGATGGTGTTTTGTACTTGAGTGCAGCTTCCATATATTAATATTTACATCAGCTTGTTGTATTTAAAGCTTCTTGTTGTCACGTTCAGATTCGGACGCCGTGACCAGAACTGAGGTAAAACTCAAACAGGTAAATGATGATTCTTGAGATGGTGAGCAGATGAGATCGACTTGTGTTGTTAAATCTGAGTCTTTGTCTTTCAGAATCGTTGGAGGACACACACACACACACACACATTGTGTTTTCATGGTTTATGGGGACATTCCATAGGCGTAATGGTTTTTACACTGTACAAACTGTACATTCTGTCCCCCTACACTACCCCCACCCCTAAACCTACCCATCACACAAAATGTTCTGCTATTTTAGATTTTCAAAAAAAGATCATTCTGTATGATTTATAAGCTTGTTCCCTCATGGGGACCAAAAAAATCTCCCCACAAGATCAAAATTTACTAGTATTACTATACCAGTGGGGACATTTGGTCCCCATAACGTAGGGAATACACACACACACACACACACTGAGACCAGGGATGCCAGGAAGTCGACTTCAATGACTGGAAACAGCAGTAACTGTCAGGAACATCAAGTCTGTAGTATCAGACACTGTACCATCCCAAGTGGTGATGGGAACTGATTTATGAAACTGAAGCGACGCAACTGAAAATCCTCATTTGGAACCTTTATTTTTAGTGCATGTGTGTTTACAGAAGTGTGCTTGAGAATCTTCCACATTTTACTTTGACATTTATGGATTTCGCAGATGCTTTCATCAGACTTTCTCCTCAACTTGAGGATTCTCTGCACAGAATGTGGAAGTTAAACCGCCTCATGCTCACATTGAAAGTTCAGCATTGGGAACCTGTGGGTGTTCATTCTCTGTTTTACCGTCTTTCACACTTAGGAAACAAGGTCTGGATGTGCTGACGTAAGAATAATGAAACATTTGGCCAATCATAAAGTTCTGTTGGAGGTGATGTGATGAATCAGGGCTGTTTACTGTAAACAGTGCTGTTTTTTAAATTATTTTTTTAATTGATTTTCATTGTAAACATGCACTATTCAGCATGATGTATTGGGATAGATGTAGGACATTTTTACAGGATACAAAGGAAGATCAAACATAATGTCAGGAGGCATAAACATACACTCTTAAAATAAAGGTCCCAAATGGTGATTTTCTCACTGATGCAATTAAAGAAAAATTAGTTGTTCCCTTTCAGTGTAAAAGAACCTTTTATGTGATGGAAAGATGCCAATAAAGATCCTTTAATTAAAACCATCTTAAGATGAACAACTCTTACTTTTCAGATTCAAATTAGACCAATCTACCTTTTATGTACTGACTTTATAACGTTATTACCAGAGTAATTAAATTAGATGACTAATGTAACGCAGTTCGTAAGAACGGGAAGAAGGAGGCGGGAACCGGCGAACATTCAACATACTTTAATAATAAAATAAACAAACAATAAAGCGAAAGTAAACGATGACGCAGTGCCTCGCCCACACAAACATAATAAAAACACAAAATAAAATCCAGGCCTGGTCCTCTCTCGTCCTTCACTGTCGTCGCTCCTCTTTTATGCTTCCGGAGCTCCTCCGTGAGAGACACGAGGCCGGTGTAGCGAGCAGCTGACGCTCATTATCTCTCGCGCCGTTCCCTCACGGCTCTCGCCCGCCCTGCTCGTCACAACTAACTTTTAGGATTAGTCTGAGCAATTTATGCAGTCAGATCATTTTATCTCATTTGAGAATGGAGCATTAAAAACTAAATACTCTACATGTTAAAAGAAAGCATTTTATAGAGTTACTGTGGTAATTTACTGTGGTAATTTACTGGTGGTCGTGTGTTGGTATGGGGCAGACCACAAAACAGTTTAAAAAGAGGAAGGCATTTTTCTTTCATTCTGTTCTGACTATTTGTCATGTGCTGAACTTCAGTGACCTTTAAAACCTTTAAGTAACACTGAACCCTTTTCTGCAACAGCCTTAAGTTTAATTATTTTAAATACAATAATTAAATACAACAAGAAACAGTAAAAGATATTTAGTCATAATAAACATTTACAAATTATGAATTTACAGTGTGACCAAGTCCCATTTTCACACTAACTGGAGCGGTGCTGTCATTAAAAAATGACTAATTAATCATAACTTTTCTGTAATTAATTATGATTAACTGCATCCAGGTGCGTTTCTAAAATTGGAAGACAGCGGGGTGAGTACTGAAAATTTAAGGGGAAATAATAGAGGAATATTAATGATGAAGCTCAATAGCATAGTCAATTTTATGATTTTTAGGACGTTTATGATTGTGGTGAAATTTATACTGTATAATCAAAATATATTTGCTTCCATGTTGCTTGCAAACTTATTTAAAGCTAGAATTTCTGTCAACGGAAAGGGATCACCTGTAAAATTATATAGTTACAAAATCAACCAGCAGCTTCATAACTGCAGAATTTAAACATTGTAACTTTCTCTCAGAGCATAATTTTTTGTTTATGGTTGAGGTGCTTTTTGTCAAAGATTCATTCATCATTTGAGTCAATGATTCATCCCAGCAGGCTTTGCTGTTTGGTTGAATATGGGATGATTTTGACATGAGAAAGAACCGGAATGGGAACGAGAGGCTTCAGAACCGCAGACGGAAGGAAGATGATCGTTTTGGACTCTCCAGGATGGAGGATCAGAGCTCAATTTTATTAGATATACCATCTTCAAAATGTTTCAGAGTGTAAGTAATTCCCTCATGCCATGCTGTTTGTGTTTCCAGCAGATACACCAAATCTGGAAGAACAAATGAGAATCGTTGAGGAAAATTATGTTGTTTGAAGACACGTGTGTTCTGTTCTCATGGGGCGACAGGTTTCCAGATGTTTCAGTCGAGCAGCACATTGAGAGTGAAGGTGACGCCCTCCAGTGGCTGATTGAGAAATGCAGGAACAGATATCACATCTTTGACAATTCAGACAAGAAGAACAGAGCTCAAGTCTCAGAGCTGCTCCAGAAGATCGACGAGATGGTGGCAGAAAACAGCTTGTTCTCTCTCAAAACTGCTGCAGAAGTGAATGTTCATGAGGCCGACACACAACAAGACGAGGAAAGACGTCTGAACACTGACCAGTTACTGAAATTGATGTACCAGGAGATGAAAAACAGGCGTAAAGAGAATTAGGGATGGACTTCAGTGGGTGTAAAGCAGATGATAGTATACATCAACCTCCAGATGGTAAGTTGGTATTTCTGTCTAATTTCCATAGACATATTATAGGTTTTCAATAAATGTAATTTTGAGCACTTTTCTGTCAGTGTCGGATGACGATGAACTCACAGAGAAGATAAGGAGAGAAGTAAGAAGATGGGAAGCGATTATAATGGATGGGATGTTGAACATTCAGAATCCTGAAGCATCATACAGTGAGTTATTATAGATTCACATGAAAGTATGAATTTACTAGTATGAAGACATGATCGAGGAGCTACAGCGATCTGTCACGACACATTAAACACACACTAGACGCTATTTATTGATTAAACTTCTTTAAAAAATTACGATATTTTAAATATGAAACTGTTTCATACGTTGTCAGTGTCCTCTTTGCGCCAGGATGTATTTTTCACTGCGTGAGAACATGATGTGTGGCGTCTTTGCGAAGGGTTCATTGACAGATTGACAGTAGAATAACCAAAAAAGACATAAATCCAACAATTTGGTTGTAGAGAAAGACCAAACATGCGCTGAAGATCTTTTAAGAAGATTTAAAAAGAAGAAGAAGATGATACAATTAAATTATGGATACATTAGGAAAGCATGTCAGAACAGAATGAAAGTTTTCTCATAGGTTGTGCGGCGACATGCGGTTTAACAGCATTCATAACCCGTCACATGTGAGAGAGTCGAGCGGGAATGTGATTCTGTTGTGAAATGCAGCATGACTGTAAATGATCCAAAGAATCATGCGGCCTCATGTAAACAGAGTAAATATCAAAGGATATTTGAGCTCATGGGCTTAAATAAAAGGAAAGCTTTAATCCATGTTAACAGATTGAACAAAAAAATGACTTCGCTGTCAGTTAAATCGAAGAAAATATTCTGTCAGAACGTGATGATGAGGAAAATAAGGTCTTTAACTGTATTAAACATGTTTTATTGCTATTAAGGTGATTGTATTTTCATTCTACCTGTCATATAGATACAGCATCTGCTGGTTTGATATTATAATTTCTGAGATTTATTTCAAGAATACTGACACTTTACACTGTTAACAATTTTCCTGTATTTTTACAGTACAGTACTGGCAGCACGGTTACTGTAAATTTTCATTTACAGTAAACATACTGTAATTTAATTTACAGTACACAAGAAGAGTGCTGTAATTCTACAAAACCGTATTGTACTGTATTTTTACAGCATTTTCTAATTTTAGTCTGCTTTTGCTGAAATTAATAATACAGTATTGTACTGTAATATCCGTATTGATCCATTACTGCAAAATGTTACTAGAATATTCAAAATAATTACTAATAATGTTAATATTATAATTATATATGTAGTTATGACAATATATACATTTATAGGACATAATATTTTAATGCTATGTCAAAATACCTGCAAATCAAAAGACAATCCAATCAATGTTCTTGTCAAAAACATGTTTTATTCAATCAATTAAACAATTAAAACCATTTTATTTACATGTTCAGTGAAACAGTAAATTACATGCATTCTGGTCTTCCCCTGAGCTAACTAGTCCTGTTTTCTCACCACATGACTAATCCAACCCGATATTCTGGTTTCAAGTTGAAAGGTGCGGGTTTAAGACGGGCTTCTCATTTCCGAGCAGCAGAACGTCAAGCGCAGATGTACATTTTATTTGATTTTTCTAGTTTGTACTCGAAGCATTTTTGTATTTTTCGGGGTTTTTTTTTACTTCTATGATTTCCCAAACTAGTTTATCCTGATTTTCTTTCAGATTTTGGTTTGGATAAAAAAGAAGGCAGAGCAGATGGAAGAAGGTAATGTTTACAGGCAGTTTAAGATGTCAAATTGTTATTTGCTTTTGATTTTGAAACCATATAAATGCATTCTGTACTGTAAACAAAACTGGGCCGCGTTTCCAAAAGCATCGTAAGCCCAAGTTGATCGTAGAGACCATTGGCGGCAATTGTTTTATGATCAATTTAGGCTTTTGGGAAACACAGCCCTGTTCAGTCCTTTATCTTGGTAGTATATCTGTGAAATTACCGAAATTTGTAGCCTAATGTATAGAATTAACCCCATGATTCCAGAGCATTTATTTTCTAGTTGGTTAACAGGTTTTTATATCATGACAACTTTGCAGGAATGTTTTATATAAAACGACATTAAACCTCAACTAATGAAACTGGCAAAACTGTGCAGTGCTCAGAAAGAAAGAAAAACAACGACTGTTCAGATGCATTTCCAAAATCAGATTTAATTTGGATGTAGTTTGTAAAATATTTTTGTGTACTATTCGTTTAAAACGTGAATCAAAAATCAAATAGCGATTCGCACTCAAAAATCAAAGTTATTTTGTTTATTTTAGTACTACTATAATTAACTTTTTGAATTTTTTTTAGTGTGAATCACCATTGAGGTTGATACAATTGATGCTATTTACACTGCAAATAGCTGTAGATGCTATTTACACTAAGTGAAAATAGCGACAGATTCTATTTACACCATGTAAAAGTATCAGTTCTTTGCATTAAGAGTAAATAGTAGCCTAATTAGATGCTATCTATACTACATATTGGCAGATACTATTTGCACCTCAGTGTTTTTGTACATTTACAGGACGCAATAATATGATAGAGTGTAAATGATTATATTATTTTAATTATTAAATGGATGCTGCTTTATTAGGAGAATAGAAACCCTCTCTATACCGTCCTCAAACCCTACCCAATAATCACCATTAGTATTATTAAACACCCGTTCGAAGTTTATTCCCACTTTTAGAGCATTATTTTAATTTTTATTGAAAATAAATTCGAGCTCGGCAAAAGGCGGATTCGAACCCGCGTCGATCGCGTTAAAAGCCAGTTTTACGAGGCTAACTCGCTACTGAAGAATTCTGCGCATCCATTTTACAACTCGAATGGCCCATCCAGACATTGGTGGGCGGAGCTAGTGTAAATAGTGTTTGCCAACAAGGCACGCTATTTACACTTAGTGTAAATAGACACTGTTTTTGGCACTATTTTCAATGCACTTATGTTTTTTTCTGACAGGAATAAGAGCCGTTGTTCTGGGGTGGCAGAAATCTGACAAAGCCTCAGTCATAAACAAGATTTTAGGTGGTGAAGTTGCATCTAACAAACATTTTGTGAGGTCTGTGAGGAAAGACGGTGAAGCGAATGGAAGGAAGATAACCCTGATTAACACTCCATGCTGGTGGGAGAATTTTGGTTTGCAGGATTCACCAGAGCTTGTCAAACAGGAACTGGTTTGCAGTGTCTTCCTGTGTCCACCGGGGCCTCATGTCTTTCTGCTGGTCATAAACCTCAGTTTGCCTTTCACTGAAGAGAACAAACTCAGCATTGAGAAGCACTTTAGTCTGTTTGGTGAGAGGATCTGGAGACACACTATACTGCTCTTCACACGAGCCGATTCACTGAAGGACAAATACGTTGAGCAGCACATAAAGAATCGAGATCTGCAGCAGATCATACAGAGATGTGGAGGAAGATATCTCATCTTTGAGAATGAAAATAAAAGTGCTGGAGTCAAAGAACTACTTGTCAAGATTGATGATGTTGTGGCAGCAAACAGTGGCAAGTGTTTTGAAACATGTGATGACATGCTACTAGAGATAAAGAGAAAGAGAAATGAAAATGAAGAAAGAGCAAAAGCCAGACAACAAATGTTGCATCATAAAAGAGACCTGCTCAAAGAAATAGGCAAGTATGCACATATATGTATATATATATATGAAATGTGGAGTTATCTGCTTTAATGCTGTCGGAAATTTGATGATTCCCACTTCTGACGTCGTGATTATGAGCTCATCGTATTCAAGTTTTCATTGACCTAAATATGTTTCTCATGAAGATTTTTGAAATAAAAGCATCTGCTTATATGATTCAAATTACTTTTTGAAGATAAATATAATAAATATATATATATATATATATATAATCTATTTATTACAAATTTTTTTTTAAACAGCATATGTTTCTTTACAAAGCGTTTAATTTAAAACGTTTACTTTTAATTAATAACATTTTTGAATGGATGAGGTGAAGCATAACAAAAATCATATTTTCAAACTTGAACATAATAAAGTACTAACATTTTTCTTAAACATCTAATGAAATTCTAACATTTTTCGTTAAGGTTCTAAAAAAATGAACATGTAATAAAATTCTTTTTTTTTTTTTTTTTTTTTGAGAAGGAGAAGAAGCTGTGGCTCCGCACTCAGAACTGAGAATTGTCCTGCTGGGTTGGATTCTGTCTGGGAAGAGTTCAACCGGGAACACCATCTTCAATGATGAAATATTTCCGATAGGAAAAGCAGAGAAGGGCACAAATCATACAGGTGATGTACATGGCAGAAAAATAACAGTGCTGGACACCCCAAGCTGGTGGAAATATTTCTCATCTAAATTCAACCCAAAGTTTGCACAGGCTGCAATCCTGG
The DNA here is from genome assembly GCA_037194245.1 of Opsariichthys bidens. NCBI lineage: Eukaryota > Metazoa > Chordata > Actinopteri > Cypriniformes > Xenocyprididae > Opsariichthys > Opsariichthys bidens. The sequence continues at coordinate 18,030,470 of CM074299.1, forward strand.
AGAGCATCGGCCAATCACAACATATGCGATTCCCTCACGCCATGATCTTGGTGATTCCTGTTGATACTTCATTCACGAACGAACAGAAAAGAATCATTGAAGAGTATATGGCCATTCTTGGAGAAGACGTCTGGAGACACACCATAGTTCTGTTCACATGGGGCGACAGGTTTCCAGATGTTTCAGTCGAGCAGCACATTGAGAGTGAAGGTGACGCCCTCCAGTGGCTGATTGAGAAATGTAGGAACAGATATCACGTCTTTGACAATTCAGACAAGAAGAACCGAGCTCAAGTCTCAGAGCTGCTCCAGAAGATCGACGAGATGGTGGCAGAAAACAGCTTGTTCTCTCTCAAAACTGCTGCAGAAGTGAATGTTCATGAGACCGACACACAACAAGACGAGGAAAGATGTCTAAACACTGACCAGTTACTGAAACTGATGTACCAGGAGATGAAAAACAGGTGAAAAGAGATAATAAGCAAGCTTGAAGAATTAGGGATGGACTTCAGTGGATGTAAAGCAGATGATAGTATAGATCAACCTCCAGATGGTAAATTGGTATTTCTATCTAATTTCCATAGACATATTATAGGTTTTCTATAAATGTAATTTTGAGCACTTTTCTGTCAGTGTCGGATGACGATGAACTCACAGAGAAGATAAGGAGAGAAGTAAGAAGATGGGAAGCGATTATAATGGATGGGATGTTGAACATTCAGAATCCTGAAGCATCATACGGTGAGTTATTATAGATTCACATGAAACGCATTGCTTAAAGGAAAACATTTTCTTCACTTTTACGTGGTTTAACAATGTGTTTTCATGGCAAAAATCACATTTTCTGCCCTGTACTTGATTCCAGGTTCATATGTGACAGTGTTGAGCTGGCTTCAGAAATGTGAGGAATACAGCACATCTAAAACATCCGGATATGAAACAAGCTCAGAATCCAGTGATCTAGTCGTTGAGTCGTTGAATGAGCATTAATTTGATAGGAGACACAATATATAGAAGAGTTTGTCAATAAATGAATGCTGAAAAGTCTCAGAAAGTCTCAGTGATCTAGTAAAAGATCCACAGAATCCAGAGATGTCAGACAATACATCCAAACTTAAAACGATGTGTGCATAAAAACCAGTTTTCATTGGTTTTAAAACCAATTTATTTGTTAAATATGTTTTTCCATTCATTAATATGTTTGTGTATTCGAATTAATAACTGATATTGTTGTATAATATCTATCTATCTATCTCTCTATCTATCTATATATATATATATATATATTTACATGATACATTTTTACAATATTATAAATCAGTTATGCTTATGTAATATACCAGCAGGGTTTTTGATGTATGTATAATTTATTAACTTTTTACATAATTATATCTTATCAAGTTATAAAAAAATAAAGAAATTGTTGAGCTTTCACAATGACTGTTGTCAGTGTTTAATAAACGTCACATAACGTTAGTTGTCAGTTGCATCCTAAAACATTATTAATTTGTTTTGTTTTTTGTTTTTTTGTCTATTTGGCAAACAAAGCTATTGAATGGCCAAAGGATTACAATGTACATTTTTTGTGGGAATTATTCCTTTTAAAAGAACTGAATGTAAATAAACAGCAAGTTGACTGTTCTCCTGAGACATTTATTTTGAAAGCCGCATTCTTTCCAGGGACTTTTATTTTGACGTCTGTTTCAGCGTCGGTCTGAAGCGGTCTGTCAGTCAGACCGTGTTTGTCATGACAGGAGGAAATTTAACAGCCCTGTGATCGGGTGAGTGTATAATTCACGTGTTTTATAACATTCAGACAGATTATGCGATGATACTGACACATAAAGAACCAAAAAGAAGTATTTTAATAAGGTTGTAATGATTAACGTTATATATCGTGTCTCGCGCGCAAGCGCTAAAAGCTCATGTCACCTCTACAAATATTCAACTCCAGACAGATTATTAAATATTTTGTTTTTACACAACCAAAGAGCAATTTAACCATGACAGGATTCATAAAAGTAAATATTCAAGTTAACGGTAGAGTTTATTTGCACTTAAGAATATCTTTGAAATTATAATATATATTTCTCCATTTTATACGATTCTAAACATGTACAGGAATATAAACATTTAATCATATGTGTGTATTTGACTCTTTAAGGCATCTTTGTCTGTCTGTGTGTGTGATATAACATCATGAGTTACTTTCACTTTTGTATTCCTGACCTATTCTTACTCTTACACTTCAAAGAATACCATGGTACTATTATGGTAATGCTTTGTTTGATTTATTTTTAACTTTATATCAATTTATTTGTTTCATTTCCCAGTTTTGACAGCTCTGATGTGAAAGTCGTGAAGGTGAGAGAGCGTAAATATGATTAATAGATGATGAAGTGACTTCGCTGTGATTGTCATCGGATGTTTCTGTGATATTCCCAGTACAGGTGTGGAAATGGAGCAGTCGGATCATTCTCCGTTAAAGCGTTTTGTGCTCGCCAAAAAGAAGATCGGCGAGGTGTTCGAGCAGCTCTTGGTTTACGTTCAGGAGGGCTCCGAGTTTGTGAGAGGTGCTTGATTTGATTTCTGTTCTCCATTTACATTACATTTACATTTATTCATTTGGCAGACGCTTTTATCCAAAGCGACTTACAAGGGGAGCAATTAGGGGTTAGGTGTCTTGCTCAAGGACACTTTAGTCATGGTATTGAAGGTGGAGAGAGAGCTGTTCATTCACAATCCCCACTTTCAATTCCTGCCGGCGTGGGAATCGAACCTGCAACCTTCAGGTTACAAGCCCGACTCCCTCACCATTAGGCCACGACCACCCCAGAGTACCGCTACTAAAATATAGAAACACACAAATCATCCATACACTTAAAATATCAGAAATGTGCAGAGGTTGGTGTAACACAGCAGACGTTACTTGCGAAGGGTTAGTTATTCCAGTATTTGCATGTGTTTTGTTTACTCTTGTTTTTTGTGTTTGTCAACAGAGACGTCTAATAATGAGTCGTTGGAGAATATTGCGAACAGGAGCCAGTTGGACCAGATCGACGCGTACGCAAGCAAACTGTCCACCATTAAAGAGGTGTTGTCTCGCAGACATATGAAGGTGGCCTTTTTCGGCCGGTGAGTTTTTGTGTCTGACCAGAAGTTGCACACTTGTAGTTCGGTTCGTTTGGTCCGGACCAAAAAACAAAACATATAGTCCTGGTCCGCTTAGCGTTCACATTTTTAACAGCGAATCTAAAGAACCGAAGGCATGGGGATACGGTCACGACCTGATTGGTCGGCTTTTATGACGTATATTTCGCGACAGCGCTCGCTTACCGAACATTAAAAACAACGCTGTGTTCTGGATTAAACGCCGTCATTTTATGCTTTATATTTACCAGCTGAGAACTCACGAAGAGCTCATAAAATATTAAAACATTCAAAACCACTCGTCGGAAGCATTTCACCTCCTCGTTGCTCCACGTTTGCCCTCGACTCATTTTGGATACACCGATCTTTCCGTGTCGACTTCTTGTGACATCACGTCCTGTTTTTGGTTCGTTTACGTGTCTTTGGTCCGCGTTGCGTTCATATATAAATCGAACCGCAGTAGAGTTCGTTTGGAAGCGGACCGAGACCCATCTTTTTAGCGTTCACATATGTCCAAACAAACTGCACTTACGGAGCAATCGGACCAGGGTTCGTTTTCATCGAACCAAACGTGACAAGTGTGAACGCACCCTTAGTTTCACTTCAGTGATTGTTATAAACACCCTCTTTTGTTTTACTAGAACAAGCAATGGGAAGAGCACAGTAGTCAACGCCATGCTGCATGACCGCGTGCTGCCCAGCGGCATCGGTCACACCACCAACTGCTTCCTGAGCGTGGAGGGGACGGACGAGGACAAGGCCTTTCTGAAGACGGAAGGATCTGAGGAGGAGAAAAGCATCAAGGTGCAGACAAGTGCATGTCTTCAATCAGATTGTGTTCGATTAGATGTGGTGGAATTTACAATATAATGTGGCATGAGTAAATCAAAAGTAAGGCTGTAGAATTAGTCAAATTGTGATGTGGATTGAATATTAAAGCACAAAAAAGTTGCTATTGAAATATGAAGTCAAAGCTCAAAGCTCTTCACTGCAACAAGTTCGAAGTTCAACTTGACGAAAATATGACAATATATAATATTCATGTACTTCTCAAAGTTTGATTTCTTATTGTTACAGTTTTAATGAATTATTAAATTGTAAAAGTTCTATGAAATCAATTAGACATGTGAGGATTAAAATTAGAATCCAGAAAATAAAATGTTTTATTTAATTTGGGAAAATAAAACTGCTCTGTTTATTTTCAAAAGCCAATCTTATTGTTACAGTTTTAATGAACTATTAAATTGTAAACAATGTTTTTAAGACACATTTTTTTGAGGATTCAAATTTAATTAAACCGTTAAACTTAAAATCCAGAAAAATTAAAACAGAATACACAGAATTTTGGAAGAAATAATAGTTTGAAAAAATAAAACTTCTCAAAAAAGTTTTAAAAAATTAAAAAAATTATTAAAATTGTTAACATTTTAAGAAATCAATTGGTAAGATATACTTTTTGATGATTAAAAATTAATTAACAGTTAAACACGGAATACAGAAAAAAATAAACCGGAAAACAGAATTTGGGAAAAAATTTGTTTTGTCATCAAAAGCTCCTCTTATTGATAAAACTTTTAGAATTTAATACATAATTAAAACTTTATTAAATCAATTGATGAGATATGCGTTATGATGATTGAATTTAATGTTAAAATGAAAGTTTGTAAAAAAAAAAATATTTAAAAAAAAAACCCTCTATTATTAAAGTTTTATGAAAAATAAATTTTTATCAAAATTTAATTAAGCCAGTAACATGGAATCCAGAAAACACAAACTTTAGGAAAAAATTAAAGCAAAAAAAAAAAAATAAACTTTTTCAAAGTTTGACCCCAATTGTTTATTGTTGGAGATTTAATAAATGTTTGGAAATTTTTGATGATAGTAAGCCATTAACATGGAATCCAGAATAAGTTAAATGGATTTCAATGGATTCAATGGATTTCTTGGCCGTCTCAATGGATCACATTTTGCACAGGCACTAGCGTCACCGAACAAAATCGCTCAAATAATAGCGTTTGTAGTCATTAAACTGCTTCTTAAGGTCAAAAACACTTTTTCTCTGCAGACAGTGAATCAGTTGGCTCACGCACTACATATGGATGAGAGTTTAGATGCCGGCTGTCTCGTGAAAGTCTTCTGGCCCAAGACAAAGTGTGCGCTGCTCAGAGACGACCTGGTTCTGGTGGACAGGTACACTTCCATGAGCCCAGAAGGCTGTAAATGTAGTGTAGTATGAAGAGTTAAGTTGTTTAATGTATTTCTTTCAGCCCTGGAACTGACGTGACCACACAGCTGGACAGCTGGATCGACAAGTTCTGTCTGGACGCTGATGTGTTTGTGCTGGTGGCCAACTCTGAGTCTACACTAATGAACACAGTGAGTCACTCACGCTGGATTATTAAACATTAAGACTGGCATGCGATGTCAAGTGGTGTGAAGTGTTTGTACTGCGCTAATATGGGAAAGTATGCAGAGGAGGGAGGGGCCGCTCAGTGTTTGGTTGCGTTCAGTTCAGAAGAATGCAGTGCTGCGTTTGGATCACGCACAGGCTGAACTCTGCTCATACCCACTGAAGCATGCCTGCTATCCCAGGATGCATCAGTTGATTTCAGGGCCTCTCTCTCGGGGGATTTTCTTTCAGGGCAGATAAACACTCCATTATGAATGACATCCCTAAAGTTCAGGCAGCTTTTCTTCATGGAAAAACTGTACCATTATTTGTAATTTACTGAATTAAACTATAAAAAAAAAAAGTTATTTAATATTATTTATTTAAACCAAGGCAGCATTCCTCAGTTTTATCTCATTTATCCTGAAACTATACTATAAAGACCTATTTTTAAAAAAAAACAACAACTATTAAACATGTAACTAAATGACTAAAACTAACTAAAGATTAAAGGGATCCTTGATTTTTGATTTCACTTTTTTAACTTTAGTTAGTTTGTAATATTGATCAAAAACAACATCTGCAAAGTTACGACGCTCAAAGTTCAATGCAAAGAGAGATATTTTATAATGAGCTTGTTCTTAGTGACATCACAAAGGCCAAAATTTACATAAACCCCGCCCCCGAGGACACTCAACAAAGGAGGCGGGGCCATGTTGGGCTGCTTTAGAGAAGAGGAAGAGTTGTTGTTGATTTCCAGCGTCATTTTACGCTGGACTGCTTCACAAATGAGGGTCGATTCAACACTGTTGTACAGCTTTGTTGAGCTGTTAAAGCTCCGCCCTCTTCTGGAGCAGCAGCTCATTTGCATTTTAAAGGGACATGCACAAAAACTGCATGTTTTTGCTCACAACCAAATAGGGGCAAATTTGACAAGCGATAATAAATGATCTGTGGGGGATTTTGAGCTGAAACTTCACACACACATTCTGGACACACCAGAGACTATTATATCTTGTGAAAAGGGTCATTATAGGTCCATTTTCAAATGAAAATAATGTAACCGTATTTGACCTGAAACATTTATTGTGACATACTGTATATATATGGAGGTATTTAGCAAAATTAAATAATTAAATTATTTGTTACTTCATGGAATGTTTCGATAATAAAAGTATAATGAAATGTAAGCATAGATAAATTGGGTGGAAAAACGTTTTTCAGAACGTGAAACATGAAGTACACGGAGATAAAATGTAGCGGATAACATGAAAGAAATTAATAAAATAACGTTTCATTGTGTCCTATATCAATGTATTTCACACCTTGTTTATTTATTCTTACATTTCATTTGTACTTTTATTGGTTTATTGCAAAATTCCATTACTCGTTTAATAATTTCTTTATACATTTATTTCTTTAATTTAGTCTGTTAAATTCCTCTCCATATAGTACATACTGTTTTAAAATATTTAATTATTCCCTTCTGAACTAGCCAATATTTCAAATATGTCCATATATCAATGTTTCTTGTGCTTGTAGATGTTTAACTGCATGCTCACGACTAATGCTGTATTTCATTGCTGCTCAACAGCTGATTTGATAAGAGTGAACACATGTGTGTTGTCCTTATGCTGACCTTGTGTGTGTGTGTGTGTGTTTGTTTGTGTTCAGTACAGTGTTTCCATCACATGACCCCTAGTGAACTCAACCTCATCGACCTCTTTGTTATTTCTTTTTAAAGGAGAAGCATTTCTTCCACAAGGTTAACGAACGCCTCTCGAAGCCCAACATCTTCATCCTGAACAACCGCTGGGACGCTTCCGCTGCCGAACCGGAATACATGGAGGATGTGAGTTTATTCGGGGCCCTACGGAAGCAAAATCAAACGAATCTCTGATATGACATTGATTTGGAACTTGTTTTAATGGGTCTCAGGTGCGTAAGCAGCACACGGACAGGTGTGTGAACTTCCTGGTGGAAGAACTGAAGGTCGTGGATCGCGCGCAGGCGCCTAACCGCATTTTCTTTGTATCGGCGAAGGAGGTGCTGAACTCGCGGATGCAGCGGGCGCAGGGTATGCCAGAGACGGGTAAGAGTGTGATCTTGATCGGGTTCACGTGGCAGAGCCTGATACTCGTGCCCTGCATGACATCTAATGGATGGGAATCGTAGATTTGGGTATTTTAAAACTTGATCTTTCATGGTATTTTTGTTTTGTATTATTAACAGACACACAGGACACACGCATCACCTTTGACATGATAGTCTATGTGCCAAAACAGCCTTTTATGACTGTCACATTGCTAGAGTTTAGTGCATAATCTTTATTTAAAAATGTATATATCTTTTTTTGGTCATTCTTGTACATTTAAAGGTACACTATGTCACTTTTGGCCCTCTAGTGGTTAAAAAAAACTGCATGCATTTTGCGGACGAACATTGTTTTGGTTGTGCTTTGGCTCTGTGTGACTGTGTGGATGAATATGAGCCTTCATACTTCTACATATGACAGTTTCTGTTCAATAAAACGCCTTACATCATCATCACGTCGCTTTTACAACATTTCAAATCCCTCAGATCTCCGCAAAGTCAAGCCGATGTTGATTCTTGTTTCTAGGGCTTGATGAAGATGTGTGTGTTTACAGGTGGCGCTCTCGCTGAGGGGTTTCACGAGCGGCTGAAGGAGTTCCAGAACTTTGAGAGATCGTTTGAGGCAAGTAGGAGCAGATTTTCCGGTGGCTAGATGGGAGAACTCTTGCTGTTTTAGGTTACGTGAAAACCAAAAACACTTATTCTAACTGGACGTGATGCGATGCCGTGGCATGTTAATGATACGTGATGAGCAACAGGAGTTACCTTTATAGTCATACGGAAAGATTGTTTGTCACTCTGTATTTATTTTTAATCATTTTAGAATGGTGTAATTTATGAAATTCATTATGTATCCATTTTGTTGCGAGTGTAGTGCGTTTGCAGAGAGACTCCGCCCATACTCTCATCTGATTGGCTGTGATTTTTGATTGATTTGGTTGTGAGTGCATTGCGTTTGCAGAGACTCCTCCCACATAGTCCTGTGATTGGTTATCAGTTTTGATTTGGCTGCGAGTGCAATGCGTTTGCAGAGAGACTCCACCCACACACTCCTCTGATTGGCTGTGATTTTTGATCGATTTTGTTGCGAGTGTTGTGCGTTTGCAGGGAGACTCTGCCCTCACACTCCTGATTGGCTGCGGTGTTTGATTTGGTTGCGAGTGCTGTGTGACTGCAGAGAGACTCCGCCCACCTTCTCCTGATTGGCTGTCATTTTTGATTTGGTTGCGGGTGCAGTCTGCCTGCAGAGAGACTCCGCCCACACTCTTCTGATTGGCTGTGATTTTTTGATCAATTTGGTTGCGAGTTTAGTGCGTTTGCAGGGAGGCTCCGCCCTCACTCTCATCTGATTGGCTGTGATGTTTGATTTGGATGTGAGTGCAGTGCGCCTGCAGAGAGACTCCGCCCACATGCTCCTGATTGGCTGTCATGTTTGATTTGGATGTCAGTGCAGTGCGCCTGCAGAGAGACTCCGCCCACACGTTCTTCTGATTGACTGTGATTTTTGATCAATTTGGTTGCGAGTTTAGTGCGTTTGCAGGGAGGCTCCGCCCTCACTCTCATCTGATTGGCTGTGATGTTTGATTTGGATGTGAGTGCAGTGCGCCTGCAGAGAGACTCCGCCCACATGCTCCTGATTGGCTGTCATGTTTGATTTGGATGTCAGTGCAGTGCGCCTGCAGAGAGACTCCGCCCACATGCTCCTGATTGGCTGTCATGTTTGATTTGGATGTCAGTGCAGTGCGCCTGCAGAGAGACTCCGCCCACACGTTCTTCTGATTGACTGTGATTTTTGATCAATTTGGTTGCGAGTTTAGTGCGCCTGCAGAGAGACTCCGCCCACACGTTCTTCTGATTGGCTGTGATGTTTGATTGATTCAGTTGCATTCGCAGAGTCTCCGCCCACACGCTTTTCGATTGGCTGTGATTTGTGATTAATTTTGTCCCGTCTGGTCCATACAAATTGCTTATCGCTGGAATCGCATCACATCTAGTCAGGACACGGTGTTAAACTAAATTTGCATTTAGTAGCTGCGTTAGCAATGCATTCTACAATGGAAATTCTAGTATTTAGCACTAGTTGCATTAGAATATGTGAACAGATTTGGATGATTAACTCATGTTTACAGTAAGCAGCGGGTGAAACAGTTTACAGATAATCTCAGTCCGGGACGGCTGATATCTGTCTGACGACTTCGGTGAGTGTTAGATAAAGAAGTGATCCAATTGTGGGATAGAAAAAATGTTAGTGCTAAAATATACAATCCCTATGTGCCTTATTTTAGCCATAACTATTGCAACACTAGAGACTTATTTCAGAGAGTCCGGCTCTTGTAATGCAGAATCAACAGGATAATGAATATCACAAACACTTATAAATCAAAGTTATATTGTTCATAAAGGAAATTAAGCTAAAACTGGCTTATGTATTTTTTCTGTTAATTTTGGGATGATGTTTTTGAAAGGCCTTGCCAGAGTCATGATCTACTTTTACATATTATTAGAGATATTCTCGCCTACTTCTTCTTCTCGTGTGATTATGTGCAGTCAGTGTTTATGCTGGTGAAGTTTAGTTTAATCCATCAGTCTCTCTCCACCGTGAGCGTCTCTCCGCACATGTAATCCACAAACTGTGTCGTCATTGCTGAAGTCTAGATTTACTAAGGCGAGGACATTTTCATTCAGTTCAGTTTGGCTTTCTGTTTCACCCTCTTCTTTCTGTTCGTTCGGTATGGATGGAGTTATTTTGTAGTAAATTTTTCCGTTTTTTGTGTTTGAACAAATGAGAAACCCCACAAAATACAGTGAAGTCAAAAAAAAACCACTAGGATTTTATTTCATTTAAACTCGTTTTAACCAAGAAGTTGCTGAAAAGAAGAGTGTTTTTTTAGGCGATTAGTCAAATGTAAGTTTCTTTTTGACTTCACTGTTTGTCTTTTGCATTGTTTTATTGATGGTTTGCTTATGATTTTTGCTTTTATGTTCATTCATGCTACTGTGAGATGAATTGGAGAGTCGCTGATGTTTAGGGTTTAGATTTGCTGCAGTTTTTATTTTAATTTACAGTTTAGTTTGCGGCTGCAGCAGGTTCGAACCTTTAACCCTTTAAAGTCATGACGGCTCCTGTCACAGTAGTGTGTGTGTGTGTGTGCATGACCTCGCAGGAGTGTATCTCGCATTCAGCAGTGAAAACAAAGTTTGAGCAGCACACAATCAGAGCAAAGCAGATCACTGAAACGGTCAAAGACATCATGGATCAGATCAACATCACCGCCGCGGACAAGAGGTGCGTCCTTTCTTTATTTTGCCACAAGAATGTAACACCAGAAGGTAATCTACATCATGAGAGCAGATTATTTAGGGGTGATTCTTATCTGAAATGAGTCCAAACAAACTTAAACATTGAGTTGATAAAGTATCTCAAGCAGGGATGTGACGGGGTCAGTTTTTCCTATCATGATAATTGCTGATGCTTTTATCATGGTGTTGAATTACTCCTCCTAACATGCTTAATAACTTTTTACTATTAAAAACATTTCTGTTTGAAATAAAGCTAAAATAGTACATCAATATTAGTTGGAAAAACTTAAACTAAACAAAAACTGAAAAATAAATTAAAACTAAAATAATACATCGATATTAGTTGGAAAAACTTAAACTAAACAAAAACTGAAAAATAAAAATAAATTAAAACTAAAATAGTACATCGATATTAGTTGGAAAAACTTTAAACAAAAACTGAAAAATAAATTAAAACTAAAATAATACATCGATATTAGTTGGAAAAACTTAAACTAAACAAAAACTGAAAAATAAAAATAAATTAAAACTAAAATAATACATCGATATTAGTTGGAAAAACGTAAACTAAACAAAAACTGAAAAATAAAAATAAATAAAAACTAAAATAGCAAAAATAAATAAATAAAATGACAAAAGCACGTAGCAAAATGGGTAAAAATAAAACAAAAATGTAGGGATTTGCTGAAATTTCAGCTACTGAAAATTTTCGCTCAAAAACAGCTTTTTTCGGTATCCGGCCGAAATAGCTTTTGAGGTCTGAAATCAGTGATCGAAACAAACGTTTAGTCAAAACGTGGATAAACCACAATAGTTAAACGTGTCAGCTGTGTGGACACTAGCTCTGGATTGAACACATTCATTTTTAGATTTAAATTAGAAATGATATGGTTTCCTAAATCTGTGTTGTTTTCTGTTGATGTTTGAACAAAACTTCACTAAACATTTGTAGCCTTCCATCCAATAATCAAAAAAAAGTTGCTTTAAACATGAAGCAAAGTCTCAACTTTAAAATTCTGTCGATTTTATTTGCCAAATCCAAACAACAAATGTCGTTTTGCCGCTCTTTATCGCGCCGCTACAAATCGCTGTAGTGAAAGAGCATTTTGCTAAATACATGCACTAATTATATTATATATATTGAATGTATTATATATATTTCACCAACAAGCTGGAGTAGAAATAATTCTGTTATTAAAAAGTTGATATAAAAACAATTTAAATAAGTTTGATTAATTAATTGATTATTTATTATCGGTTTTCGGCCAAGTGCATCCTGAAGTTTTCAGTTTCAGTCCAGAATTTTTATTTCCGTGAATCACCACTAAAATTAACATGAAAACTAATAATATAAAAATAAAAGAAAGTTCAAATATTAATGAAACTGAAAATAACACTGCTCTGAACATTTAACTACAATAAAACAATACAAAAAATGTTTAACCTAAATGTTTCAAAGTATGAAAGAATCAAGTTTCAGAACATTTTCAATCAATATCTACAACATGTTTTAATACACATTAAAATGTTTAAATGTTAACAAATGTTTCAAGTCTATGAATTTAATTATAGTTACGAATGCAAAAATCTGAATGGCTGTTTGAAACATTTAAAAATTGTTCAGAAACAAAGCGAATACCGGGGGTAACAGCTGTATTTCTGCTGTCCCATAATGCATTGCTGTATGTTGGCACGTCTATTCTCAAAGCTTCTTTGTCATCGCTCATGTAGTCACACGTGTTGTGTCTGATCGCAGGATCGTCTCTCTGGAGGACAGAGAGTATCTAATGGATCGACTGGATTTTGTTCGCAATCAACTGAACCTCCTCATCCAGGACATCAAGAAAAAAATCGAGGCCATCACAAAGGAGGTAGAAAACAAGGTAAAGCAGAGGAATCACCTTGTTTTACAACACGCATTTAAATTCCTGACAGAATGTTCTGCTTTAGGAGGGGTCATGATTTTAAACATCAGATTTTCATTGATTCACTATTCAAATTGTGACTTGTAACATTCTCAAGTTGTTGTTTTTTTAACACTTCCTTGCAAGTCTTGCTATCATGTGACCCTCTGCAGTTTATGGGTAAACTAACCAGTGTTTCATCTTAGAACCCAGAGCAGATTTCATGTTGCGTGAACGTGTTCCTGTGTTTGTGCGTCTCAGGTGTCGAACGCCATGGCAGAAGAGATCTGCCGTCTGTCTGTGCTCATAGACGAGTTTCATTCGGATTTTCACCCGTCGCCTAACGTGCTTAAAATCTACAAATCTGTGAGTGTGCTCTCGATCTTAAAAGTCAAAAGCAGAATAGACATTTATCAAGTTTTTGTACACCATGTTTTGTAAATGGATGAACAGAGCCAACTTTTTCTCTCCTAATATGTGACCCTGGACCACAACATCAGTCATAAGGGTCAATTTTTTATTTATACATCATCTGAAAGCTGAATAAATAAGCTTTCCATTGATGTATGGTTTGTTAGGATAGGACAATAGTTGGAAAATTTGGAATCTGATGGTGCAAAAATTCAAAATATTAAGAAAATTGCCTTTAAAGTTGTCCAAACGAAGTCCTTAGCAATGCATATCCATGAACGGAAAATACATTTTTGATATATTTATGGTAGGAAATTTACAAAATATCTTCATACTTAATATCACAATGATTTTTGTCATAAAATGAAAAATCCATAATTTTGACCCATACAGTGTATTGTTGGCTATTGCTACAAATATACCCATGTGACTTAAGAGTGGTCGCAGTGAGTTACTCAATTTCATTGGTCCAAAATCCTACTATACATCGCTGTGTATTAAAAATAAAATAATTATGATTTTATTGGATTTTAAATGATATGAGGGGAAAAGACAGTTGTGCTCCTTCATATTTTTTTAGATTAATTTTTTTTCAGGATTCTTTGATGAATATAAAGTTTAAAAGAACAGCGTTTATTTCAGATAGAAAGATTTTGTAACATTATAAATGTCTTTACAGTGACTTTTGATAAACTTAATGCATCTTTGATTAATAAAAATATTAATTTCTTTAAAAAAAATTTGAACTTTTCAACAGTACTGTATGTATATTATTTTTTTAATGTGTGTATTATATAACATTCAATTTTAGATGGATAGATAAATAGATAGATATGTTTGCTAACATCTCATTCAGTACCTAATCTGATCTGTTTGTCTTCTGCAGGATCTTCTCAACCATATTGAGCAGGGCATGGGCAAGAACCTGGCCTTCCGCTGTTCTGATGCAGTAAATGCCTCTGTACAGTCCTCACAGAAAGACATGATTGGTATGTGAGAACACCAGGTCCAGGACAGGCAAAGTGACCTGTGTTTGATATTTAAACAGCTGTTGATGACCGTCCTATTAATAGATAATATCTGATAACTGCTGAAGTGTTGCTTATGTGGTTCTTTACAAACAGTAGTGTGTTATCTGGCTCTCTTGAATACTCGATTGATTACTCACAGTGCTCAGTGGTGTCAATCCACTGGCACCATGATGCTTAGTAAGTAAAATCTATATGTTGAATTATACTTGTTGAATAATGTTCTTAGTCGTTTCTTCCTGTGACTGGGTAGTCGAAACAGAAGCTAAAGAGAGTTCAGTTTGAATGAGATTCCAGATACAGTTTATTTTTTTAACCAAAATACCAATAATAACCAGGAGAAAAAAATATGCATAATGTAGGTATTTTTAATTATGAACATGCCAAAATATAGTATGACTCTTATTTTGAAATGTATACGCATTACTATTGCCAGATATAGTTTATTTTGTAACCAAAATACCAATAATAACCAGGAGAAAAACGTGTGTATAATGCAGGATTTTTTATTATGAACATGCCAAAATACACAGGACTCTTATTTTGAAATATTTACGCATTACTATCGCCAGATAGTTTTGGTAAAAAAAACAAAACAATAATAACCATGGAAAAATGAATGTGTAACGCGGGACATTTAATTATGAACTTGCTAAAATACACCAGGACTCTTATTTTGAAATCTATATGCATTACTAATGCCAGATATAGTTTATTTTGTAACCAAAATACCATTAATAAGCAGGAGAAAAATGTGTATAATGCAAGATTTTTTTATTATGAACATGCCAAAATATACAAGGACTCTTATTTTGAAATGTACATTCATTACTATTGCTAGATATAGTTTATTTTGTAACCTAAATACCAATAATAACCTAGATAAATGTATACATAATGATTGACTTTTAATTATGAACATGCCAAAATACACAGGACTCTTATTTTGAAATATTTACGCATTACTATTGCCAGATAGTTTTTGTAATATAAAAACAAACAAACAGTAATAACCAGGGAAAAATGTATGCGTAACACAGGACTTTTAATCATGAACTTGCCAAAATACACCAAGACTCTTATTTTGAAATGCATATGCATTACGGTTGCCAGAGAGTTTATTTTGTAACCAAAATAGAAATAATAATGAGGACAAAAGTATGCATAGTGAAGGACTTTTAATTGTGAAATCGCCAAAATACACAGAACTCTTATTTTGAAATGCATATGCATTACGGTTGCCAGATAGTTTATTTTGTAACCAAAACACAAATAATAACGAGGACAAAAGTATTCATAGTGAAGGACTTTTAATTGTGAAAATGCCAAAATACACAGGACTCTTATTTTGAAATATGTATTTATTACTATTCCCAGCTGTTAATTTGAAAAGATGAGGGAGATAAAATATGTACTCCGCATACATTATAAATCCCATGACGTAAACACTGTCATAATTCATCAACAGTAGATCATAAATGGCATTAATGGATGATATTCATTGATTGCAAACTACTCTGGAAGTGTGAGCCTTCAGAACTTTTGAAATGTGCTCCACTCATATATATTTCATGAAATTACAGCCCGTTTTATTCACACATGTGCTCTCAAATACAGTTCGCACACATCTATTGTGTCATAAACGAAATGCTCACACTGGCGCGGATGGAGTATGTTTAGTAAACTACCTGCTCATTCTCCTTCCAGAGTGTCTGAAGCCTCTGCTGCCCTCATCTGTCCAGAACCAGCTCCACATGCTCATTCCCTGCAGGAAGTTTGAGCTTAGCTACGACCTGAACTGTGCCACACTTTGCTCAGACTTCCAGGAAAACATCGAGTTCCAGTTCTCTCTGGGCTGGACCGCCCTGGTCCACCGTTTCCTCGGTCCTGTCAATGGCAGACGTGCCTTGATGCTTGTGGATCAGAACCTGAAGGTACGTTCACTGGGATACATGGAGATGCGTTTTTAGTTCGAAATGCGAGCAAAATTAAAATTTTTAACGGTCTATTATGTTGTTTTTGAAGCTGACGGCACCGCTCACCCCTTCAGCTCCAGCAGTGGTTCAGGCTCCTGGAGGTCAAGGTCAGATTCAGGCGTCAATGGCGCAGGAAGAGCTCATGATGTCCATGGTGAACAACCTGGCCTCGCTCACCTCCCGCACGTCTATGAGCGTGATCATCGTTGGAGGAGTGGTGAGAATCATCTCAGTGCTTCTTTATTAACCCTTGTGCGCCAATTAAAAAAAAGCTTTAGAGGACAGAAACGTCCAAAAACGGACATAAAGATTTTAAGGGAGCGCAGACTTAAGTTTGGCCTCATTTTAAAGACCCTTGGCAGATTATTGTTGAAGTAAAAAAGAGAAAACTTTACAAAGTGAAATATGAAAAAAGCTGTCGAGGTTTAAAGGGTTAGTTCACCTAAAAATGACATTTCAGTCATTAGTTCCTCTCCCTCATGTGGTTCTACACCCATAAGATCTTCGTTCATCTTCAGAACACAAATGAAGATATTGTTGATGGTTCAGTGAGTCTCTATTGATAATGAACACTTTCAATGTCCAGAAAGACACTAAAACATATTTAAAACAGGTCATGTGAGTAGCGAGAACCTCGTTTTACAATTTCAACACGTCACGTGACTTTGGCAGTTTGATACGCGAATCAAACCACCGATTCGAATCAAAAGATTCGTAAAGCTTCATGAATCAGCGTTTTGAAATCCACCATCACTAGATATCGTTGTTATTTTGTTTTTTTGCCGCACAAAAAGTATTCTCGAATATTAAGTTTCAACCACTGTAGTCACATGACCTGTTTTATTGTAATATTATTATAATAATACGTTTTAGTAGCTTTCTTTAAGTTTATGAACATTATTTTATGTAAAATACATTTTTTATGTAACATGTTGAACTCTAAGACTGCTAGAAAACATAAATCTAAATTAGTTGTGTTCCAAATTTGAGGTCGATATCTCAAAAAGTGAGCTTTCGGTTAGATTTTATTTGGGCGCAGTACCAAATTTTCCCCAGTAGATGCCAGCAAAACTCCACTAGTGTACACAGTGGTTGGATTTGTGATACAGTAGAGTTTTTTTCTCTCAAATATTACACTTTTTTTTTTAATGCACACTCATTAAACAATCATATCTCCGTGTTTTTTGGCTGAATGGCGATATATACATCTTGATATTTTCTACATTTTTCTAGCCTATTTGGATTTAGAAAAAAAAAATCAGTATTTATTTTTAAAGTATTTTATTTTTTAAAATTTATTTTTATTTCACATATTGCCCAATGTAGTCCTGCAAACAATAATCATATTACAGGCTATGAAAACAACTATTGTGAATGTAACCATAGTCTGTGTTTTATATATATATATGCAAAAATGGCCACATCACATTTCACCCTAACATTGTGAAATTACAATCTAAAAATGGAAATGATGCTTTATAAAGCAGAAGTTAAATTCACTAAACTAAAAATGAAAATAAATAAACAAAAGCTATTTCGATTACCCCATTACAATAGTCACTTTACAGTTACTGCTATCATAAAAAAAAACATTAAGTTTTACGTTTAAAATTCTACATATGACACATTTATTGTTCAGCAACAAATATTTTGGGTAGCCAGTATTTGACTACCATAGTAGGAAAAAAAATAACCAATCAGATCTTGACTACCAAACATTCTTCCAAATAAAAGCATTTGTACAGGTTTGGATGAACAATCCCTTTAAACGTCCCTGGGTGGGAATGAATGCATTGTGATTGAAGCTCATCTCTGTATGTTTTGTCAGGTGTGGCGAACAGTTGGCTGGCGTCTGATCGCTCTCTCCATGAGTCTGTACGGCATGCTGTACCTGTTTGAAAAACTCACCTGGACAACCAAAGCCAAGGAACGAGCCCTGAAGAGACAGTTCGTGGAATACGCCACCGAGAAACTTCAAATGATCATCAGTTTCACCAGCTCAAACTGCAGCCACCAAGTGCAACAGTAAGAGTTCATCTGGATTTTTTTTTTTTGTCCGTGAGGAAGCTGTTGTCGAAACTTCGGGTGAAATGAATGTGTCGGTTATGGTCCAAATAAGTCGTTTGAGGTCAATACGGCTTCACTTGTAAGTGGCTTTGGATAAAAGCGTCTGCTAAATGACTAAACGTTCATGTGCATAAGTGAACTGCTGTTTTTTTAATTGTGCTCCAAGTGCTTTTCCGTGCATGCAAATGGAAAATAACTTAGTTCCTGTATGTGAACGTGTGCAGGGAAATCGCCAGCACTTTCGCCCGACTCTGCCAACAAGTTGACATCACCCAGAAGGACCTGGAGAACGAGATCCAACGCCTCACTGACAAGATCCAGAAGCTGGATACCGTACAGAACCGATCCAAAGTGCTCAGGTCAGGCCGCAGATCTTGATACAGCGATTGGCCGAACATTGAGCGTGTTTACATACGCACCAATACGCACTGACTTTTGTTTTTGCGCTCTAATGAAACCGGTTGTCAAGCATGATTGTTGGAAAAACATTATTGTCCTCATATTCTCCTCTCCTTCCCAATCTCTCCTCAGTAGCCGCGTTTCCATTTCCCTTTAAATTGCGCGACTGATTTAATCTTTTAATTTTGAAATTGCTGTTATATCATATTTTGTAAAATACCAATAAAAAGACTTTGAACAAAAAAAATAAAAATAAATAAATAAATTGCGCGAGTTGAAATTGCGAATTGAAAATACGCTCAATTTCGCTAAAAACTCCCATGTATCGCCAAAAAAAAGCACTTCGGAAAAGGAATTTTCGCAAAAAACTGCAGGAATACTGGATTCTAAACGACAAACAAATGCCACAATTTGAATTTAGCAAAACCTCGAAGCAGACAGGAGGGAGAAACACCCAGAAATACGTGGCCGCTCCAAACTATAAGGCGCTTCCTCGCCATAAATGCTTAGATAACACACATACGTCTCATTTGATTAAAAACAATGGCTAATGCGGTGGCTGGAATACATAAACCTCCCAACATTCGTTCCGTCGCGAGAGGAAAAAAAGACGTTTTAGTCGCATAACAGCATTTTTGTCATTTCACAGTAGTTTTTTTAAATCGCTATTTAGAAAACATCGCAAAATTTTTACGCAAATCTGTCACGGAAACGTGGCCCGTAACGCTCTTTCCTTCTGAAAAGCACACTGTGCTCCGATTGGTCGGCTGGAGCGGTGTGTTGTGATTGGTGTTTGTGAAACGCCCCGCCCTTTACCAGGCCCCGCCCCTTTATTTTGGGCGGGAATTATTTAAACGAGGAATACTGTTGTGCGTTTCTGGAAACTCAAGATTATAATGGAGTAACAAAATCTTCTGTAATCTGTAAAGTTTCACTTTAGAAATGTTTTTCACATTGATGTTTGTAATAAATGACATTTTATGAATACTTTTTAACAGACATAAAGCCACGGCTCTGGAGAAGCAGCTGGAGGATTTCAGCTCGCAGTATCTGCGTCCTCAGCCCTGAGTTCAGAGAGGGAAGTAACTCGCGTGAACTCTCGCCTCATCGGACGTCGCAAGAAATGTGAAGGGGGGGAAAAATGTTACTTGTAGTTAAACTGTAAAATTTGTATTCTTGAATTAAAGCTGGCTTTAGAGCTGTATTTCGGTTGAAGTTTTTCCTGTACAGAGATTCGGTTTGACTGAAACTTAGAAACACTTTTGTAAACTGAAACTGCCCTGTGAAGCGAAACAAGAGGGGGGGAAAACAGAGCAAAATGGAGTAAAACCTTTTCCTAGAACAAACGTACTTACACCATGCCTTTTTTACAGCGCCTTTTTCTTCCGAAACAGACAAGGAAATGAGATTTTGTAGATTTGCCTTTTGATCACAAAGCCTATTTTCTATTTGTTTCTTGGTAGTCGTTTCAATGAATCTAACGTCAGTACTTCAGTTCTTGTAATGAATTTCCTGTTGTTTCTAACCGCATGTAAATGCAATTCCAATGTAAAAGCTCCTCGTATGTAATAAATATAACAAAATATTACTAAATTGTTCTGTGCATTCCGTTACTGTGTGAAACAAACTCCGAAAGAAAAAAATTGCAGTGGTGGACAGTAACAAAGTATTTATAGTTCGTTACTCTACTTAAGTACATTTTTCACGTATCTGTACTTTACTCAAGTATTTTTTATTTTGAGCAACTTTTACTTTTACTTCACTACATTCCTAAGTGTAAGATCGTACTTTTTACTCCACTACATTTCACAAAACACATCGCTACTCATTATTTTAAAATGAAGAAATCATCACGTGCTCAGAGACGTAAAAGCTTTGTCCGATTCGTGTGAATCGATGAAATCGAATTTTAAAAGTAACTTGGCGCGTCGAACAACGGTCGTATCGATTACACTGTTACGGCACCAGGTGGCGACAAGTGACTGATTCGTTGAAAAGATTCGTTCCAAAATATTGATTCATCCAGTGAGGAAAAAGTGAAGTAGTTGAATCATTTGTTCAAATCCATTTTTTAAATAAATTAAATTTAATGTTTTTAAATAGACTACAGCAATTAATATTTTGTCCCCTAGTAAATAATTATATGTTATTTTGTTTAGTTCTCTGTTCGAAATCATGGGAGAATTATGATCTTTATATGAAAGAAAAAAAATTTAAATAATGCATGTACGTTCATATATATATATATATATATATATAAGTCATAACTATTTTGAGCAATAGGATTATATAAAATATATAATATAAAATTAAATTATATTTGTGGCCAATAGACAATTACAAAATATACAAATATCAGAACTTTTTGACTTAAGTAAATTAAAAGTCAGGTACTTTTGTACTTTCACTCAAGTAAAATTGAAAAGGAGCACTAAATACTTTCACTTGAGTAATATTTTATTTATATAAATTTACAAATATGATTTGTGTACTTTGTCCACCACTGAAAAATTGTTATTAACAGATAAAATATTCGTTTAATAATAAATCTGCGGGTTTTTTAATCATAGCGATCAAGTATATCCTGTATAGCAGGGGTCTTCAACGTTTTTCAGGGCAAGGACCCCTTAGATGAGCGAGACACGGAGCAGGGACCCCCCCCCACAAAATATGTCAAACAGCTCGCGATTCGGACTTTATATCTCGCGATTCGGACTTTATAGCTCGCGATTCGGACTTTATGGCTCGCGATTCGGACTTTATCGCTCGCGATTCGGACTTTATGGCTCGCGATTCGGACTTTATATCTCGCGATTCGGACTTTATAGCTCGCGATTCGGACTTTATGGCTCGCGATTCGGACTTTATCGCTCGCGATTCGGACTTTATGGCTCGCGATTCGGACTTTATATCTCGCGATTCGGACTTTATAGCTCGCGATTCGGACATTATGGCTCGCGATTCGGACTTTATAGCTCGCGATTCGGACTTTATATCTCGCGATTCGGACTTTATAGCTCGCGATTCGGACTTTATGGCTCGCGATTCGGACTTTATAGCTCGCGATTCGGACTTTATGGCTCGCGATTCGGACTTTATAGCTCGCGATTCGGACTTTATAGCTCGCGATTCCGACTTTATGGCTCGCGATTCGGACTTTATAGCTCGCGATTCGGACTTTATAGCTCGCGATTCGGACATTATGGCTCGCGATTCGGACTTTATATCTCGCGATTCGGACTTTATGGCTCGCGATTCGGACTTTATATCTCGCGATTCGGACTTTATAGCTCGCGATTCGGACATTATGGCTCGCGATTCGGACTTTATGGCTCGCGATTCGGACTTTATAGCTCGCGATTCGGACTTTATGGCTCGCGATTCGGACTTTATATCTCGCGATTCGGACTTTATGGCTCGCGATTCGGACTTTAGCTCGCGATTCGGACATTATGGCTCGCGATTCGGACTTTATGGCTCGCGATTCGGACTTTACAGCTCGCGATTCGGAAATTACGGCTCGCGATTCGGACTTTATGGCTCGCGATTCGGACTTTATGGCTCGCGATTCGGACTTTATGGCTCGCGATTCGGACTTTATGGCTCGCGATTCGGACTTTATGGCTCGCGATTCGGACATTATGGCTCGCGATTCGGACATTATAGCTCGCGATTCGGACTTTATAGCTCGCGATTCGGACTTTATAGCTCGCGATTCGGACATTACAGCTCGCGATTCGGACATTACGGCTCGCGATTCGGACATTACGGCTCGCGATTCGGACTTTATGGCTCGCGATTCGGACTTTATGGCTCGCGATTCGGACTTTATAGCTCGCGATTCGGACATTATGGCTCGCGATTCGGACTTTATAGCTCGCGATTCGGACATTCTGGCTCGCGATTCGGACTTTATAGCTCGCGATTCGGACTTTATGGCTCGCGATTCGGACTTTATGGCTCGCGATTCGTACTTTATGGCTCGCGATTCGGACTTTATAGCTCGCGATTCGGACTTTATGGCTCGCGATTCGGACATTATGGCTCGCGATTCGGACTTTATGGCTCGCGATTCGGACTTTATAGCTCGCGATTCGGACATTACGGCTCGCGATTCGGACTTTATGGCTCGCAATTCGGACTTTATGGCTCGCGATTCGGACTTTATGGCTCGCGATTCGGACTTTATGGCTCGCGATTCGGACATTACGGCTCGCGATTCGGACTTTATGGCTCGCAATTCGGACTTTATGGCTCGCGATTCGGACTTTATGGCTCGCGATTCGGACTTTATAGCTCGCGATTCGGACTTTATATCTCGCGATTCGGACTTTATGGACGTATTTCCTGTTTGAGAGTGGAGCTCCACTCGCCCACGGTCTGCAGTCAGACCCTTCTCATTTTTCGGCCGATTCGACATGTTGAATCGGCGTCGGGGCGTCGGTGAGAGAGAGAACTCTGATTGGCTGTTCAGCATAGTAAACGAGTCAGTTCACGAGAATATATAGCAAAAGTTATGAAAGCAAGCGAATAAGTCATGACGGCACCGACGGAAACTTGTTCTAATTTCACGTCCTCTTACCCGAGCACTCGAACGCACGAATATTTTCATAATAACATGAGAGGAGTGGAATAAAGCACGTGATCAGCATGACTGATATTCAAAACGGTCAGCAAGCGCTGCTTTGTATATGGTTTGTATACTTGCCGTCTTGGTTTCGCTTTCCCCTTTTGAATGGCGAATATAGACAAATATATCTGCTTAAATAGACAGTCATCTCATTTATATGCAGGCGCTAGTTGACAGTCGGCTTAAATTCTTTCGGTGCTCAAGCTCATATTTTTCCGCCGACATGAGCGACAACACCGTCGGCTTCCGTCGCCGCTAGTTCTTGGACGTCGGGTTGGTGTGTTTAAACAGAACTTCACATTTTAATTTTACTATCAGGCGATCCATTCTGGCGAGTTAAATTGTATATAAATTATTAGCCAGTAGCATTTTCAAATTATAGTCTGCGTTGACAGTATCATGAGATCACGTGACTGCACGTGGACGGAAGGGTTTTATTAAAGCTGTTAATGTAATACTATTTGTAAAATAAAATATATTTTATTTAAATTTGACTTTGTGATGTTTTTACACGTTTTATTTTTTTTTTTAATTATTTGTGATCAAACATTAATTGACGGACCCCCTGCAATACCGCCGCGGACCCCCGGTTGAAGACCCATGCTGTATAGTAATAATGTTTCTCTTAGTAAAAGCAGATATTAAAACAATTTTATTTTTTTTTGCCAGGGTTATAAGAGTTTTTTATGAAGGCATGCTGCAACATTAAACAGGTATGTACACTTTACACAAAATAAATTTTTCAGAATCACTCATAAATATGATTTACATAAAATAAATAACAATACAATGTAGCTTAAGTTGGAACATATCCTACAAATCACAAAGTCTGGAGGTGAATGTCAGGAAACCCGTCAGGAACATTTCATCCCAAAATCAAAAGAGAAAAAATTTGATTTATGTTTAAAACCCAATTTGTAGCACCGTTATATTATTATTGACTTCTCAAAAGAAATCACTTCATATTGTTGTTTTTTTTTTTACATTTGTGAAGAACTTGTTCAGGACAGGTTTTCGTGAGATTCTGTAATCTTCGCTGGATAATATATCCAGTCAGCTTAGTTTATAGGAGTGTAGATGTTCGTATGAAACGTGTCCGTGCGTATGAGGTGTTTGTGTGTTTGTCCATCGGTCCTCGTTGATTTTGGTATGCAGATTTCCAGTATTTGAAGTTCTTGAAGACGAAGTGCTTCATTTTAGTGGGCTGAACCGAAGGCATCAGCAGCCCAGAGAGACTTTGACCGGTCCATCATCCTCAGAGGAAGAGGGAAACGTCCGTCGAGTTCCTCGCCATCACAGAATATGGCAGCTGTTTTATCCGGCTCCGTCTCTAATACAGCCCTCAGATTCTGCAGTCCATGTCAGGATTGATCATTGCTGATCATTTAAAAATGACTAAAGCCCATTTCCACTACTTTAGAAGAAGAAAAAAATCATGCCCTGGTAAATCATTGTTAATGAGAAAATTTTTTGAATTTGTTATAACTTTTCATCTCATAATTGACAATTTCTATGTCAAATTTATGATTTACCAAAGCATGATTTTTTTTTTGTCTTATGTGGCGGAAATGGAAGCTTGTTTCCGCCATGAAATGAAAATAAAAAAGATAATTGTGACTTTTTATCTCGAAATTCTGCCTTTTTTTTCTCAATTGTGATTTTATATCTAACAATTGTTTTTTTTTTTCGTCAAAGCGGCTTTACAGTGATAAAATGTGAGATATAAAGTCAGAATTGCATGTTATAATGTCCAATTGTGAGGGGAAAAAAGGCTGACGTTTGTTCTCAAAATTGCGAGTTTATATCATGCACTTTTGACTTTATAACTCGCAATTGTATTTATGCTCTATGTTAAGTAATAATTGAGAGATATAAATTCAGAATTGCGTGAGAAAACTCAGATTTGCGACTTTATATCACAATTTTGGCTTTATAACACGCAATTCTCATTTTATATGTCGTAATTCTGACTTTTTTACTTGCGATTACGAGTTTAAATGTTGCAATTCTGAGAAAAAAAAAGTCAGAATTGTGAGATAAAAAGTCTTTTTTAAATTTTTTTATTTAAACAAGCTTTTGTACATCCATATGAAATACGGTCATTATTTTATCCAAAACATTTAACTTCATCCAAAGGTATATAATTAATAAATTACTTAAAAATAAGCTGCTAAATTAATATGAAGTGATGTTTTAGACACAATTTTGTCAATATTGACTGTTTTTACTGTATTCCGCCAACGAAAATAGCTCCAGAGTTGTGTTCAGCTCCTGAATGATCCTGCGTTTTTGAACGAACCGGTAACCGTAACCAAAGTTACTTGCTTCATTCCTGAACGAATCGGCCGTTTTGAATGAATTGGTTGAGTGAATGAATCAATGACTCAAAGTTACTTGCTTCGTTCCTGAATGAATCAGCCGTTTTGAATGAATTGGTTGAGTGAGTGATTCAGTGACTCAAAGTTACTTGCTTCGTTCCTGAATGAATCAGCCGTTTTGAATGGATTGGTTGAGTGAGTGATTCAATGACTCAAAGTTACTTGCTTCGTTCCTGAATGAATCGGCCATTTTGAATGGCTTGGTTGAGTGAGTGATTCAATGACTCAAAGTTACTTGCTTCGTTCCTGAATGATCCTGCGTTTTTGAACAAACCGGCTGAGTGAGTGATTCAATGACTTAAAGTTACTTGCTTCGTTCCTGAATGAATCGGCCGTTTTGAATGGATTGGTTGAGTGAGTGATTCAATGAGTCAAAGTTACTTGCTTCGTTCCTGAATGAAACGGCCGTTTTGAATGGATTGGTTGAGTGAGTGATTCAATGACTCAAAGTTACTTGCTTCGTTCCTGAATGAATCGGCCGTTTTGAACGAACCGGTTGAGTGAGTGATTCAATGACTCAAAGTTACTTGCTTCGTTCCTGAATGAATCAGCCGTTTTTGAATGAATTGGTTGAGTGAGTGATTCAATGACTCAAAGTTACTTGCTTCGTTCCTGAATTAATCGGCCGTTTTGAATGGATTGGTTGAGTGAGTGATTCAATGACTCAAAGTTACTTGCTTCGTTCCTGAATGAATCGGCCATTTTGAATGGCTTGGTTGAGTGAGTGATTCAATGACTCAAAGTTACTTGCTTCGTTCCTGAATGATCCTGCGTTTTTGAACAAACCGGCTGAGTGAGTGATTCAATGACTTAAAGTTACTTGCTTCGTTCCTGAATGAATCGGCCGTTTTGAATGGATTGGTTGAGTGAGTGATTCAATGAGTCAAAGTTACTTGCTTCGTTCCTGAATGAAACGGCCGTTTTGAATGGATTGGTTGAGTGAGTGATTCAATGACTCAAAGTTACTTGCTTCGTTCCTGAATGAATCGGCCGTTTTGAACGAACCGGTTGAGTGAGTGATTCAATGACTCAAAGTTACTTGCTTCGTTCCTGAATGAATCAGCCGTTTTTGAATGAATTGGTTGAGTGAGTGATTCAATGACTCAAAGTTACTTGCTTCGTTCCTGAATTAATCGGCCCGTTTTGAATGGATTGGTTGAGTGAGTGATTCAATGACTCAAAGTTACTTGCTTCGTTCCTGAATGAATCGGCCATTTTGAATGGCTTGGTTGAGTGAGTGATTCAATGACTCAAAGTTACTTGCTTCGTTCCTGAATGATCCTGCGTTTTTGAACAAACCGGCTGAGTGAGTGATTCAATGACTTAAAGTTACTTGCTTCGTTCCTGAATGAATCGGCCGTTTTGAATGGATTGGTTGAGTGAGTGATTCAATGAGTCAAAGTTACTTGCTTCGTTCCTGAATGAAACGGCCGTTTTGAATGGATTGGTTGAGTGAGTGATTCAATGACTCAAAGTTACTTGCTTCGTTCCTGAATGAATCGGCCGTTTTGAACGAACCGGTTGAGTGAGTGATTCAATGACTCAAAGTTACTTGCTTCGTTCCTGAATGAATCAGCCGTTTTTGAATGAATTGGTTGAGTGAGTGATTCAATGACTCAAAGTTACTTGCTTCGTTCCTGAATTAATCGGCCGTTTTGAATGGATTGGTTGAGTGAGTGATTCAATGACTCAAAGTTACTTGCTTCTTTCCTGAATGAATCGGCTGTTTTGAATGGATTGGTTGAGTGAGTGATTCAATGACTCAAAGTTACTTGCTTCGTTCCTGAATGAATTGGCCGTTTTTAATGGATTGGTTGAGTGAGTGATTCAATGACTCAAAGTTACTTGCTTCGTTCCTGAATGAATCGGCCGTTTTGAATGGATTGGTTGAGTGAGTGATTCAATGACTCAAAGTTACTTGCTTCGTTCCTGAATGAATCAGCCGTTTTGAATGAATTGGTTGAGTGAATGAATCAATGACTCAAAGTTACTTGCTTCGTTCCTGAATGAATCGGCCGTTTTAAATGTATTGGTTGAGTGAATGAATCAATGACTCAAAGTTACTTGCTTCGTTCCTGAATGAATCAGCCGTTTTGAATGGATTGGTTGAGTGAGTGATTCAATGACTCAAAGTTACTTGCTTCGTTCCTGAATGAATCGGCCGTTTTGAATGAATTGATTGAGTGAGTGATTCAATGACTCAAAGACTCAAAGTTACTTGCTTCGTTCCTGAATGAATCGGCCGTTTTGAATGGATTGGTTGAGTGAGTGATTCAATGACTCAAAGTTACTTGCTTCATTCCTGAATGAATCGGCCGTTTTGAATGAATTGGTTGAGTGAGTGATTCAATAACTCAAAGTTACTTGCTTCGTTCCTGAATGAATCGGCCGTTTTGAATGGCTTGGTTGAGTGAGTGATTCAATGACTCAAAGTTACTTGCTTCGTTCCTGAATGATCCTGCGTTTTTGAACAAACCGGCTGAGTGAGTGATTCAATGACTCAAAGTTACTTGCTTCGTTCCTGAATGAATCGGCCGTTTTGAATGTATTGGTTGAGTGAATGAATCAATGACTCAAAGTTACTTGATTCGTTCCTGAATGAATCGGCTGTTTTGAATGGATTGGTTGAGTGAGTGATTCAATGACTCAAAGTTACTTGCTTCGTTCCTGAATGAAACGTCCGTTTTGAATGAATTGGTTGAGTGAGTGATTCAATGACTCAAAGTTACTTGCTTCGTTCCTGAATGAATCGGCCGTTTTGAATGGCTTGGTTGAGTGAGTGATTCAATGACTCAAAGTTACTTGCTTCGTTCCTGAATGAATCGGCCGTTTTGAATGAATTGGTTGAGTGAATTAATCAATGACTCAAAGTTACTTGCTTCGTTCCTGAATGAATCGGCCGTTTTGAATGGATTGGTTTAGTGAGTGATTCAATGACTCAAAGTTACTTGCTTCGTTCCTGAATGAATCGGCCGTTTTGAATGAATTGGTTGAGTGAATTAATCAATGACTCAAAGTTACTTGCTTCGTTCCTGAATGAATCGGCCGATTTAAATGTATTGGTTGAATGAATGAATCAATGACTCAAAGTTACTTGCTTCGTTCCTGAATGAATCAGCCGTTTTGAATGAATTGGTTGAGTGAGTGATTCAATGACTCAAAGTTACTTGCTTCGTTCCTGAATGAATCGGCCGTTTTGAATGGATTGGTTGAGTGAATGAATCAATGACTCGCTCACTAAGACACCTGCAGTCGGTTTCAGTGTCATATTTAAAGTACGATTTCATTTTTTCCAACGTTTTATATTTCAGGATTCATTAACCTACATTACTCTCATAACGTTATTGATGCAGTTGTAACTGTAAATACATTCTAGTGGCAGTCAATACTGAATTTATTTGATAACAGCCTATAGCGTCAGTTAAGGGGACGCACACATTTAAAAAAAAAGTTCGAGAAGCTGCCCTCATAAAGGTCGAAATGCCCCTGGAAATCAATGTAAGTTGACAAATGTCGCCTCTTAATGGAGAAGTTCATTTCCTGCTTATTTTTCAGTCTATAGAAAAGCACACCCTAATTGATCACAGACCGGGCCGGACCTTTGAGAAAACACGAGTAGGACTTGAGTATGTCGTCAAATGCATCGCACTTCACGAGGCTCTCCGCTCGTGTCAGGTGCCGTTACTGAGCATGCCCAGTAGTTTGTTGGGCTCCATGCCCTGCTGCTGCGCCATGCGCTGCACATCGAAGCCCAGGTGCGTGAGGAACTGGACCACGCTCATCTCCTGTCCCGTCAGCTGCTCTCTGATCGTGGGGCACGTGGGGTTGCAGTGGGGCCACGGACAGCTGTCAATCAAGTGCAGGGGGCAGCCCCTGGGCGGAGCTTGAACGCTGCTGCCGTTACCGTGGTTACGGAGGCTGCGGTCCCAGCACTGGAGCGCTCGTGGAAGCGAGGTACCTTTCACGTGGATGTCCATCCAGTAACTGGAGGGAAAAGAATTGATACATATTTGGATACTGTATAAATATGACGATTGTTCGTTATGACCTGCGTACTCGCCTTCTAGTGATGATCTCATGGGACAAACAGGCGGGAGCAAACATGGCCCTGTCAATCAAAACAATCAAGGGCCAATCAGAGGTGAGTTTGACTGATGTTAAAACAGCCGAGCGGTGAATCCTGTGAGAAATGTGCTTACGGGACGTTTTTGAGGGTGTTTCTGAGTTCGCTGCCCAGGTTTTGGATGTATCGCCACTGGCTCTCCTGTACCGGCTGACCCGTCAGATGGACGTTATCAACGGTCAGCTGAGCCTCATCGAACAGCCACTGAACCACAAACACCGGCCCTGAGAGCGGGGCGAGAGACACAGACACACAGTGAGAGAGCGGCTCGTTCTAGTCTGTTAGTTTCTGTTTTAATATTTTTTTTAAACAATTCCATAGAGATTTAATTCATTTTTATTTCAGTTTTAGTTAGTTTACTACTTCCACTCATTTTATTTCAGTTATTTGCCATGTGATTGAGTGTTATTTCAGTGTTTTGTATATACTAATATTTTGAATTCGTTTTATAAGTTTTCATTTTATTTTTCACAATATATTATGTGCTTTTGTCACTTTTTGTTTTTCTAAATAAATACATTTCTGTATAGCGTCAATTCATTTTTGTTTCAGTTTTAGTAGTTTACATTTTTTCATCTAATATCTATATTTTATTTTATTACAGCTTTATTTCAGCTGCCAAAAATGACACTATAGTGTTTCCATGCACTTGTTATTTTGAGCTATTTGGCTTTTCATATTATCTAAAAACACACATTTAAGTGTTTATTTTATTACACTTTATTTGTGTCTATAGATTCGATCCATATCTTTAAAGGCAGTGCGTTTGAGCCGGAATTCAGCAGCTTTACACACACCAAACCTGCTGATATATCATTTGTTCATATATTATTTGCCTGATTTATAGAACTTTTTACTCCTAAAAACATGGTGGAATGTATTTTAAAAATAATAAAAAGAGACTATCCAAAAACCTTTAACTCTAATATGTCGACAAAATCAAATAAGTATTTTGAATCTGGCATTATCCAATGCTCAGATTTGCAAATTGATGTATATTTAATTAGATGATGCCTCATTTGCATATTTTTGCATAACATTTGAGAAAATGCATAACACATTACCAGGCCTGGGTGTGTTACTTTTAAAATGTATTCCACTACAGATTACAAAATACATGCTTTAAAAAGTCATTTGTAACGTATTTCGTTACATTACTCAAGTTTAGTAACTTCATCTGAATACTTTAGAATACTTTGGAATACTAATAATTATGTAACAGACACAAATAAGGTAATTGTGAGTTTTTATCTCACAATTCACACTTTTTCTCAGAATTGCATGATATAAAGTTGCAATTGTCATAGAATTATAAAATCAAAATTATGAGATATAAACTCGCAATATTGAGAAAAGTCAGAATTATGAGATATAAACTCGCAATATTGAGAAAAGTCAGAATTATGAGATATAAACTCGCAATATTGAGAAAAGTCTGAATTATGAGATATAAGTTGAAGTTGAGATATAAACTCGCAATTGCAAGAAAAAAAGTCAGTATTGCAAGTTTTTATCATGTAATTCTGACTATATCTCCCAATTCTGATTTTATAAAACGCAGTTGAGAGTTTAAATCTTGGATTTTTGAAACAAAATTCAGAATTGTGAGATTCGAACTCACAATTGCCAGAAAAAAAGTCGAATTGTGAGATAAAAAGTTGCAAGTTTACCATTTTTTACAAGTACAAGGGATTCAAACAACTGTCGCAAAACATGAAAACAGTCGTGGATCATCCGCTGTTTAAATGACATTAAAACTCAAAGTAATCACTTTGGTAATCTAAAACACTTTTCAGATGGAACTGGAATCTGATTACCACCCATTTAAAATGAAATACAGTCACTCAAATTTTGTATTTTAATTACGTAACTAAGTTACTTGTATTTCGTTACTCCCCAACCCTGCACATTACAAAGCTAATTTTTAATGTAGTATGTTCTATGTATGTGTGTGTGTGTGTGTGTGTGTCACTAGAGGTCAGTGTGGACTCACGTACTCTTCAGTGTTGGATGAACCTTATATCCGAAGAAGCAGTTCCAGTCCTCGCCGTCATGTGCTTGACTGCAGCGCTCTGGAACCACACTGCGCCAGTACCTGCAAACACGAAACACGGTCAGTCCATCTCTGTCCAACACACCACAACAGCCACAAAAGAAAAAAACAAAAAAACAAATCGTTATCATGACATAAAAAATTTAAGTTATGACAAGTCAATTATGACATACTAAGATCATAAAAGTATGACACACTAAGTAATTATAACATCCTAAATCATAATTATGAGACTAAAGAGTCAAAATTATGACATACTAAGTCATAAGTAA
This sequence comes from Opsariichthys bidens, assembly GCA_037194245.1. NCBI lineage: Eukaryota > Metazoa > Chordata > Actinopteri > Cypriniformes > Xenocyprididae > Opsariichthys > Opsariichthys bidens. The sequence continues at coordinate 18,062,643 of CM074299.1, forward strand.
TTAGTAATTATGACAGTAATAATTATAATGTACTAAATGATATGAGAATAAAAGTCAAAAATATGACAAACTAAATCAAAATTATAATATATGAAGTAATAACTGTAGTATAAAAAGTTGAAATCATGACATAAGTCAAATATGAGATAAAAAAAATCATAATTATGACAATTATAGCATACTGAGTAATAATTATGAGATAAATCGAAATTAAGAAATACTATGACTATGAGATAAAAAGTCGAAATTTTGACAGAAAGGTCAAAATTATGAGATATAGTTGCAATAATGACAAAAAGACAATTAATACATAATTGACATGAAGGTCATAATTATACTAATTCATAATTATGAGATAAAAAGTCACAATTCTTACAAAAAGTCAAAAATGCAAAGTCATAAATATACCAATTCATTATTATGAGACTAATTATGACTTAGTCAATTATGAAATAAGACATCAAAATTATGACATTAAAAGTAGAACTTATGAGATTAATTAAGATAATTATGCGATAAAAAGTCGTAATTATTACAAAAAGACAAAATTAAGAGATAAAGTCCTAATTGTAACATACTAAATCATAATTATGAGATTAAAAAGTCAAAATTATTACTTGAAAAGTCAATTATGACAGGCCCACTAACTTAATTAACATAATGTCGAAATTATGAAATAAAAAGCTGTGATTGTGAGATTAAAAATCAAAGTCATAATTTGTCTTTCTATGTCATAATCGACTGTTCACAAAGCCCCGCCCCCTCTAGTTACTGTTGCTATGCGCTCTCACGCCACACATCATGTTCTCACGAAGTGAAAAATATATCGAGGAGCAAAGAGGACACCGACAACGAATGAAATATTTAAAATATTGCAATGTTTTAAAGAAGTTTAATCAATAAATAGCGTCTAGTGTGTGTTTAATGTGTCGATCATCTCTTCATACTAGTTCATTTATAGCATCAAATAAACATGATGAACATCAGAAGGAATGTTGTTTCAAGCGCGGAGAGGCGTGAGGACACACAATTTATCAAGTTCTGATTGGTCAGATCGCCTGTCAATCAAACGGCCGGTGAAGGGTCAGCTGTGATTTAGAAGAGCGTGATTGTGTTGTGTGTGAGTGTGTCACCGGACTCCTCTCTTGATGGCGTCGGTCGGCGCGCAGCTGATGGTGTCGATGCAGTCGCTGCAGCGGTACTGTTTATTATCCAGAAACCAGCCCGAGTCCGCCAGCCCGCGGACCTGAACCGAGCCGTGACCCAGATCCTTCAGCAGCTCCGACACACGGTCCACGTTCAACAGGACGCCCGTCCCGCCGGCGCTGTCGAGGAAAAGTCCGTTCAGCTTTAACGAGGCAAAGAACTACAATCCCATGATGCTCTGTGAGTGACATCATCCAGTTAACAACGATGGATAAATACAAAACTATTGATTTAAAGTTTGAGATTGTGATGTAGAAACAACATTTTAAGAACAATATGCATATATGTGAATATTTCAGTATATTTGACTCTATATTTGAGTATATTATGCAGTTTTGTTGCTGTTAATTAAAACTTGTTTTTATTCATTGAAATAAAGCTCATAATTATGGAATAAAACTTCAAAATTATGATATAAAAATGAAAACTGACATACTGACTTTATGATTATAAACTGAAATTGACATAAAAATGAAATTATAAGATAGTCAAAATTATGATATGCCATGTAATTAATAATTTTGAGATAAAAAGTCAAAATGATGGCAAAAAGGTACAATTGAAATTGAAATTACAACATACATACACAGTAATAATTATGAGATAAATCGAAATTACAAAAATGACAAACTAAGTAATTATAAGATAAGTCAAAAGTATAAAAGTCAAAATCATCAGATAAGACAAAATTATGACAAAAAGGTCAAAACTATGAGATAAAGTTGAAATTATGACATACGGAGTCAATTGTAGCATACATGCAAAGTAATAATTATGAGATAAATTGAAATTATGACAAAATTACAAGGTAGTCGAAATTATGACATACTAAGTAATTATCAAAATTATGACAAAATGCAAAATTATGACAAAAAGGTCAAAACTATGCGATAAAGAATAGTCGAAATTATGACATGCTTAGTAATAATTATAAGATAAGTCAAAATTATGACAAAAAGTTAAAAATTTTGAGACTAAATAGATATTATGACACTCTGACTCAATTATAACATACCAAGCAATAATTATGAGAAAGTTGAAATTATGACAGAAAAGGTCAAAATTATGACAGTGAAAATTACAAGATAGTGGAAATTGAGTAAATTATAACATTCTAAGTAATTATGAGATCAATCGAAATTATGACATAAAACAAAATTACAAGATAGTTGAAATTATGACATACTACGTAATAATTATGAGATGCAAATATGACAAAAAAAAAGGTATTTGGTAAATTATGATATACTGAGTCAATTATGACATACAAAGAAATAATTATGAGATGAAAATATGAAAAAAGTTATTTGGTAAATTATGATATACTGAGTCAATTATGACATACTAAGTAATAATTATGAGATGAAAATATGAAAAAAGTTATTTGGTAAATTATGATATACTGAGTCAATTATGACATACTAAGTAATAATTATGAGACGAAAATATGAAAAAAGGTATTTGGTAAATTATGATATACTGAGTCAATTATGACATACTAAGTAATAATTATGAGATGAAAATATTAAAAAAAAGTTATTTGGTAAATTATGATATACTGAGTCAATTATAAACATACTAAGTAATAATTATGAGATGAAAATATGAAAAAAGTTATTTGGTAAATTATGATATACTGAGTCAATTATGACATACTAAGTAATAATTATGAGACGAAAATATGAAAAAAGGTATTTGGTAAATTATGATATACTGAGTCAATTATGACATACTAAGTAATAATTATGAGATGAAAATATGAAAAAAGTTATTTGGTAAATTATGATATACTGAGTCAATTATAAACATACTAAGTAATAATTATGAGATGAAAATATGAAAAAAGTTATTTGGTAAATTATGATATACTGAGTCAATTATAAACATACTAAGTAATAATTATGAGATGAAAATATGAAAAAAGTTATTTGGTAAATTATGATATACTGAGTCAATTATGACATACTAAGTAATAATTATGAGATGAAAATATGAAAAAAGTTATTTGGTAAATTATGATATACTGAGTCAATTATAAACATACTAAGTAATAATTATGAGATGAAAATATGAAAAAAGTTATTTGGTAAATTATGATATACTGAGTCAATTATGACATACTAAGTAATAATTATGAGATGAAAATATGAAAAAAGTTATTTGGTAAATTATGATATACTGAGTCAATTATAAACATACTAAGTAATAATTATGAGATGAAAATATGAAAAAAGTTATTTGGTAAATTATGATATACTGAGTCAATTATAAACATACTAAGTAATAATTATGAGATGAAAATATGAAAAAAGTTATTTGGTAAATTATGATATACTGAGTCAATTATGACATACTAAGTAATAATTATGAGATGAAAATATGAAAAAAGTTATTTGGTAAATTATGATATACTGAGTCAATTATAAACATACTAAGTAATAATTATGAGACGAAAATATGAAAAAAGGTATTTGGTAAATTATGATATACTGAGTCAATTATAAACATACTAAGTAATAATTATGAGATGAAAATATGAAAAAAGTTATTTGGTAAATTATGATATACTGAGTCAATTATGACATACTAAGTAATAATTATGAGACGAAAATATGAAAAAAGGTATTTGGTAAATTATGATATACTGAGTCAATTATGACATACTAAGTAATAATTATGAGACGAAAATATGAAAAAAGGTATTTGGTAAATTATGATATACTGAGTCAATTATGACATACTAAGTAATAATTATGAGATGAAAATATGAAAAAAGTTATTTGGTAAATTATGATATACTGAGTCAATTATGACATACTAAGTAATAATTATGAGATGAAAATATGAAAAAAGTTATTTGGTAAATTATGATATACTGAGTCAATTATGACATACTAAGTAATAATTATGAGATGAAAATATGAAAAAAGTTATTTGGTAAATTATGATATACTGAGTCAATTATAAACATACTAAGTAATAATTATGAGATGAAAATATGAAAAAAGTTATTTGGTAAATTATGATATACTGAGTCAATTATGACATACTAAGTAATAATTATGAGATGAAAATATTAAAAAAAAGTTATTTGGTAAATTATGATATACTGAGTCAATTATGACATACTAAGTAATAATTATGAGATGAAAATATTAAAAAAAGTTATTTGGTAAATTATGATATACTGAGTCAATTATGACATACTAAGTAATAATTATGAGACGAAAATATGAAAAAAGGTATTTGGTAAATTATGATATACTGAGTCAATTATGACATACTAAGTAATAATTATGAGACGAAAATATGAAAAAAGGTATTTGGTAAATTATGATATACTGAGTCAATTATGAGATAAAAAGTCAAGCCGAAATTATGACTTTTTAAGGCATAATTTTGGCTTTTCATCTCATAATTATGATTCATATGTTAGAATTATGATCTGAATTAGTGTGTTAAAATTTCCAGCATCTCCTAATTATGACAAAATGGCATTTCGTGGCTGTTGCCACTAGAGGGCCTTAAAGCTCTACATGAACTGGAACATTGGGAATAAAACACCAAATTGAAATCGATTTGCTTCTTTTATGCAGACAGGTTTTAGACACTGAAAAATTGAGCATTGTATATTTCTGCAGACAAATGCGGTCAGCTGTGGGTCACTCACCTGCTCCCGGCCAGCAGCAGGACTTTAGCGCTGTCCAGTCCTTTAGTCACGAGCTCCTTTATGACCTCCTGAATGATCTGAGACCCCATGAAGGCGTAATCATCTGAATTCAGAGAGACGCTGCGTGTTATTGACACACACACACACACACACACATGAATGTAGATGATGCAGACGTGTGTGTTTTACTCTGGTCAGTCTTTGCTGATGATCCGCTCCACACGTCGCTGGAGCAGTACGGCACAAACCTGCAGACACACTCTCTTATTACTCTGAACATCTGACTTATCCTGCACATTTATCCTACATTACAAAAATAGTAAACTGTACAAACATAGAAGAATGCAAAAAGTTTTCAGTTTCGGGGTAGAAGACACTCTTACACTCGGTTTGCGTTCCACCAGTGAGGATTTTCCTCCGGCTGAGGAGACAGAATCCCTGTTCCTGAAACACACATTTTTCAGCTTTAAAGGTTTCGACACAGTTGTTTTTGGACACGCCTCCCTGTTGTTAGGATGCTGAGAGCGTTGCTAGGGTGTTGCTATGCTGTTGCCAAGATGTTCTGATTGGTTCTGAAGTTACGGGATGGTTTCTTGACATACTTAGGGCTGTATGATTTGTTTTTATTATTTAGCTTTTTCCTGGAATATGTCATAAAAGTATATTTTCATTGCAATTTTTCTACATTTAGAGAAATTTAGATCTAGATTTTGTTTAATTGGTTAAATGAAATGGTAGTTATCAAAAAACATCCTTATTAAACAAACATGTTCAATTTAATATCAACAATTCCTTAAAAGTTTAACAAAAATTACTTAATTAGGGTCCTATGAAATATGTCATATTTTCCCCCAAATTCTGTTTTATTTTTCTCGAATTGTATTTTTATTTTATTTATTTATTTTCATTTTTCTGGATTCTGTTTGTTTTTCAGTTTTATTTTTTCTGGATTCCGTTTTAATTAATAAATTAAACTGTGGTTAAAAACATCCAATCAATTGAAATAATGAAAAATTCAATTTAAAAACATTTTAATAAAAGTTTAATAAAAATAGCATTTTTAGTGCCCTTTGAAATTTGTTTTATTTTCCCCTAAATTCTGTTTTAATATTTATTTATTTATTTATTTTCATTTTACTGGATTTTTTTTTACCCGTTTTAATTGTTCTGAATTTCATTTTTTTTAATGACATTTCCACTGTAATTATCAAAATCAACTTAAATCATGAAACATTCAATTTAAAAACATTTTAATAAAAGTTTAATAAAAATGACATTGAAATTTGTTTTATTTTCCCCTAAATTCTGTTTAAATTTTTACTTATTTATTTTCATTTTTCTGGATTATATTTTACCAATTTTAATTGTTCAAATAAACTGTAATTATCAAAATCAATTGAAATCATGAAACATTCAATTTAATAAAAATTAAATAAAATAAAAAATGACATTTTTAGGGGCCTATAAAATGTTTTTCCAAATTCTCTTTTATATTGCCCCAAATTCTGTATTTTCTGTTCTCATTTTTAATTAAATTTCAATGCTTCAATTCATAACAAAAACTGTAACGATACAATAATGTGTTATGATTTTTGCAGTAATTACAGAAATTCAGTGTTTGTCTGTTTTAAAGCTTCTAAAATTATGATTTAATACAAATTTAACTAACAAATTCTGTGTTATACACTAAATTGCATATTTTATGTCTAGATTCTGTGATTCTGCTGTGAGTGTGCGGTCAGTTCGTCGCCGTATCAGACGTCAGGTGGAAAGGTCAGAGGTCAGGTGGGCGTGACTGACCTGTCCTGGTCGGAGGCCATTTGCTGGAGCTCATGAGTCGCCTCATGGTCTCGTATCTGCTGTCGCAGGTGTGTTTGCTGAAGCAGTACCATCCACCTGAACAACACAAACACGTCACATGACACACGGAAACATCCAGAACTCACAACCAACCGATTCACTCACCCTCCAGGAACATCAGCCATCTCCGGCTGCCTCGGGACTCCTTTATGTAGTAACTGAATCAGAAAAAGACGTAAATATGATTCATATTAGTTCATGTCAACATATGAAACCTAATTGTGACGCGTTACACAAGTTAATCATGAAAACATCTGCCGAATGCATAAATGTTTGTTTCAATTGCTGCACATCTCGTTGACAAATCAGATTATTTACCCACAATCCTTCCAGAAAGCAACACACCACATGCAACGCAGGCAAGTTTATTTGTATTATCATTTGTTAAGTGCTTAGATTACATCATGTGTTCAGTTAAAGTGAACACCTTTAATAGAGCTGTTTGTGAATGTTTGCAAAGTGCGTGTTATTGTGTATCATGAAAGAAAGAATCGATTCTGAACTGCTAAAACTTCCTGTTATGTAACAAATTTGCATAACGGCAGCCGATGGTCTTCATTGGCTGCCTGCAAACTTGCCCCGCCCTCAAACACTGTCGACTGAGCCAATCAAAGCGGAGCAGTCCCGCGGAAAGGGGGGGTTTAAGAGAGACTGAATCCTTTTTTGAACCGTTTCAGAAATGAAGTGATGTGCGATATATATTATGAGGAAAAAATTTTTTGACATTGGATGCGTCTAAACCTTTTTTCAAGAGACTCCAGAACAAAATTAAGAACTTTTAAAAAAAAAAATTTTTTTGTTGCAGTGATTAAGTTTATACACAAGGTGGCAACCTGCGGCCGTCGATTCACGACAAGATCGGAACATACAAGCTACAGCGACAACGGAGGCCTACATAGACGACCGATTGAGGGCGGAGGTTAGAAAGTGCCCTCATCAGTACAACTCTAGCATGACAGAACACAAAGATGTTTACATGGGTTGAAACTCGCGGCGAGAGATTGATCAACTATACTATGCAAGGCTGTGCATTGTAAAAAAAATAAATAAAATAAAGTATACTCAGGGCTTGAAGAGTGACAGGTGAAAAAAGACAAGAAAAAAGCAAATGTGAGATTAAAAGTTCCTTTTTTGCAACATTTTCCGCCTTTTTTTTTAATGAAAAGTCTGTCTAGAGACCAGAAATAAGCTTGTGCTGTAACGTACGACACATCGCTTTTAGTTTTTGTGCTGAAATCTTATGTAAACTTTCCCTTACAAATACATTTCTGTACAAAACAGTGTTATTTTAGTGTTTATTTTAGTTTTATTATAACTGAATGGACATAGAAAAAATATGAAATGGAAGGGAAAAGTATTCATCAAAACTTTTGCGTTCGCGCAAGAAACTTTGCTTTTGCTCGTGAAAAACTCGCGAAGCATTGAAATATTTTTTCCATGACCATGTCCCTTCATGGCCTCCATAATAAATATTTTGAATTTCCTTTTATTTTTAGTTTATGTCAATATTAGTTAAAAATTTTATTACGTGCCTTTGTCATTTTTATTATTATTATTTTTAGTTATTATTGCTATTTAATTTTGTTATTATTAATTATTTCCAGTTCATAATTTTAGTGCTTCAACTTAAAGGGGTCATGCCATGGGTTGTTTAATTATTATTTTAATATGTTCCTTAAAAGAGTCACTTTTAAGGTTAATAAAGTGTTTTACACACACACATATTATTTTTAGCTCTCATTCTGAGCCGCTGTCTGAGATGATCGTTCATAAAATAAAATGCTCCGAACAAACATAGTGTCACGATTGTCAGCTGGAGTGCCTGGAAAACCCACTAGAGGGCACTCCACTCACTACTCTTCACTCACTCGCTCTCATTTCTTTACACAGACTACACTTCCCATAAGCCCCGTAGTCAGTCACTGATTACCGCACCAGCTGCACCTCATCACCCACACCACTTATTATTTTTAGCTCTCATTCTGAGCCGCTGTCTGAGATGATCGTTCATAAAATAAAATGCTCCGAACAAACATAGTGACATGATTGTCAGCTGGAGTGCCTGGAAAACCCACTAGAGGGCACTCCACTCACTACTCTTCACTCACTCGCTCTCATTTCTTTACACAGACTACACTTCCCATAAGCCCCGTAGTCAGTCACTGATTACCGCACCAGCTGCACCTCATCACCCACACCACATATTATTTTTAGCTCTCATTCTGAGCCGCTGTCTGAGATGATCGTTCATAAAATAAAATGCTCCGAACAAACATAGTGACATGATTGTCAGCTGGAGTGCCTGGAAAACCCACTAGAGGGCACTCCACTCACTACTCTTCACTCACTCGCTCTCATTTCTTTACACAGACTACACTTCCCATAAGCCCCGTAGTCAGTCACTGATTACCGCACCAGCTGCACCTCATCACCCACACCACTTATTATTTTTAGCTCTCATTCTGAGCCGCTGTCTGAGATGATCGTTTATAAAATAAAATGCTCCGAACAAACATAGTGTCACGATTGTCAGCTGGAGTGCCTGGAAAATCCACTAGAGGGCACTCCACTCACTACTCTTCACTCACTCGCTCTCATTTCTTTACACGGACTACACTTCCCATAAGCCCCGTACTCAGTCACTGATTACCGCACCAGCTGCACCTCATCACCCACACCACATATAAACACCATTCACACTTCACTCCCCACGAAGTCTTGATTTATTTTCCACTGTCAATTCCGGGCATTATTCCCCGTGTTTTAATTTCCTGTTTTTGATTCTGCCTGTCTTTCTGCCTGTATCAACGTTTATGCTTGATTATTGACCACGATTCGCCTGTAATACCTGTTTGCTGATAATTGACTACGTCTATTTTTAATAAACTGCACTTAGATCCCACTCCGCTGTCTCTTCGTTACACGTATAATCTTCCGCCGCGATCCGGGATGTCATTAAAATAAACCGTCCGCTTGTTTCTGTCCCTGGGATCCTTCTGAAGTTTCTAAAGAGACTAAACCAGAGCTTCCCAAACTTAAGAGGGGTAAGGCCCCCCATAAAAGCTCCACGACCCCGCCGTTAAAAAATATATACCGACATTTATTGACAAGTTTGTAAGAATTTCATGTGAATTATGAGAACTGTGATGTAAACATTCTTTACAAATATATTTAAATCCATAACACTAACCTTACATACTTTCAAAAAAAATCCAATTTTAGAACAATTGGAAAATTTTAATTATTTTAATATATTGATTTGGACTAGCTACGGCCCCCCCTGTCATGCAAGTGGGCGGGGCCTATGATGCGATGATCATATGCAAATGTGTGATGTCACAGATTCCACGATGTCAAAACGAGCCATTTTGAAGTTTGATTAAATAAATGCTTTGTTTGATTTTAAACTGAAACTTGCAGGATGTTTTAATGGTGCAATATGTAATTTTTTAAAACTTTAACCCTTTAAACTTATTTCAGTTTATTGCCAAGGCAACAGTTGTCATTTTTGCTTAGTTTGAATTTCCAACTAAAGTTTAGGTTGATTCGGACACTTTTTCCCCGTCGTCCCTTTATTTAAATTAACAAAAAATGTTTTTAACAGTTTTAAGTTAATGATAATAACCCGGATGGATGAACCATGAAACACTAACCAAATCAAGAACTGGAATTGAATTGAGTTTGCAAACAGACATTGCAATTCGAATGTGAGGAAGAAGAATTAAAATAAACTAAGAAATGTCATCATTTATGGGTGGAAAAAACGTTCCCAGAATGCATTGTTTGTGTTCTGAATTGCAGGCCGGTAAATTCCTCTTCCTGTCATTTCCACTGGAAAGTTAATTCAGTTCAAATTCACACTTGTAAACTTGAACTGTGTTCCGAGCAGCTGTCGAATCTCTCTCTCATCACACACATCAAGCTGAGACCCAGAATAAAGACAGCAGACACAGATAGACTTAGATTGTTTCATCTCATGGGATGAAGAGAGAGAGAGAGAGCATGACAGAGGTTTAGAGAGAACAAATAAGCATCAGCAGTTGTAGATGTTCATGTGTAATTATAGGTCGGTGATCTTCGTGATCTGCTTTCTGATCATTGATCGTGTTTGTCAGACACAAGAATGTGTGCGTTTGAGGCGCTCAGATGTGGGCAGAAGTCTATATGAGGGTATATGTGGTTATCCCATGTTTGTTTTTGTGCGGTTGTGTGTGTGTGTGTGTGTGTGTGTGTGTGTGTGTATCAGACGTGGCTCAGAGTTGCAGTCATATAAAGATCAGTGTCTCGTGTGCTGGAATCCCTTTGATGTGTTTAAACTCTGGAGCTTTTCAAACATGCTTTACCATTTCTGCGTCCCACTGATTTACATAATAACACAGATGCAAATAAATACGTTCTTATATATTATATATTTAGTTGTCTATGTATATATCATGTCAGGCAACGAAAATATGAACATATTCATCTGCATATGTTATGATAACAATATGACTGTTGTATTATGGTAACAATTACAGGAAGGTTCATTAGTTAACATGAACTAATAATGCACTTATACAGCATTTATTCATCTTTGTTCATGTTAATTTCAACATTTACTAATACATTATTAAAATTCGTGTTGAGATTAGTTAATGCACTGTGAACTAACATGAGCAACTGTATTTTCATTTTTAACTACCGTTAACAAAGGTTAGTAAATACAGTAACAAATGTATCGCTCATGGTTAGTTCATGTTAGTTAATACATTACCTATTGTTTAACTAATGAACCTTATTGTAAAGTGTTACCTGTAATATAAAAAACATAAAATAAACGGAAAAAATTTACAGTAATATACTGTAAATACAATGCATTATGGATAATATTGTTTGTCGTTTTCGAGAAAGTAACTTATCGGCTACTTTCTCAAACATGACAAATATTACCCAGAATGCATTTGTTTGTCGTTTTCGAGAAAGTAACTTATCGGCTACTTTCTCAAAAATGACAAATATTACCCAGAATGCATTTGTTTGTCGTTTTCGAGAAAGTAACTTATCGGCTACTTTCTCAAAAATGACAAATATTACCCAGAATGCATTTGTTTGTCGCTTTCGAGAAAGTAACTTATCGGCTACTTTCTCAAAAATGACAAATATTACCCAGAATGCATTTGTTTGTCGCTTTCGAGAAAGTGACTTATCAGCTACTTTTTCAAAAATGACAAATATTACCCAGAATGCATTTGTTTGTCGTTTTCGAGAAAGTAACTTATCGGCTACTTTCTCGAAAATGACAAATATTACCCAGAATGCATTTGTTTGTCGTTTCGAGAAAGTGACTTATCGGCTACTTTCTCGAAAATGACAAATATTTCCCAGAATCCATTTGTTTGTCGTTTTCGAGAAAGTGACTTATCAGCTACTTTTTCAAAAATGACAAATATTACCCAGAATGCATTTGTTTGTCGTTTTCGAGAAAGTAACTTATCGGCTACTTTCTCGAAAATGACAAATATTACCCAGAATGCATTTGTTTGTCGTTTCGAGAAAGTGACTTATCGGCTACGTTCTCAAACATGACAAATATTACCCAGAATGCATTTGTATAGTTTCTCAATTCAGTTGAACATTATTCTGCAATATATTTAAAATACTGTATATTGCTGAATAATTACAGAATGAATTGGCTTTAAATAAAATGGAGAAATGTGAATAATTTAAATTTGGAAGCATTTAAAAAATTGCATATAAAAATATATGGCTTCAGGTCAAATACCATTATTAGCAGCAAACAACTCTGTAGTAGATCTGATTAGGCACGGCAAAATGCTTATGTTTTTTTGTTTCCAAATAGTGTAACCATGTGCGCATGACGTCACTCTCCTCACCAGCGTTTGTCAGTGAGCGCGCGACACACAGCGCCGTTATTTTACTCAAATTGCTAAATAAACCGAACCGAAACGATTCTCCCCGGATCATTCGGATCATCTCTGCTGTCTGGTAATATCTCACGCTAATTATCCGTGTCACAAATATGTATTTAATCAGATGTGTTACTGTAGAACTGATGTCTTACTGTAATTAATCGCAGGTTCAGATCTTCGGCATTGGCTTGATTCAGTGTGTGAATCAAGAAAACAACAGTGAATCAATCCTGAGGTTTGAACCTCTTTCAGTTTCCAGCCCAGCAGACGTTTAACCACTACACCACACATCTACAGCAAAGCCAACAGAACCAAGACATGAAACCACCACTAACCCAGCAGGTGAGCCGTCGTTACAGGTGACCGATGAGTTCCTCAGGAACTGAAGCTTCATCTCCTGGTCCAGTTTCTGAGTTGAGCAGGGATAGAGGGATTGAGCCAAATTCTTCACCTGAGTCATGAAACTGTCCATGTTTCCCTCCACCGCTGTGAAATCCAGAGGAAAACTCTCCGGCGTGTCCGTCCGGCGGCTCTGAGTCCGCTGACCCCGGACCCTCCTGCCCTCCACGGACCCCAACAGCAGCAGAACCAGCAGAACTCTGATCATCTCGACGGTTCTGGTCTGGCTGTAAATCCACAAGGGTTTTTCCTCCAGCTGAAATTCATGAAAACTTGCTGAACAATCGTGGATGATGAAGCTGAATTACTCCAGCCTGTCTGTCCTCCTCCTGCGTTCAGATGACGGCAAGTGTCTGTGTCCCCATTATTTGGGGTTTTTATTGCTGACCTGGTATCCAATCGGCAGAGAGGGCTGGATGAATGGGCGTGACCCTGTTCTGACTGCCAATCAGCGGGGAGGGCTGGTCAAAGGGGGTGTGGCCCAGTGACACGCATGTCCCTTTGATCTCCAGAGTGTTAGTGTGAACATCTGAAGAACTGTATAATGCCCATAATAAATATTTAGTTGTTTTCTATACTAACGTATTTATAAATTGCACATACTATATTTACACACATGGCCCCAGAAAGTTAAAAAAAATAACACAATATCAGTGCAAGTGTAAAAAACCCTGGGCCGTTAGAGATTTAGACATCACCTGAAAGCTGAAAAAATAAGGACAATATCTGCTTGAGATACAACTATTTGAAAATCTGGAATCTGAGGATGCAAAACAAATCAAAGTATTGGGAAAATCACCTTTGAAAGTCCTGAGCAATGCATATCCACTCACAAAAATACATTTCTGGCTTAATACTTAATTTACTTAATATCCTAATGATTTTTGGCTAAAAAGAAAAATCGATAATTTTGACCCGTACAATGTATTATTGGCTATTGCTACAAATATACCCGTGTGACTTAAGAGTGGTTTTGTAGTACAGGGTCTCACACACACACACACATATATATATATACACATAAACATATGTTGTAAATTTCCCCATAAAACACTTTTAAATGTTTCAACTCCACTAAGACTCTCAGTCTGACGAAACGTCCGTGTACAAATAACAATATTAATGCCAGTTCCTGAGTGATGCGAGATACGAAATGCAGTCCATCTAACACACGCGTGTGTGTGTTTGTGCTCTGCAGGCGATTTCCTCATCAAATAACGCTAAACAAATTCAGAAGTTTTTCAATGGACTGGAAAAAACATCCACGAGGAGCGATTTCCCTAAATGACTTCCGTTTGGCAATATACTGCCTTTGCTCAGAGAGGTCAGACAAACACGGCTGTTCAAAGGGCCGTTAGGAGAGAGTTTGAAGTTTTATTTCCTTTGCTGATGGTCTGGGCGGATAAGGACGGAGCTGTTTGTTTGTTCAGACGCTGGTCGTTTCTTCAGGTGAAGAGAACTTCACTGACACAAACACACAATATAAAGCACAACAGAAATGCGAAACTATACAGGAAAAGCTTCGACGCCAAACAGGTTTATTTATGCACAACTGTAATTTGAAGTGCTTTATATACAATATATGATTTTTGTCTTAGTAGAAAATGTAAAAATCACATATATTGTAGACATTATCAGTGTTGCATTACAAGTTACTTGAGTTATGTAATCAGATTACTTTTTTCAAGTAACTAGTGAAGTGATGCTTTACTTTTTCAATTAACGAAATACAAGGAACTTAGTGACGTATTTAAAATACAAAATTTGAGTGACTGTAGTTCATGTTAAATGGGTGGTAATCAGATTCCAGTTCCATCTGAAAAGTGTTTTAGATTACCAAAGTGATTACTTTGAGTTTTAATGTCATTTAAACAGCGGATGATCCACGACTGTTTTCATGTTTTGCGACAGTTGTTTGAGTCCCTTGTAATTGTACAAAAAAAATGGTAATTGCAACTTTTTATCTCACAATTCAACTTTTTTTCCTGGCAATTGCGAGTTTGAATCTCACAATTCAGATTTTTTTTTTTTTTTTTTCAAAAATTCAAGATTTAAACTCACAACTGCGTTTTATAAAATCAGAATTGGGAGATATAAATTCATAATCGCAAGTTATAAAGTCAGAATTACATGATAACTTGCAATATACTGACTTTTTTTCTTGCAATTGCGAGTTTATATCTCAACTTCTTTGCTTGCAATTCTGACTTTTCTTTTATATCTCATAATTCTGACTTTTCTTTTATATCTCATAATTCTGACTTTTCTCAATATTGTCAGTTTATATCTCATAATTCTGACTTTTCTCAATATTGCGAGTTTATATCTCATAATTCTGACTTTTCTCAATATTGTGAGTTTATATCTCATAATTCTGACTTTTCTCAATATTGTGAGTTTATATCTCATAATTCTGACTTTTCTCAATATTGCGAGTTTATATCTCATAATTCTGACTTTTCTCAATATTGTGAGTTTATATCTCATAATTCTGACTTTTCTCAATATTGTGAGTTTATATCTCATAATTCTGACTTTTCTCAATATTGTGAGTTTATATCTCATAATTCTGACTTTTCTCAAAATTGTGAGTTTATATCTCATAATTCTGACTTTTCTCAATATTGTGAGTTTATATCTCATAATTCTGACTTTTCTCAATATTGCGAGTTTATATCTCATAATTCTGTCTTTTCTCAATATTGTCAGTTTATATCTCATAATTCTGACTTTTCTCAATATTGTGAGTTTATATCTCATAATTCTGACTTTTCTCAATATTGTGAGTTTTTATCTCATAATTCTGACTTTTCTCAATATTTTCAGTTTATATCTCATAATTCTGACTTTTCTCAATATTGTGAGTTTTTATCTCATAATTCTGACTTTTCTCAATATTTTCAGTTTATATCTCATAATTCTGACTTTTCTCAATATTGTGAGTTTTTATCTCATAATTCTGACTTTTCTCAATATTGTGAGTTTATATCTCATAATTCTGACTTTTCTCAATATTGTGACTTTATATCTCATAATTCTGACTTTTCTCAATATTTTCAGTTTATATCTCATAATTCTGACTTTTCTCAATATTGTGAGTTTATATCTCATAATTCTGACTTTTCTCAATATTGTGAGTTTATATCTCATAATTCTGACTTTTCTCAATATTGTGAGTTTATATCTCATAATTCTGACTTTTCTCAATATTGTGAGTTTATTTCTCATAATTCTGACTTTTCTCAATATTGTGAGTTTATATCTCATAATTCTGACTTTTCTCAATATTGTGAGTTTATATCTCATAATTCTGACTTTTCTCAATATTGTGAGTTTATATCTCATAATTCTGACTTTTCTCAATATTGTGAGTTTTTATCTCATAATTCTGACTTTTCTCAATATTGTGAGTTTTTATCTCATAATTCTGACTTTTCTCAATATTGTGAGTTTATATCTCATAATTCTGACTTTTCTCAATATTGTCAGTTTATATCTCATAATTCTGACTTTTCTCAATATTGTGAGTTTATATCTCATAATTCTGACTTTTCTCAATATTGTGAGTTTTTATCTCATAATTCTGACTTTTCTCAATATTTTCAGTTTATATCTCATAATTCTGACTTTTCTCAATATTGTGAGTTTATATCTCATAATTCTGACTTTTCTCAATATTGCGAGTTTATATCTCATAATTCTGACTTTTCTCAATATTGTGAGTTTTTATCTCATAATTCTGACTTTTCTCAATATTTTCAGTTTATATCTCATAATTCTGACTTTTCTCAATATTGTGAGTTTATATCTCATAATTCTGACTTTTCTCAATATTGCGAGTTTATATCTCATAATTCTGACTTTTCTCAATATTGTGAGTTTATATCTCATAATTCTGACTTTTCTCAATATTTTCAGTTTATATCTCATAATTCTGACTTTTCTCAATATTGTGAGTTTATATCTCATAATTCTGACTTTTCTCAATATTGCGAGTTTATATCTCATAATTCTGACTTTTCTCAATATTTTCAGTTTATATCTCATAATTCTGACTTTTCTCAATATTGTGAGTTTATATCTCATAATTCTGACTTTTCTCAATATTGTGAGTTTATATCTCATAATTCTGACTTTTCTCAATATTTTCAGTTTATATCTCATAATTCTGACTTTTCTCAATATTGTGAGTTTATATCTCATAATTCTGACTTTTCTCAATATTGTGAGTTTATATCTCATAATTCTGACTTTTCTCAATATTGCGAGTTTATATCTCATAATTCTGACTTTTCTCAATATTGTGAGTTTATATCTCATAATTCTGACTTTTCTCAATATTTTCAGTTTATATCTCATAATTCTGACTTTTCTCAATATTGTGAGTTTATATCTCATAATTCTGACTTTTCTCAATATTGCGAGTTTATATCTCATAATTCTGACTTTTCTCAATATTGTGAGTTTATATCTCATAATTCTGACTTTTCTCAATATTTTCAGTTTATATCTCATAATTCTGACTTTTCTCAATATTGTGAGTTTATATCTCATAATTCTGACTTTTCTCAATATTGCGAGTTTATATCTCATAATTCTGACTTTTCTCAATATTGTGAGTTTATATCTCATAATTCTGACTTTTCTCAATATTTTCAGTTTATATCTCATAATTCTGACTTTTCTCAATATTGTGAGTTTATATCTCATAATTCTGACTTTTCTCAATATTGCGAGTTTATATCTCATAATTCTGACTTTTCTCAATATTGTGAGTTTTTATCTCATAATTCTGACTTTTCTCAATATTTTCAGTTTATATCTCATAATTCTGACTTTTCTCAATATTGTGAGTTTATAT
>CM074299.1:18085547-18100547 GCA_037194245.1 Opsariichthys bidens
CAGATGTAGTGTGCTGTCTACCTAGACTACTTTTTAGGCATCATAAGCGCGTGACACAGTTTTGGCAGTCATAAGCTACCAACCAATTGCCCTATAGCCTTTGTTTTGGGGCATTATGTTCAGATTGATCTGAGCTATTAAGCATAAACAGCCTACCTAGTACAAAATAATCACATTGCGATTTTTTTAATCAATATTGCGATTTATTTTGCAATTTTGGTCATTGTTTTTTCAAACATGCTTCATTCTGAATGGATTCAGTGCAGAACAAAATGTAACTGTATTTACAGCTTCATGAACAAAACTGTAATCTTTAAAACACACAACATCAAATAAATGAAGATTAACCTGAAATTCCAGTCATAATAAATCAACTTCAAAACTGTATTTCAGTGAATGAAGTTACACTGTACAGTAGATGAACTTCTTGATAATCAAAATAGTGTCTTAAAAACAGACAACAGAAAATAAATGAGGATTATTTCACCTGCTTAAACTCGTATTTCTCATCCAGAAACTTGTGTGAAATAAGTGCTGGTGTCTTTTGTCCAGTGTTTGAATCAAAACTCCCTCAAACGACTGATGTTGAATTTCTCTTTTTATTCTGAACCGCATCCATATTTTTTCCTCTTTCCTCCCGTTTGCCTATTCCGTTCTCCCGCTTTGCTTTGTTCTCATTGGTGCGGAGCTCTGATTGGTTCACATCTTAAACATGCGCACAGTAACGTTGCAGTATTCTCAATTAAAATATTAATAAAATTGCAGACTTGTGCGATTGAGAAATTGCTTGTGCTCAAATCGCGATTGTTTTGTGATTAATTGCACAGCCCTACTACCTAGTGTCCTAGACAGTATGTTCACTACAAAACATCATTGATGATAAATGCATACGTGCGTTATTTTTAGTTAATTAGTTTAATATTAAATAATGAATTCAACGTTCATAGATTTATGTATATTAAAATGTATCATTCTGCAGGTTCTTGAGGATGTGTGTAAGAAGCACGGCTTTAATCCAAATGAACATGGACTCAAGTAAGTTTATATATATATATATATATATACACAAATATTGAGTGTGTGTCGGCTCACTGTCTGATATGCGTTTCTCTTTATGTGCAGGTTTCAGAGGAACATTCTAGATTTGACTGTGCAGTGGCGGTTTGCCAGTCTGCCAAATAATGCCAAGCTGGAGGTGGTGGCGTGTTCACGGCAGCTGGCGGCAGCTGAGAGCGCGGTGTGTAATCGGTTTGTGAATGAAACATAAAATGAGTTGTTTTAGTTTGGCCTTGTATAAAGTGATGCATTTATGAGTGAGGCAGAATATTCAGCTGGAAATAATGTAGGGTGGGATGCGATTTTAATTGTAATTTTCCTGTGCTTGCATTCTTAGAGAAACTGAGAATTTCTCTGAGAGCGCTTCTACCATTATTTCTCAGAAATATTGAATATCTGTTGTCTGTATAAGTGTTATGAGGTCAGCATGTCAGAATTACTCCATCCAGAGTTCATTGCACCATCACGCGCTGTAAAAATAATCAGCAGCTTGTTTGATTCCTCAGTTCGAAATGTTTATTTCTCCCCTTTGAACACACGCGCATTCAGTTTTTCTTTAACGAGAAAGAGCATAATAGGGTTGGATGCACTTAAAATGAGGTCCATTTTTTATTTCTTATGAAGAGTCAGTGAAAGAAGCTGTTTAACCTTCAGAAAATGTTGTCGTGATTATTGATTAATTAATTGACATCAAACTAAGAACATTTATATTCTTAAAGAAATCAAATGCGCTATATCATATCACTGTAAAAGAATTTAAAATATGTATAAATGCCTTTTATAAGTACACAAAGATATTTATACAAGGTTTGTGGGTTTAATCAGTATGCATTATATTACACGTACATATCAACATACAACATATCGCACTGCATCACAGCTCAACATATCACAACACATCACAAGACAACAATAAGTCACAGAGCATCACAACACAGCAAACACATTAACAACACACATCGCAGTACATCACAACACAGCACATCACCACAACACAGCACATCACAACACAGCACATCACCACAACACCGCACATCACAACACAGCACAGTACAATACAGCTCATCGTAGCACAACACAGCACAGCTCATCGTAGCACAACACAGCACAGCTCATCGTAGCACAACACAGCACAGCTCATCGTAGCACAACACGGCACAGCTCATCGTAGCACATCACAACACAACACTGTACTGTACATCACTTCTTAGCACAGCACATCACAGCACTGCACAGCACATCACATCGTAGCACATCACAACACAGCAAAGCTCATCATAGCACAATACAACACAGCACATCACAACACAGCACATCACAGCACAGCACATCACCACAACACCGCACATCACAACACAGCACAGTACAATACAGCTCATCGTAGCACAACACAGCACAGCTCATCGTAGCACAACACGGCACAGCTCATCGTAGCACATCACAACACAACATCGCTGTACATCACTTCTTAGCACAGCACATCACAGCACTGCACAGCACATCACATCGTAGCACATCACAACACAACATCGCTGTACATCACTTCTTAGCACAGCACATCACAGCACTGCACAGCACATCACATCGTAGCACATCACAACACAGCAAAGCTCATCATAGCACAATACAACACAGCACATCACAACACAGCACATCACAGCACAGCACATCACCACAACACCGCACATCACAACACAGCACAGTACAATACAGCTCATCGTAGCACAACACAGCACAGCTCATCGTAGCACAACACGGCACAGCTCATCGTAGCACATCACAACACAACATCGCTGTACATCACTTCTTAGCACAGCACATCACAGCACTGCACAGCACATCACATCGTAGCACATCACAACACAGCAAAGCTCATCATAGCACAATACAACACAGCACATCACAACACAGCACATCACAGCACAGCACATCACCACAACACCGCACATCACAACACAGCACAGTACAATACAGCTCATCGTAGCACAACACAGCACAGCTCATCGTAGCACAACACGGCACAGCTCATCGTAGCACATCACAACACAACATCGCTGTACATCACTTCTTAGCACAGCACATCACAGCACTGCACAGCACATCACATCGTAGCACATCACAACACAGCAAAGCTCATCATAACACAATACAACACAGCACATCACAACACAGCACATCACAGCACAGCACATCACCACAACACCGCACATCACAACACAGCACAGTACAATACAGCTCATCGTAGCACAACACAGCACAGCTCATCGTAGCACAACACAGCACAGCTCATCGTAGCACAACACGGCACAGCTCATCGTAGCACATCACAACACAACATCGCTGTACATCACTTCTTAGCACAGCACATCACAGCACTGCACAGCACATCACATCGTAGCACATCACAACACAGCAAAGCTCATCATAGCACAGTACAACACAGCACATCACCACAACACCGCACATCACAACACAGCACAGTACAATACAGCTCATCGTAGCACAACACAGCACAGCTCATCGTAGCACAACACGGCACAGCTCATCGTAGCACATCATAACACAACATCGCTGTACATCACTTCTTAGCACAGCACATCACAGCACTGCACAGCACATCACATCGTAGCACATCACAACACAGCAAAGCTCATCATAGCACAATACAACACAGCACATCACAACACAGCACAGCACAGCACTGCACATCGCAACACAGCACTGCACAGCACATCACAACACAGCACAGCACTGCACATCACAACACTGCACATCACAACACAGCACAGCACATCGCAACACAGCACTGCACAGCACATCACAACACTGCACATCACAACACAGCACTGCACATCGCAACACAGCACAACACTGCACAGCACATCACAACACAACACAACACAGCACTGCACATCACAGCACAACACAGCACAGCATTGCACATCACAGCACATCGCAACACAGCACAGCACAACACAGCACAGCACTGCACATCGCAACACTGCACATCGCAACACAGCACAACACTGCACAGCACAACACAGCACAGCACTGCACATCACAACACTGCACATCACAGCACAGCACTGCACATCGCAACACAGCACAACACTGCACAGCACATCACAACACAACACAGCACGACACAGCACTGCACATCACAGCACAACACAGCACAGCATTGCACATCACAGCACATCGCAACACAGCACAGCACAACACAGCACAGCACTGCACATCACAACACTGCACATCGCAACACAGCACAACACAGCACAACACTGCACAGCACATTGCAACACAGCACGACACAGCACTGCACATCACAGCACTGCACATCACAGCACAGCAAAGCTCATCGTAGCACAACACAACATCACAGCACTGCACATCCCATCACAACATCACATCACAACGTCACATCAGGTCAGGTCACAACACGCAACAAATCACACTTCATCACATTCAACTCGGGCTGTCAAACTCAGTTTTATATGAGCTTTTTTATTTTGCATTGATTTTATGTTAGGCTACCAACATACTAAATACTTATAGCAATAAACATTAAATCATTGAAATGTAAACAATCAATTAAACAAATCAAATAAAACACATTGAAATGTGGGTAACAATGTTGCAGATTAACCCTAAATGAACCTGTCACTCAGCAGTGGAAGTTAGTTTGAAACAAAAGTTGTGTTTACATGAAGTCGTTTTATATGTTTGTTAGAACAAACATTTGATGTGTAAAATGACCTACTTTTCCTGCACTTATATAATAGTTCATAATAGCCTCCTGATAACACGCTTCATTTCCTCTCTGGTGTAATTAGGCCTGCCGATTGCTTGTTTGCACGTTCATGCCGTGTTGGTCACATCCGTGTGATCAGCGGTCAGAAACCATCTGCACGTCCGCCTGGCCTGAGCACATCTGCACTGCAGCTTCTCACTGCAGAAAAATTAGTTTTGCTGCTTAATTACAATAAGTTCAAGAGTCCTCCGTGGCGTATGGGATCCGATTGGGTCTTAAAATGCACGATTACAGAATCTGTAAAGGCCATTTATATCATATAAAGTATTAACTATTTCATTTTTCTTTCTTTTTTTCTTTTTTTATCCAAAGCGACTTACAAGGGGAGCAATTAGGGATCAGGTGTCTTGCTCAAGGTCACTTTAGTCATGGTATCGAAGGTGGAGAGAGTGCTGTTCATTCACAATCCCCACTTTCAATTCCTGCCGGTGTGGGAATCGAACCTGCAACCTTCTGATTACAAGCCCGACTCCCTCACCACTAGGCCACGATTAACTATGTTGACTCCGTGACATCAACGCTCCAGATCGATGACATCACCAGTTCCGCTCCGTGTCATCAACGGCCCGTGTCACTTATGAAACACGTGTTTGGCACGAGAGCTCCGATCCCATCTGCTGTTTTACGGGAATGTGTTTATAACGTGCATTTGTAGCCGGACTGCTGGATGAAAGGGAGAGCGAACATCGCGCTCTCGTTTGATTGAAAGATCAAGGCGAGGTGATTAATGAGCGGGTCGGTCGTAAAGCGTGATGGGTAAACCACCGTCCTGCTCTTCCCGCCAGCGTTTAACGGCCGTTCTGCCTCACGCTTCAGGCATGTGGAGGGAGGAAATATGCTCGGCGTGTCCAAGTGTGTGTTTGCGGTTCGGATCGTACACAAGCACACGCCTTGATGTGCTGCCCGGCTCCGTCTCACATACTTCTGCTCAATTACAAGCCGCTCTTCAGCATCTCCTGCAGCCTTTCCAGGTTTTATCTCTCATTGGAGGCTTTTATGAAATGATTCTGGCTCTGAAGGAGATTTCGGGGTTATTATTTTCCACACGCTTGTAGAGTCTTTGAAATGCAGTCAAGAGTTTTAATACCGTTTGGATCAGCTCGGCGAGATTTCTTTGTTGTCTTTTCAGTGTTTTTCGTGGAGATAAACGCACCATTATGTGTTGTAATGATTTTCCGTGCTGAAGGTTTATTACTGACTTCTGATTTCCATAAACGTGCAAAAAGTTTTACATAAAAAAAACCCGTTGCTGTCTAACTTTATTTTTTATGGACTTCAACGGCCAAATATCTGTCTTGAAAGATTAATTCCGATCATTCAGCATTGACTGAAAACAGTCTTGTTTTGATTTTTCTTCATGTATTTTAGTTAAACTGTTTTCTCAAATATATTTGCAGTAATATTCAAAAGTTTGGGGTCAGAATTATTTTTTATTTATTAAAAAAAAAAGATACTTTTATTCGGCAAGGACGCATTAAATGAATCAAAAGTGACAGAAAAGACGTTTATAATGCTACAAAAGATGCTTTTCTTTTTACGCTGTTCTTCGGAACTATTTATTCATCAAAGAATCCTGAAAAATAAAATGTATCGCATTTTCAACAGTGATAACGATCATAAATGTTTCTTGAGCATCATATCAGAATGATTTCGGAAGGATCATGTGACACTGAAGAGTAATGATGCTGAAAATTCAGCGTTGATCACTGGATATAAATTACATCTTACAATATATTCACATAGAAAACAACTATTTCACATTGTAAAAATATTTCACTTTTTTTTTTACTGCGTTTTTGATCAAATCAATGTAGCCTTCTCTCAAAAACATTAAAAAAACGTAATTATTAAACTTTTGACCTGTATTGCATTTATTTGTACTCTAACGAGTCAATAATGCTGATTAATCCATTTTAAAAATTTGTTTCATAACAGATTTTGGCCAAGACTTCTGATGTTTTCTGTTCATTCTGCGTGTTTCAGGTGCGGATCGCCCTGCAGCTGGAGGACGGCTCTCGTCTTCAGGGCTCTTTCTCTAGTGGACAGACATTATGGGATCTACTGACCCACTTTCCTCAAACCAGGTGTGTTGTTCTGTGCGTGAGGGCTGCGGTTGCGTAATTTATAAGGGGAATGTGCATGTGTGTGTTCTTTCTGTGGATGTTTCTATCGATTGAAGTGAAACACATTCCTCCTGCTGAGGTTTTTAAATGCAGCCAGATCGTGTGAACTGTGAACACTCTGCGTTTTATGAGCTCTCAGTGCCGCTGCCAAGCTCTTTAAATTCTCTCACAGTCTCCTCCCACTTATACCTCAAGCCCCTCCCCCTTTCCTCACTTGCCCCTCCCCCTGCTCTAACACAACCATTGAGATTCCATTTGTTTCCATGCTTTCCTCTCTGCTCTCTTTCTCAAAAACAACTGCATGGGAAGTGAATATGTGTCGGAAAAACCGGCTGCTGTTCTCAGGAATCTAATGTATATACAGTACATCCGACACGTGTTTACAGGTCATCCAGCAGACGCACAGATCAGTCCAGTGTGTGCTTGTGTTTCTTCTCTTCATGACAGATATTTTGATCTGTTTCCTCCTCACAGGACGTCTGATCTGGAGGCGTCTGGACCCACACCAGTGTGTGTTTACATGAGAGACGAGGTGAGACCGACCGCTTGATCTCTGCGCTTCGGTATTAAAGTCAACATCAAATCAAAATCACTTCATTTAAGGCCCGTTTACACCAAGATTGATAACTGCAATGATAAAGATATAGTTCTAAAAAGTCACTGGAATCAGTCTTAGAACGATTTTTTTTTCACTTGATGAATGACAAAAACGTTGACGGTGTGAAAGTGTTGCCAATTATTATACTTCTGTGTTTCATTACGTGTTGCCCAAAGAACACATTAATAAGCAAATTAAAGACAGTGGATAGATACAAGGTATGTAATGGGAATACCCATTATTGGTCATGTTTACACACATATTGTGTAAAGTAAAATAGTATATCAAATCATTCTGGGTTAAAACAGCCCTACCGCTGGATTAAAACAACCCAATCGCTGGGTTAAAACTAGCCAATCGCTGGATTAAAACAACTCAATCGCTGGGTTAAAACAGCCCAACCGCCCACTTGGTTAAAACAACTCAATCGCTGGTTTAAAACTAGCCAATCGCTGGGTTAAAACAACTCAATCGCTGGGTTAAAACAGCTCAAGCGCTGGGTTAAAACAGCTCAAGCGCTGGGTTAAAACAGCTCAATCGCTGGGTTAAAACAGCTCAAGCGCTGGGTTAAAACAGCTCAAGCGCTGGGTTAAAACAGCTCAAGCGCTGGGTTAAAACAGCTCAAGCGCTGGGTTAAAACAGCTCAAGCGCTGGGTTAAAACAGCTCAAGCGCTGGGTTAAAACAGCTCAAGCGCTGGGTTAAAACAGCTCAAGCGCTGGGTTAAAACAGCTCAAGCGCTGGGTTAAAACAGCTCAAGCGCTGGGTTAAAACAGCTCAAGCGCTGGGTTAAAACAGCTCAAGCGCTGGGTTAAAACAGCTCAAGCGCTGGGTTAAAACAGCTCAAGCGCTGGGTTAAAACAGCTCAAGCGCTGGGTTAAAACAGCTCAAGCGCTGGGTTAAAACAGCTCAAGCGCTGGGTTAAAACAGCTCAAGCGCTGGGTTAAAACAGCTCAAGCGCTGGGTTAAAACAGCTCAAGCGCTGGGTTAAAACAGCTCAAGCGCTGGGTTAAAACAGCTCAAGCGCTGGGTTAAAACAGCTCAAGCGCTGGGTTAAAACAGCTCAAGCGCTGGGTTAAAACAGCTCAAGCGCTGGGTTAAAACAGCTCAAGCGCTGGGTTAAAACAGCTCAAGCGCTGGGTTAAAACAGCTCAAGCGCTGGGTTAAAACAGCTCAAGCGCTGGGTTAAAACAGCTCAAGCGCTGGGTTAAAACAGCTCAAGCGCTGGGTTAAAACAGCTCAAGCGCTGGGTTAAAACAGCTCAAGCGCTGGGTTAAAACAGCTCAAGCGCTGGGTTAAAACAGCTCAAGCGCTGGGTTAAAACAGCTCAAGCGCTGGGTTAAAACAGCTCAAGCGCTGGGTTAAAACAGCTCAAGCGCTGGGTTAAAACAGCTCAAGCGCTGGGTTAAAACAGCTCAAGCGCTGGGTTAAAACAGCTCAAGCGCTGGGTTAAAACAGCTCAAGCGCTGGGTTAAAACAGCTCAAGCGCTGGGTTAAAACAGCTCAAGCGCTGGGTTAAAACAGCTCAAGCGCTGGGTTAAAACAGCTCAAGCGCTGGGTTAAAACAGCTCAAGCGCTGGGTTAAAACAGCCCACCCGCTGGGTTAAAACCGCTCAATCGCTGGGTTAAAACAACTCAATCGCTGGGTTAAAATTAGCCAATCGCTGGGTTAAAATAACTCAATCGCTGGGTTAAAACAGCCCAACCGCTGTGTTAAAACAGCTCAATCGCTGGGTTAAAACAACTCAATCGCTGGGTTAAAATTAGCCAATCGCTGGGTTAAAATAACTCAATAGCTGGGTTAAAACTAGCCAATCGCTGGGTTAAAACAGCCCAACCGCTGGGTTAAAACAGCTCAATCGCTGGATTAAAACAGCTCAATCGCTGGGTTAAAACAGCTCAATCGCTGGGTTAAAACAGCTCAATCGCTGGGTTAAAACAACTCAATCGCTGGGTTAAAACTAGCCAATCGCTGGGTTAAAACAGCCCAACCGCTGGGTTAAAACAGCTCAATCGCTGGGTAAAAACAGCTCAACCGCTGGGTTAAAACAGCTCAATCGCTGGGTTAAAACAGCTCAATCGCTGGGTTAAAACAGCTCAATCGCTGGGTTAAAACAGCTCAATCGCTGGGTTAAAACAGCTCAATCGCTGGGTTAAAACAGCTCAATCGCTGGGTTAAAACAGCTCAATCGCTGGGTTAAAACAGCTCAATCGCTGGGTTAAAACAACTCAATCGCTGGGTTAAAACAACTCAATCGCTGGGTTAAAACTAGCCAATCGCTGGGTTAAAACAGCCCAACCGCTGGGTTAAAACTAGCCAATCGCTGGGTTAAAACTAGCCAACCGCTGGGTTAAAATAACTCAATCGCTGGATTAAAACTAGCCAATCGCTGGGTTAAAATAACTCAATCGCTGGATTAAAACTAGCCAATCGCTGGGTTAAAATAACTCAATCGCTGGGTTAAAATAACTCAATCGTAAATTATGAGAATTTTAATTGTGAAGTGAACTAATCCTTAAAGTTTTGTCTTTAGTCAGAAAATTAAGAAAATAGTCATTTTATTCCTAAGAATGTTTCATGAATCATCAAATTGTGGATGATGAAACGCTCCATTGTTTTCTCATTGATCTCCTGCTTCATTCTCAAATCCGTCTGTTTCATGTCTTTTTGTTCTTGTTTAGGTCAGCGGTGAGGAAGCACTGAAGAAGACGACTCTGAAGTCTCTGGGCCTCACGGGAGGAAGTGCCATCATACGGTGAGCTCTCAGGGCTGATGTTACATCTGTGTCTGATTTATGATGGTAATGAAGATGTTTCTGTCCGTTAGATATGTGCTGAAAGGCTCCAGCTCCTCAGGTCCTGATCTGGCCATAGATGGGGTCAAGACAGCCGTATCACAGCCGCTTCCACCAGAACCATCTGCCCCTGTTCCCATGAAAACCCCAGCCCCGCCTACCAAGGTCGCCGCCCCTTTGAACCATCACCCTGTCAAACAGGAAGAGGAGGAGCCGAGCACGAGCCAAGAGCAAGCAGTGCGGCCCAAAGCTAGAGCCTCTGATGAGCCGAAGGACGAAATGACGAAAGAGGATGACGAGCGACCGGGGACGTCCCAGCAGTGTCAAGGCCCTGCCCCCTCAGCCACACCCACTAACTTTGTGCCATTTGCGGGAAGCGGACAGCGTCTGGGAGGACCTGGGCCCGCTGGACTGAAGAGCTCGACCTCGTGGTCATCATGCGTGTCCGGCAGCCCTCCCAAAGCCAAAAAACCCAAACCCAGCAATGAAATCAAGGTATAAAAACATTGATAATAATCATAAATGTTCATAAATCATCATATCAGACTGATTTCTGAATGATCATGTGACACTGAAGACTGGAGTAATGATGATGAAAATTCAGCGTTGATCACTGGATATAAATTATTCTTTACTATATATTCACATAGAAAACAGATATTTTAGATTGGAATAATATTTCACAATTTTTTATGTATTTATAGTCAAATGAATGCAGCCAGTTGGTGAGCAGAAGAGACTTTAAGATTAAAAATCGGAATTATTCTAAACTTTTGAATGGATTTTTCGTGAAAAAATCTCATTCTCACACATTTTGTTTTCATCTCTAGATCTGTCATGAATGTTTGTTTACTGATGTGTTGTAGATTTATTTGAGAGACAGACGGATGGTGTGTTTTTACTCTGTACAGACACACACACAGAGAGAGATCTCTCTCTCAAGCTATAGAGGTTTTGACTGTGTTTCTTGTATCTTTTAGAGATCAGTCAGTGCCAAACAAGCGATGAGGGCTGAAGAGGAAGCAGCCGAATATCTGGAGGTACAGACACTCACATCCCTCAGGCCTGGACAATTATATTCATTATATTCTTTTTATATATATATTCTATATTTTCATTATATCTTACAGTATATTATATACGGCATATATTTACATTATATTCTTCTTTCTTATGAACTTGCGTTAGTACATCAAATCCTAATATTTGTATTATTTATTATTAGTTTATGTATTACATATAACAATATATGTCACAATTGAATTGTTTTTTTAATATTGCAATAATTGCATACAGTATATTTTTGGTAGTTTATTTCATCTTAATTATTAAAAATAAGCACAAAAATAAACAATAGGAAAAGTATTCATATAAAACACAACAGTATAACAGCCAAATTTAAACACATTTATTAAATCATACAGATAGAAATGAAAATCAGATTAAGCATTTCATTATGTAAATTCTATGCAAAATCAGTGGCAACATTCAGTTATTTAATTTCATCTTTATTTAATTCATCCGTCAGATCTAAAAATAAAATGCCACTGGTGATTTTAAATTAAATTTTCACTTGCCTCAATGCCAATATTAAAATGAAAGTGACACAATTTTTAACAGTAAAAAAAAAAAATCCTTATATTATGTTTATATATTTTTATTATATTATGCATTATAATTTGAAAAAATATGCATTTATTATATTTCATTTTCTCTTTTATTTCACAATTATTTTCAAAGTATGCAAATGTATGCAAATTCTATGTTAATTAGTAGGCGGGGCTGTTTTCGCTTCTTATCGCGCTTAAAAACTCTTTATTTTCTTATTCATGCATATTTCTTTATCACAGTAACATGTCAATAACTGTTAGTGTATGTTGAGGTAGTTAGTGTGGTCGTCTCTGTCCAGCCGATCGACAGGGAGCCGCTGGTGTTCCATCTGGATTCAGGAGCCCGTCACCATGACGACGTAGAACTTCCCGACGAGTTTTTTGAGGTCACTGTGGACGACATTCGGAAGAGATTTGCCCAGCTGAAGAGCGAGAGGTGAGAATGTGCTGTATACACGTCTGAATCTCATTTAGACAGGAAGAGGGCGTGTGATTGCAACAGTACCCGCCCCCTTTCTCAGCTAAACACTAGCAAGTTATAAGGCATGAAACAAGCCAATCAGCTACGAGGAGAATCATAACATCACAAGCTTTGAAGTGAAAAAGATTTTAAAAATCAGACAAAGGGATCAAATACTGTGTAGGCGAAGAACTACAATCCCATGAAGCATTGCGAACAGCCTAATCGATTTAAAAGTGTTTATTATTTATATAATCGTTTTTAAACATATATATATATATATATATATATATATATAGATTTTAAGTTTATTGCACTATATATTCAGTATTTTGAAAGCGTAGGGAGATCAACTCGATTACGTCATTGGCCGTGCTTCATGGGAGTGGGAGGGGCTAAAAAGCTATTTTGGAGTCTTTTCCTTGTTTCAACTCTGATTGGTGGAATTTCCGTAAAGCATCATGGGTATTGTAGTTTTTTCAGCATTAATTCTGCTGTTAAGCATAATTATTTAAAAAAAAAAAACAAGCTGAAATCATGCGGGCAAACAGATTCAACAGAAACAAATACCACCGTATTTGAAGTTGAAGTACTAAAATAACTAAAACTAAATAAACTTTAAAAAAAAAAAAGACTATATAGATAAAATAAACTAATAAAACGGACAAAAGCACACAATATTACTAAAACTGTTAACTAAGTTACTTTCTAACTAAAATATAATAATGCAAAATATTAACAGAAATGATACTAAAATAAGACTGACCTGATCAGTGTAAATCGTTTTCATTCTGTCTTCTGGTGAACATCTACATCTCTTATGTTGCTTCTGTTTTTTTATATGACAGAAGGTCAGAAATGTAAACGAAGAGGGTTTGTGGCTCCGTGACCTTTGACCTCCGACTCCTCACACAGAGTTCCATTTCCGAGCATTAATTATTGTGACTCTAAATTGCTGTTCTAAGGTTTCTAATTAGAACCTGTGACGGTTTTTAGCTATTATATAAAAACTATCTGGCATTCGTTTTAATTTTAGTCATTTTGATGTTGTTTTTATTCATTTTTTTATGGTTTTAGTTTCAGTTCACTACAATAATCCTGGTGTTGAACTACAGTCAGTACATTTAAATCTCGGTATAAACCTCGCAAAGTTGGAAGTAAATGTTTTGAATAATCGTGCACTGTAAAAAAATAAAAAAATTTTTCTAGAATTATTGGAGTATGTTTTACAAGTATATATGAAACCTTTTTTTCCACTTCAAAATCAAAACTTTTTGTGACAATTAAAAGTAAATCCCCTTTTGTTCACGCAAAAGGTGCTTCATTTAATTAGATTATTTTCTCTTTTCATTCACATCCCGATGGATTTTATTATTTGAAATGAACGAACTGAAAATAAAACAAAGTGTATTTTAGTGATGTACTAAAATAACTTGAAACGAAATGCAAACGAAAGCACTTTTTTATATTAATGCGAGTTTCGTTGATCTTCTGTGTGTTTCAGGAGGTCGTTTGAAGAAGCTCCACTCATGACGAAATCTCTCCGAGAGTCTCAGATGAAGGAGAAGTTGGACCGGTATCCAAAGGTCGGTCGGTCTCTGTGCTCATGTCTGCCCAGCGCTGATCATGTGATCAGTCATGTGACTGCGTTTATATGGTTTTCATTATCAGGTGGCGTTGAGGGTCCAGTTTCCTGACCGTCAGGTTCTTCAGGGCTTCTTCAGGCCTCTAGAAACAGGTCAGATCGGACTTTTGGTTTGTTTGTGTTGTAATATCACATATCTTTCTGTTTTCTGTTTTATTTTATCTAATCTTTATTTTCTTTTTATGTTTGTTAATATAACATAAAATATTTTATTTCATTTGATTATTTTGGTTCTTCTCTTTGTTGCGTGTTTTGCTTAGTTGTGTAAAGAATTTTTTCTTTTATTTTATTATATTTTGTTCTTTATGTTGTGTAACATTTTATTTGATTATTATTATTATTCTTTTTTATGATGTTTAGTTGTATAAAATATTTTCTTATTATATTTTCTTTATTTTATTTGTTATTTTCGTTCTTTCCTTGATGTTGTTTGTCTGTTTTCCAGTCGGTGCTCTGAGAAGTTTTATCAGATCTCACCTGCAGGACCCACAGCTGCACTTTTACCTGTGTGAGTTTCACCACACACACACACACACATTCTTTCTCGCTCACACTCTCTCTCTCACTCTCACACACACGCTCACACACTCTTTATCACACTCAAAAATATTCTCGCTCACTCACTCACTCACACACAAACACACACACACTTTCTCACACTCACAAATATTCTATCTCTCACACACACACACACACTCACACACTCTTTATCACACTCAAAAATATTCTCGCTCACTCACTCACTCACACACAAACACACACACACTTTCTCACACTCACAAATATTCTATCTCACACACACACACACACACTCACACACTCTTTATCACACTCAAAAATATTCTCGCTCACTCACTCACTCACACACAAACACACACACACTTTCTCACACTCACAAATATTC
>CM074299.1:18105547-18198047 GCA_037194245.1 Opsariichthys bidens
TCCTGTCCTGCCATTATTTTAATTGGATATATTTTAATGAACAGTACTGTTTAAAAAGCAGTGTTCTTCCATATTATTATTGTGTGTGTGTGTGTGTGTATACATACACACAAAGTTTTGATTATTTTTGAAGGAAGTCTCTGCTCACCAAGGCTGCATTTATTTGATCAAAAACACTAATATTGTGAAATAATATTACCATTTAAAACTGTTTTCTATGTAAATATATTGTCAAATGTAATTTATTCATTTGAAATCGAATCTTTTGTAACATTATAAATATCTCAACTGTCACTTTTGATCAGTTTAATGCGTCCTTGATGAATCGATGTATATATTTACTGTCTGTGTGTATTTTTGGATCATTTTCGTCGTCTCTCTCTCTCTCAGTATGAATGTGGTCGAACGGAGACTGACGACAGTCGTTCACCTCTTTGTTTTCATCATTCTCTCTCTCTCAGGCCAATCTCTTCCCTGCTGCTCTCGTGTACTTTGGCTCAGACGTGACGACAGGTTTGTTAACATCTCTTTCATCTGCTGTCCAAACCAATGACATCAATTTAATCTGCTTTACTGGAAGCACAAAGTGCATTCTGGGTAATGGGGAGCATTGACCCCCCTCTTGGTTCCAGTCACACGCTTACTGTCTATTTTGGCGTCTGAAGTTTCGTTCCACTGTAGTTCTGCTGTAAAGGACAGTCTTTACATCTGTAACCAGCGATGCGACAAACGAATTGAATCAATCACGGTTTCGAAGCACTCGAAACGCCACACGCTGGTGACCCCTGCTGGTCAGAACAGTGTAAATGCAATGAAAACTCAATCACAAATGTTTTATTAAAGCTGTAATCGATTAATTGCAATTGATAAATCAACCAATACCATCAAATATTACGTGTCTTTGAAATATGGACCGGAAGTGAGCAGTAATCGTGTGTGTGTGTGTGTGTGTGATTCCACAGATTGTTACTTGCGCTCTGATCTTGTGGACGTCAGTGTCTCCGCCCTACAGGCTGATGAGCTCATTGCAGGGTGAATATCTTCTTTTTTTCATTTATTGAACTGATTTAACGCTTCCCAGGTCATTACAGGACAGCCACATAGCAGTAATAATAGATAAAAAAATGTGTGTTAGTACCCATCATATATATATATATATATATATATATATATATATATATATATATATATATATATATATATAGTACCTCTCAAAAATTTTGATTTTTTTTTTTTTTAATGATTCTAAAAAAAGTCTCTGACGCTCACCAAGTCTGCATTTATTTGATCGAAAATACAGTAAAAAATCTGAAATATTATTCTAAGTTAAATTAGCTGTTTTCTATGTGAATATATTGTAAGATGTAATTTATATCCTGTGATCAAAGCTGAATTTTCAGCATCATCACTCCAGTCTTCAGTGTCACATGATCCTTCAGAAATCATTCTGATTTGATGGTCAAGAAACATTAATGCTTATTATCAGTATTGAAAACAGTTGTGCTGCTTCAGATTTTCGTGGAAACAAATAAGTTGTTTACATGTAATATAAATCAGGCAAACTCTGTAAAGTTACCAAACAACATCATGACAAGTGCATTTGTATTAAATATTGTAAGTTTTATCAGCGGCTCGTCCGATCAGAGAGTCGAGCTGAAACCATCGGGTTCGTGATGGTACCGTTAACCTGAGCTCCAGTATGTGCCAGTGAAGCTTTAACTGGTAAATAACTGTGATGTGAAACACTCACATTCCCCAAACGCACACACACAGTTTTCCTGGGAGGACCGTTTCTCTCCCTCTGGAATTCCTTTGAGGTTCCGTCCCAATGTGAGATTCCAGCGGCTGTTTCCGCTCACATCCGCTCTAAAGATAGTGGCTGCTTTCCTAGAAACCCCTCCAGCGCGCACACACACACACACACACTCACACACACACACACACACACCTGTCTCCCACTCTCCATCATCAACACACACACATCAAAGCAGATGCTGTTTCCTGCAGCTCACAGTGATGTCTTAATGTAGCACACACACTTACACACACACACACACACACTCATGAGCTTATCAGCATATAGATCAGTGCACTTACATAAAGTACTTTCCAGCATGATAATACGGTCAAAAATACATTTCCTTTCATATTTAAGTCTTATTCATTTAAGTAAAACGGTTAATGATTCGCAGAATAAACAAATGATTCACTGATTCGTTTGCAGGCATCGTTCACAATAATCCATGACTCTCTTCGCTTGTAATGAAATGTCGATGTTTTTGCTGTTATTTAAATGAGTTTCTAGTTTCATCAGTCACATTTAACGTACATTTACTGTAATTCTGTCGCACTCTGAGCTATTTTAGGATTATTTATATACTGTTGTGGTATTTATTAATACTAAATAAATAAAAATAATAGCTAAATTAAACCAAGTCATTTCAGAACTTCTCTCAGGTAGTTGCCAAGGCAACATTTGTGAAATTTCATTTTTCAACTTCAGTTTTTTGTTTTAAGCTTTTATCTATTTTATTTCAATTAAAGAAAATTATTTTATAGTTTTAGTAAAAATAAACACGATTCACACTAAGATTCTCAGAGTTTTTGTCAGATAAATAAATATCATCTGATATTGTCCCGTTAGCCCTCACACTCAAGCAACCAACCCAAGTACCCTAGCAACTGCATAGCAAACAGTACCTTTTAAAAAGTGCATAGCAAAACTTTAGCAAACACTCCAAGCATCCTACCAAGCACACAGAGTACCTTAGCGACTGCATACCCGCACCCTAGCAACCACACAGAATACTCTATATAGCAACACCTTAGAAACTACATACCAAAAACCTAGCAACCATGCCAAGTACCTTATCAACAGCATAGCAACCACCCTAACAACCACCTGATTACCCTAGCAATCGCATAGCAACACCATAACAACCAGCACAAGTACCCTAGCAACCACATTCCAACACACTAGCAACCACCCAGATTACCCTAGCCGCATAGCAACACCCTAGCAACCTCCATGAGCATCAACACCCTAGAAACCATCCTAAATACCTTAGCAACTGCATAACAACACCCTAGCAACCACCATGAGTATCAACACCCTAGAAACCATCCTAAATACCTTAGCAACTGCATAGCAACACCTTAGCAACCACTTCTTATCAACGATCACGACTACCTTAGCAACCGCATAGCAACCGCGCAGCAACCCCCCTGCAACTACCTCAAGTACCTTAGCAACCACATAACAAAACCCTAGCAACCACATAGCAAGACCCCTGGCTTTTAAAACTACTAAACTAAAACTTGAACTATTTCAAATTGAAAACCATAAAATTTAAGCTTTTAAAACTACTTCAAACTTTCAGAATGGGTTTTTTTTTTGTCTACGAACTTTACTCATCTAGTCAATAGTACGTAACTACGTTCAAAGCACCTTTTTCTACACTGATAAACTATTACTTTCAAGTATCCTTGACTCATCTCAAACATTAAACTGATGTTAATGCTCTGCAGGAAGTCTCTAATAACTGCAGCCTGTCTGGAGGTCAGTGACCTCTGACCTCAGTAAGTCACATGAAGGGGGTCAGAGAGACGCGCTGAGCTCCTCATCCTGTTCCTCTCTCGATCCATCACACTTGTCCTTCCTCTGATCCCCTTCAGCTGTATGCCGCGCTCTCCTCCTCCACTCCCCTCGTCCGCTCCCGCCGAACACGCCCCGCCGTCAGCTCCCGAGTCACGTGATTCCTCCGGCCAGCGGGCGGCGATAGAGGACGGCTGCGACTCTCAGGCGTCGGCGCACAGGCCCGTGAGGAACGACTCCGGGAAAGTGCCGAAGTGGCTCAAACTTCCAGGTGTGTTTACTTTTATTCATATTTTGAATTAGCTTTAATTTGATACATCATGTTAATTTTTCAGTCATTACGATGTTTAGTCCTCATTTTATTACTACGTTTGAAATATTGCTATTAAGTTTTAGTTGACGATAATAACTTGTCTTAATAGAAGAAATTTATGCACATCAAGGCTGCATTTATTTGATCAAAAATACAGTAAAAAAAGTGAAATATTATTCCAATCTAAAATAGCCGTTTCTATGTGAATATATAGTAAAGTGTAATTTATATCCAGTGATCAACGCTGAATTTTCAGCATCGTGACTCTTCAGAGTCACATGATCCTTCAGAAATCATTCTGATTTGATGCTCAAGAAACATTTATGATCGTTATCACTGTTGAAGAGAGTAATATTTTTGTGGAAACCATGCAACATTTTATGTTTCTGTGATTAATAGAAAGTCAAAACGTTATTTGAAGTGGAATCATTTTATAATTGGAAAATAGAATTTTATAGAATTATATTGTATTTTCACACTCTTCTTGACCGTTTTCAGGTAAGAAGTGACGTTTGATCCGCGCAGGAGGACGACAGCGTGTGGATTCTCCGGCTGCAGTAGTTCCAATAGTTTAACAATATTTCTTGCAAACCTTCATCAATTAAACATAACATTAATTGCCAATTGAGTTCTTCTCTTTTTTTTCTGAGATCAGCTGTTTCTGATGATAATTCTGGGTCACATTTAGTGATTCACTGATTCGTTTGCAGATAGTGTTCACCGTAGTCCATGAGTGTGTCCGAAATCGAATATTTCACTATGTATTCGAAAAACAGTAGGTGAAAAGTCCCGTACTTCTGGCGAGATTCTGAAGAGTGCATTCATTGGACGTTTTACTATCCCATGAGGCCACGGGAGAGAATTTATGAATGCCAGTGAAGCGACACAACTGACTCCGGTAGGTCACATGACAATAACAACATGGCGGACGTTGCACCTACTTTGTACGTGATTTCGGACGCAGCTCGTGACTCTCTTTACTTGTATATATAGCTGTAATTTATTTTCATTTCAGTTTTAGTGTGTCATTTTAAAACTTGTTGATAACCACAAAGAAATGTTGCCTTGGAAATAATCTAATATTTATATTCTTTTTTTTTTTTCCTGATGATTATATTCTTGTTTCTGATAGTAAGTCTGGGTTGTATTTAGGGTAAGTTTACACAACAACAACGTACTAAAAGCTTAAAAAAAAAAAATCCCTCGCGTTTTTCCGCATATACAGACGACATGGATCCATGAAAACAATTAAAATCGCCGTATTCTGCTGCCAAGCGATTGGCGATGTTACTTTGTAAAGAACTTTTTTACTACAGAAAAAAATATACAAAATTTGTACAATCATAAAAAAAAATGTCGGTAAAAAATTACGAGAAGTTAAACCGACGAAATTCTTTGTCTTTTTTGCTTTTAGTGTGATCAAACGATTAATCGCATTCAAAATAAGTTTGTTTACACATACGTCTAGTACTGTGTATAATTATGTATATTTACAAACACATATACATTTAAGAAATATTAGCATATTATTTATATTTATTTTGTATATACTTTTTCTCAAATATATATGCTAATTATACACAATAGACAAACTTTATGCAAATACACTTATTTTGAAAAAAAAAAAAAAAAAAAAAAAAAAAAACGCGCGAACTGAAATCGTAACCGTTTTTACAAATTCGGTATCGTTTTCTAAAACCCAGCTAAACTTTAAACCCCGTTTTTAAAACTTTGCGTTTTCAGTCCCCCAAAAAACGCGGTTGTCGTGTATATGAACGTCCAAAACACAAAATTTATCCGTTTTTAGTTGAAAATGGCGTCGTGTGAACGGACCCTTCGTTTCAAACGAACATTTTAGATGTTTTTGCGACGCTGGTAAGAGCTGCTTTGATGTAAACGGTTCTGCTGCCCGTCTGAAGGAACTTCAAAGTGTCCGGAGGAGAGACTCTGGCACTTGTCATGTCTTAACGAGCCGCCGGCCCCGTTGACTCGGTTAATGACCTCCAGCTGCGGCGGCTCTTTGAAGGCGCAGCGGCGGTTTGATGAAAGCCGCGCGCGGAGCACCTGCTGAGGGTTTAGAGGAGCCGCTCAGGTGAACTAATGCTCGCGTGTCCCCGGTTTAACCCGCAAAACACGGCGTTTTTCTTCCTCGTGCCGTTCAAAGGTAAAAGTGATCTGCACTACTGTGATGGGAGAAACGAATCAATTGAACCAATTGCTTCGCAAAATGATTCCCTGTTTCAAAGCGTTCGAAACGCCACACGCTGAACCATAGATGTAACAAATACATAGACGCCGCTTTGGAACGTTGCTGCGATACGTCAGCGCGTCCGCCATATTGCTGAGGGCAAGACTGAACTGTAAACAAATGTAGTAAACTGGCGACGGTTTTTCTGGATAAAAACGAAAATAACGTTTACATTTATCAACCGATTATGGTGTACAAAAAGTTCCATCTTAAAAAAGATATTTATTTGAATAGTCAAAGCTCAGACTTGTCCTGTTTTTGGCGGCTTTATTAGTGAAGACGCCCATAATGAGATCATTTAAATTTTCACATTGAATGAAAAAAACCTTTCTTATTGTGGGAAAGGGCATTTTCTGTCTTTAAACCCATTTGAGCTTTTCTTGTGTTTAGAATTGACCACCATCGTGAAAATGAAGCAAATCGTCAAATATGAATCACACAGGCTGGAAAAACCTTCCCTTCTTCCAGCTTCTTCCCACCGTCTCCTCAACTCTCGGTCTCTGGGAAAAACCTTCAATGTGTGAGAAAAGTGAGCTAGCCAACTAACTAGCGTTAAAAAATGTCTTTTTAAGAAAAAAAGATGCATATTTAAATTTCAGGAAATTTAGTTTATAAAATAAGATAATATATGCTAAAGCTATAATATAAATTAACTTTCACAGCTAATTAGCGTCATCGCTAGCTATTTTCTGACTGACTCCGGTTTTCAACTACAATCAACATAATTATATAATGACCAAATACAACCAGAAACAAATGTTCAGCATTACCTGTGAAAGTTATTCCCTGAGACCCGTATTTAATTGTGCGGCGGTTTGTACAGCCCAAAGCAGCACGAAACTGACATTTTTCTCAATTCCAGTTATGAGCGTTTCGTTGACCTGCACAATATGGCGGCGCCGTTGACGTACGACCCAGAGACTAATGGGGTGTCTATGTATTATTATGTCTATGGTCAAAACAGTGTAAATGCATAAAAAAAACTCATTGCACATGTTTTATTGAATATATAATTTATCAGATGCAATAAACTAAACAAGATTAAATGTTACATTTCTATATAATATGTATTCTTTTATCAATTTTGGGTCAGTTAAACAGTGACTAATAACTATTATTATTCATTTTAATTATACAAATACCTCATTAAAACATCTTCGAATGTATAAACGCGTCAGATATCAGGTAACAGACACTTAATACTCAGATAATAGACTAGACACTTGTTCAGTGATTGGCCACTGGGGGGGCGATCTCAGGGAATCCACATGATTTAGAGATCGCCCCCCAGTGCTCAACCATTCAAATTTTGAAACGTTTCGAAACAGTTATGACGTAACGAAGCCACGTTTACTGAAACCACGTGACTTTGGGAGTTTGAAACGCGCTCCGAACCACTGATTCGAAACAAAAGATTCGTAAATGTTTCGAAGCTTCAAGAAGCAGTGTTTTGAAAGCGCCCATCACTACTGCACTACACATAAAATAGACCTTAAAAATGTTTTTATTACTTTTAATGAATGTCTAATTGTATTGTTCTGGTTTATGGAATTAATAATAATAATAATAATAATAATAATAATAAAATGCTTAAAGGTGCACTATGTAGTTTTTCGTCTGCCAGAGGTCACCTATTCAAAATAAAGGCGTAGATGAGGCCGAGTTTGAGCGTGGAATCTTGGGACAGCCGGTGGGAAAGAGTCGGGATGCAGAAATCATGCTCACGGATGCGCTTATTAACGTTACTGTAGTGTGAAGCGGAGCAGGAGCGAGTGTTGTGGAGCTGAACGAGACGACGACACACGCCTCGAGAGCAGCGGGACTTTTATTATGACACGGTCGCCGGCTGCTGTGAGACACATGTTGATAGATAGATCGATATTACAATATCATATTAAATGCTGGATGGCTTGTGTTGATAAATGGCAAAAATCTTACATATTGCAGCTTTAATAAACTTTTTTTCCAGGCGTCTGATTGGCTAACATTATGGAAGCCCATTTCCACCCCTGGAAAAAAAAATATTAAGATTGTGACTTTTTCATTCACAATTCTGACTTTTTCACAGAATTCTGAGATATAAACTCACAATTGTGAGTTATAAAGACAGAACTCTGACTTTATATCTCGCAATTCTGAGAAATAATGTCCCAATTGCGAGTTATAAAGTCAGAATTCTAAATAAAGTCAGTTTAGAACTCGCAATTGTGAGTTCATATCTCACAATTCTGTGAAAAAAGTCGCAATAATCTTCTCTTTTTTTGTCAGTGGCGGAAACGACAGCGTTTCACAGCGAGGTTTTTTTTTTTAAATAGTGCTTGTGTGGACGCGATTTTTTTGTTTGTTTGTTTGTTTTTTAAACAAAGGAGGAAAAACTCATGTCTCAGTGCATTAGTCCAAGGTACCAGAATTATTATCGTAAACAGAAAATAAGACCATAAGCATTTTCATTAAAAAAACACACATGGACCAGTTTCATGTATATCATATTACAGATACAACTGTTGTTTTATGTTTTACTATACAGATCTTTTCATTATGATATTCCAAGAGGTGAGAGTTTATATAAGCTTGTGATTAGGCTTCCACTTTTGTCATTTTAAAATCATTGGCCATATGTGGGGAAATTAATTAAAAAATAATGAATTCTGTGCTGTTTGCGTCCTGAATGAAGTGGCCGTTCGGGTCTCTTTAGTGGACTTTTTAAGCTCTTTTACACTGTTCTGGTCACGTGTTTTCATAGGGACCGTCTTCATATGGATTAGTTCCACTACTGTTGGAGATTGGACATGATTTGGTTCTTTTAAAGCTCATCCTAGAGTTGGAGATATCTGCCATTTCCAGTGAACACAAGAACACGCAGTAATTTTAGGAACTTAATCCAGATATTTTAACCCTTTTGTGCTGTTCGGGATGTTTTCATCCACTATGGGGAATTTTTGAGTCTTAATTTGGCCGTAACTTTCTCCGTGTTTCAGCAAATGGAATGATTTTTGGTGACAAATCTTATTTTGTCACATATTTTGGGAAAATGCTTTGAAAATTTTCAATAACTCAACAGAACTCTGTGGGCAAATTCACGACCCTTTCATTATGTTCGTGGCTGAAAACAGCCACTACTTTTAACTGCTTTAAAAATGTATCAGATAAATATTTTTTTCAAATTTTTTTGCATGAATCTATTAATCAACCTCAGTCCTGATCAAAACTACTATTTTTTTTTTTTTTTTT
The DNA here is from genome assembly GCA_037194245.1 of Opsariichthys bidens. Lineage (NCBI taxonomy): Eukaryota > Metazoa > Chordata > Actinopteri > Cypriniformes > Xenocyprididae > Opsariichthys > Opsariichthys bidens. Next base: position 18,114,935 of record CM074299.1, read on the forward strand.
TTTTACATTTTCAGGATTTTAACTCTTTAATTGCCAAATTCATAAACGACGTCACTGATTTGGGGGGGAAAAACACACAAAATGACTTATTTTCAATATAAAATGTGATTTTGGATTGAATTTTTTTTTTTACCTTTTATCTCAATCTTGGATATGTCAAAGATTAGAAACAACATTGGCTTTGATGCGTTGTTAGTTTTTGTGCAGCATCAGATTTGAACTTTTTCTCCCTCATTTACTGTTCGTGGCTGTTTTTGCCCCATTGACTTCCATTATAACCACATTTTCGTGTTTTGACATGTCCAAGACTGTGATAAAAGGCAAAAAAATCCAGTCCACAATCACATTTTATATTGAAAATAAAACATTTTGTGTGTTTTTTTTCCCCAAATCAGTGACGTTATTTATGAATTTGGCAGTTAAAGAGTTAAAATCCTGAATTTAAAAAAAAAAAAATGTAGTAGTTTTGATCAGGACTGAGGTTTATTAATAGATTCATGCAAAAAATGTTAATTTATCAATTTATCTGATAAATTTTTAAAGCAGTTAAAAGTAGTGGCTGTTTTCAGCCTTGAACAGAATGAAAGGATAGTGAATTTGAACAATGCACAAGGGTTAATCAAATTCCTTTTAAAGACCCAAATTAGCTTTACAGAGATCAGTTATCACGGTTAGAAAATCTGGAATCTGTCAAATAATCTCAGAGGTACGAAGGACGAAACCCAGATGGCAGTACAGACCCACAAATCACTGAGAGAAAGTACTACTAGGAAATGTCAGAAGGTGGCGCTGTTGTTAAAAATATCTTTATTACAGTCCAACTGTTCTTAGGACCAGGGTTATTATTATAGTTAATGACAACTAAAAAATTAAATGGAAACAATTATAATGAACGTATTTTATTTCAGAAACATTTAATCATATTTATTTAGTTTAACTTGTACTAAAATAACCAAAATTAGAACTGATATAAAAATAAAAAAACTTTATAGTTTTCTCTATTATTATTTAAAAAAAAAAAATCTAATATCAGCATCAGAGTCGCAGCTGTTGAAAAGGAGGAACATCAACTGCTTGATTGAACATGACAATGTGAACTGAAAGTGAATTTTGATATGATTATTTGTTTCTGGTGCGATGATCAGTGTTGTTTTTGTTATCAGAAATATTACAGGTGTTAAGTTTTGCGGTAAATTCAGGAAATGAGTCACAGTTGCATCCGATGCTTGAACGTAGAACTTCACGACTTTATATCTTTGTCACTGCCCATTACCACACATTAATTAATATTTTTTTTATTTAATATTTCAATTTTAAGATGGATAAAATAAAGACAATGATATATATTTTAATAAAAATAAAAAATATAAAAGCAAGTGAACTTTTACAATGTGTGTGTGTGTGTGTGTGTGTGTGTGTGTGTGACTTTTGCACAACAATAATTATTTTAATGACTTTTCAATGTGAACGTCATTAAATATTCCATCATAAATCAACCCTCGTATTGGTGTTCTTCACGCAAAAGCTGCTCATGAATGGATTTAAAGGTTAGTAAATATTGTTGTACTTCTGAAACATTGTTGCGCTGATATATCTTATAAAGCGACGAGAATGAAACAAAATAACGACTTTTCAACAATACCTAGTGATTTCAAAACACTGCTTCGAAGCTTTATGAATCTTTTGTTTCGAATCAGTGTTCAGTTCACGTTTCAAACTGCCAAAGTCACGCGAATCAATTATGACGTAACGAAGCCTCGTTTACTGAAATCACGTGACTTTGGCGCTCCGAATCACTGAATCGACACAAAAGATTCGTAAAGCTTCATGAATCGGTGTTTTGAAATCACTAGATTTAGTTGAAAAGTCATTTTTTTTAAGCGCACAAAAAGTATTCTCGTCGCTTTATAATATTAAGGTTGAACCACTGTAGTCACATGACCTGTTTAAAATATGTTTTAGTATCTTTCTAGTCATTGAAAGTGTAAATTATCTTGCTGTCCATAGAGACTCGCTGAACCATCATCAAAAATATCTCTGTTCTGAAGATGAATTTACACTTTAAAGGTCCTAATTTAACTAAAGCCTAATCATCGCTTAATCTAAATCTGTGAAACCCGGTCTGTGTGTTTTAATGTTTATCTCTGTGCAGTGGTTTGAAGAGGGATTAAACCGTTTTTGTTCATGCAAATACAAAATGCATAAAAGTTGGAATTCAGAAACCCGTGTTATTAGCGACACCGGTGGCCGTTAAGTGTACTGCAGCCAGCAATTTCCCGCTCGTGCACACAATTTACTCACCAGAATGAACGTGATTTGCGGATTCAGTTCATTCTTCGCTTAGAAGTAAATAGTTGGAAATACCTTTGCAACGATACTGTTAATGTAGATCCTGACGCCGTCCACGCTTCTTTCCTCTCAGTAACAAAATAAACATGAGAAAAAAAGAAGTGATCGTCTGCGATTCACCGGCATTATGTCGACAGATGAGGTAATTAAAATCACACTGGTTATGATAACTTGATAGTAAACTATATTTGAATTTATAGACGGCAGTATTCAAGTGTCATAGAGGCTCTCGGGAGCGCGCGTAACCGTCGCATCCTTTTGAAATTTTCCCGGCAAAACCGTCCCGATTCCTGCACATAAAAATCCGTCTACATGCTTTCACAGACAACGTAGGAAGTCGTGACATGTGTCGTTTTTTAAGTTTCTTTACAACCTTTTCACTCATTGGTAATAAAAAAAAGCTATTAATATTTTAAAATATCGTACATACAGCCGCTTTAATAATGCATGAGGTTCAAAATGACATTTGAAGTTCTTTGCGTGTGACAAAAATGCAAAAATGTGAAGAATATCTCCTTTTGTGTTTCACAGGCGAACCACATGAAGATCATCTTGGGCCTTTAAATTGCATTGAACCTGGAAGAATCATTTCAGAACCGACGGACGCACGGTGTAACTCGATCGTCATCAGTAATCTTGAATATTTAAGCTTCATTCTTCAACCGCATGCTTAGAAACCCCGAGCGACTCTTGTGTCTCTGTCTAAATGCGTTTATATTTAGAATAACTGTCCGATTCCTTCACAGGTGCATCTGGACACACATTCCAGCCTCCCGCCGCACCCCTCATGGTGTAGAAATAACCTCGGCTGGAGAAAGTATCCGGCTGTCATCCGTATGGACGTGAGAGACTCAAGACGACAGATCTGAGCTTCTCTGTGGACTCTTTCTGGTTTCTGTGTGAGAGTTTCTTCTCTTAGAATGCTGGAGGAGATTTTAGTGACTGGATCTGTGAAGCAATTGGACTAGAAGGTAATTGATCTGATGTTAATGATCACTGTGAGACTCTGGCGATTTTGACGTTTTTGCTTTTCGACAGGTCGTGAGTCACGTACTCCAAAATAGAGTCAGAAATACTTCATGCACGCCTGAGGAGAACAACGTCTGAGAAAACAGCCACGACTCTGCTGCCTTGGAAACCAAACAGGAAGCGTCAGACAGACGGTGGGCGGTCGAATCGCTACAGACAAACGACGCGAGCACGACTGATGAGCTCCGTTATCAAGAGTGCTTCAAAACGGAACGTCAACTTTCCTGCTGGTCTAGAAACATTCCATCATAATGAGCTCAAAAACACACTACCGTTCTAAAGTTTGGGGTCAGTAAGAATTTTGAATTCTGAAAAGTCACATTAAACAATTTTATGTTTCTAAAATAATATTTAAAAAAATATATATAAAGTATTTCGAATTCCACACTTTGTTTCATTTAGATTTTTAACATTATTTATTTTAATTTTTACATTTTATTTTACGTAATTAATTTCGCATGTTCATTCTTTAAATTATTTCAATTTCGCAGTTTAATTTAGCAAGTTATTTTGGTTTTTCATTTTACGTTTATGACTTAATACATTTTTTTTGTTGACATTTTTTAAATTGTATATTGCTATGATTCATTTTTAGTGTTTGATATTCATTTTAAAAGCATTTTAATTTGACATTTTTATGATTTAAATGACCAATCTTTACTGGATTTTTCATTTTACACGTTTGATGACATTTTTTAAATTGTATATTTTTATGATTCATTTTTAGTGTTTGATGCTCATTTTAAAATTATTTTAATTTGACATATTTATGATTTAATTTACCAATTTTAATGTACCAATGGTTTTTATTGAATACATTTTAATAAGTGTTTATTTCATTTTAATTTTTTTCTAATTTATTATATTAGCTATTTATTCATTTTTTTTGTGTTTAATTTTATATTTTTATAATTTAATTAATTTTTATTAATTGTTTTATTTTGAATATTTGTTTTTGTTTCCACAAAAATGAGGCAGCACAACTGTTTTTAACATTAATAAGTAGAAATTGTAATAAAAAATAAATTACACCCTAAAATAAATTGCAATAGAAGTCAGATAGATACTTTAAATGGTAATAATATTTAACAACATTGCTAATCGTATTTCCGATTAAACAAATGCCGTCTTGGTGAGACTTTCGACCGCGACCCCAAACTTTTGCGCGCCATGAGCGGCTCCGCCGGACATTATTTAAACCGGACGGCCGTGTTTTCCCCTGTAGGTGGCGCCCGTTTGTGTCAGCTGACTCTGTGCTGCGCCGTCGTCTCTCTGGTGATCCACGGCGCCGGTTACAGCGCCACCTACGGGATGTTCTGTATGACAGTTTGGACGTCCTGCTTCGCCACCACAGCGGCTGTTTTTGTGCTGGACGTGACCCGTCTGCACATGTGTCTTCCCGTGTCGTGGGAGAATCTGACCGTGACGTTCGCGTCTCAGGCCGTCCTGCTCACGCTCACCGCGTCTGTCGTTTATCCCGTGTACTTCGTACGTGCGGATGACTGTCCTTATAATAACTGCGAAGTCAGAAACTTCCGGATCGCGGTGACCGTGTGCTCCTGGGCGGCGTGCGTCGCGTACGGGACGGAGGTTTTTCTGTCACGCGCCAAACCGGGTCGCGCCGCCGGCTACATGGCGACGCCGTCCGGCATCTTAAAGGTGGTGCAAATCTTTGTAGGATGCGTGATTTTTGTGATGCTCGCCAACGGGAGCGATTTCACAAGCCACGCCGCGACCGTCTACTGCGTGGCGGTGTTCGCCGTCTGCTTGGCCGTGTCCGTGCTGCTGGTGGCGCTGACGGTCTCGGGCCGGACCGCGGCTCTGCGGCTGCCGTTCGAGCGCTTTGTGGTCGTCTACACGTTCGTGGCGGTGCTGCTGTACCTGAGCGCTGCCGTGGTTTGGCCCGTCTTCTGCTTCGACAGGAAGTACGGCGCTCCGCTGCGGCCGCAGGGCTGCCCGAGGGGGAAGTGCTCGTGGGACGTGAAGCTCGCCGTCGCCGTGCTGTGCTTCATCAACGCCTCGCTTTACATCGCCGACCTCGTCTACTCCCAGAGAAGCCGGTCGGTGTCGCAGCGTCCTCGAGTGTAGCGAGAACGTCCCTTGATGGAACCGTGAGACGTACGCCATATTTTACTACGATTATGAGCGTTATCGCATCGGTTTGATCGAAGTGTTTGTGGCAACATTTCGATTAAACCTCACCTCACATAATCAGGGCTGTGTGGGTCACTTTTAAAATGTATTTCACTACAGATTATAAAATACATGCTTTAAAAAGTCATTTGTAACATATTTCGTTACATTACTCAAGTTTAGTAACTTCATCTAAATACTTTAGAATACTTTGGAATACTAATAAGTGTGAAACAAACACAAAAAAGATCATTGTAAGTTTTTAATCGCACAATTCTGACTTTTTCCCTCAGAATTGTGTGATATAAAGTTGCAATTGTGAGTCATAAAGTCAGAATTATGAGATATAAACTGACAATATTGAGAAAAGTCAGAATTATAAGATATAAACTCACACACTAAATTCACAATTGCAAGAAAAAAAGTCAGTATTGCAAGTTCATATCTCCCAATTCTAACTTTATAACTTGCAATTGTGAGTTTAAATCTCGCAATTGTGAGAAAAAGAAGTCAGATTTGTGAAATTGTGAGGGAAAAAAACAAACAGTGAGAAAAAGTCACAGTGTCGAGTGAATTATTCAATGACTCACAAAACATGAAAACAGTGGAAAACATGAAACTGAACTGGTCTTTTTCAGACGGTCAGAGTCAGAGAATCACCAATCGCTGTTTAAATGACATTAAAACTCAAAGGAATCACTTTGGTAATCTAAAACACTTTTCAGATGGAACTGGAATCTGATTACCACCCATTTACAATCAAACACAGTGACTCAAATGTTTAAATACGTAACTAAGTTACTTGTATTTCGTTACTCCCCATCCCTGCACGTAATCTCATTATGTAAACGTACTCACGTTATTGAACCGAATCGAGTCGTGAATAATGACGGTGTTGTCTTCAGTAGAGCTGAATTGAACTCGTTTCATTATTGATGAACTTAATCATTGAGATGAAAAATGGCACTTGTCTTTTTAGACTCGTATTTGAAGTTTGCTTCTGTAATTCTGTTATTTTCCTGTTGATTACTGTGAAGCTGCTTTGAAACAATCTGTTGTATTAAACACTATAGAAATAAAGTTGAATTAACTTGAGTTTGATTATGTCATTATTACATGCTGATGCAGTCAACATCAGCGAATGTGTGAGAGTGAGTGTTTTTGTGCAAGAGTGAGTGTGTGTGTGTGTGTTTGTGTACATTTGTGTGTCCGCTTGTGTGTTTGAGTGAGTGTGAGTGAGTGTGTGTATGAATTTGTAAGAGTTTGTGTGTGTGTGTGAGTGAGATTGTGTATGTGTGAGTGTGTGTGCCTATGTGAGTGTGTGTTTGTGCATGCTGAGTGAGTGTGCAAGAGTGAGTTTGTGAGTGTGCTTGCGTGGGTGTGTTCGCATGCGTGCAAGTGCGTTTTTGTGTGTATGCTTGTGTGAGTGTGCATGAGTGTGAGTTTGTGTGTGTGTGCTTGTGAGTGCGTTTGTGTTTGTGTGCATGTTTGTTTGTGTGCTCTTGCTTGTGAGTGCATTTGTGTTTGTGTGTGCGTGTGCTTGTGTGTGTGCTTGTGTGCGTGCGTACGATCGTGTGTGTGCTTGTGTGTGCGTGCGTGCGATTGTGTATGTGCTTATGCGTTTGTATGTGTGTGCGTGTGCTTGTGTGTGTGTGCGTTTGTGTGTGTGCTTGAGTGCTGTGAGTGTGTATGTGTATAGTGTGTTTTTGTGTGTGCTTGCCTGAGCATGAGTGTTTGTGCATGCTAGTGTGTGTGTGTGTGTCTCTGCAAGAGTGAGTTTGTGTGAGTGTGCTTGCATGAGTGCACGTGTGTGTGTGTGTGTGTGTGTGTGTGTGTGGGTATTCCCTACATTACGGGGACCAAATGCCCCCACAGGTATAGTAATACTAGTAAATCTTGACATTGTGGGGACATTTTTTGGTCCCCATCAGGAAACAAGCTTATAAATCATACTGAATGATCTTTTTTGAAAATGTAAAATGGCAGAACATTTTGTGTGATGGGTGGGTTTAGGGGTACGGGTAGTGTAGGGGGACAGAATGTACAGTTTGTACTGTATAAAAACCATTACGCCTATGCAATGTCCCCATAAACCATGAAAACACAACGTGTGTGTGTGAAGGTGCATATATTACATTGATTTGTATTATATATTCGAGTGTAGACTATATAGATCTGACTATGTGAGATGTAAATTAATCACATGACACATTGACATTACAGTACAGAGCGGCTCTCGGCATTATCCTGAACATTGTATAAGCTTCCGTTCGTTTCATGCGTCACTGAACGGCAACATAGGAAGTTTCGAACTCTTACATATAGCCCCCTAAAATGACCTGATGGTGGTGGGAACCCCAAGAGCTTCTGCTATAGATAGAACCGATAATCTGTTTAATGTTTAATCAGTCCAGCAAAAATCAGAGCAGAAAAAGAGCCTGCTATCTGATCTACGTTCTGATTGGTTGATGGGTGTTTCTGTTTTTGCATCAACGAGAAATCACACTATTATGTTCAAAGGTAACCCTTTCAATCCAGCACGATTTAGCGTCCTGCGATTCCGGTCGGGTTCAGCTCCGGTGTGTCCAGACTAATCCTGCAGCAGCTGGATGGAGCTTTTGCCCGTCAGCAGATTCAGATCTCCTGCAGGACGTGAGGCTCAAAGCGGCGGACTCAGCACATCAGCGCTCGCATCTGCAGATTTCTCATTCTCTCCTGCTTCTCGTCCGTTTCTTCTGCCGTTTGTCATGCGGGCACAGCTATTATTTATCTGTTCCTGCTCCTCTCGTTCCTCTCTTCTCGTGTCGTGTCAGCACCAGCTGCTCTGTTTACTATCCGCTCATTTGTCTGTTGCACGTCACTGCTGTGTTTAAACTGTGGAAGATTCAGAAACATTCGGCCGTCGTGAAAAACTACAGGAACATCAGAAACTACGGCACATATTCTCTCGTGTCTGTCATTGTGTGGAAATGTGTCTCTGATACGACACTGAACCTCAGTTTCTCGCCACAGAATCAGAAAGAATTTGTTCTGCATGAAAAAAGCAAATTGATGTTTTTTTGCATTGTGACATTTGTGACCGTTTTCTTTTTAAAAACAATATTTTTTCTTTTTTATCTTATGTAGATTTTTATATTTTTGTTCTGAGATTGAGATTATTTTCATGAAATTTGAGCACGTTTCTCTCAAACGTCTCATCAAACTGTAATTGTTTTTAATAATGAGAATCTAACGAGGATCCTTAATGTGTGTTTCATTGAGGGAGAAAAAATATAGTCACAATGCAAAAAATAAATAAAAAGGTTTTGTGTTTTATTTTCTCCGTGCAAAATGTAGTTTAATTCTTTTGATTTTGGGGTGAAATATGAGCTGGACATGTTTTCATGAGATGCTTTTATCAGGAGAAACAGCAAAGTGTTATCAGTGAGTGTGTGTGTGTGTGTGTGTGTGTGTGTGTGTGTGTGTGAGAGAGAGAGAGAGAGAGAGAGAGAAAGAGTGTGTGTCTGTGTGTGTGTGTGAGAGAGAGAGAGAGAGAGAGAGTGTGTCTGTGTGTGTGTGAGAGAGAGTGAGTATGTGAGTGTGTGTGAGTGAGAGAGAGAGAGAGAGAGAGAGAGTGTGTGAGAGTGAGTATGTGAGTGAGAGATTGTTTGTGAGTTTGTGTGTGAGTGAGAGTGAGTGAGTATGTGAGTGTGTGTGAGTGAGAGAGTGTGTGTGTGTGTGTGTGAGAGAGAGAGAGAGAGAGTGAGTGAGTATGTGATTGTGAGAGAGATTGTGAGTTTGTGTGTGAGTGTGTGTGTTAGAGAGAGAGAGAGAGTGTGTGTGTGTAAGAGAGTGAGTGAGTGTGTGAGTGTGTGTGTGTGAGAGAGTGAGTGAATGTGTGTATGTGTGTATGTGTGTGTGAGAGAGAGTGAGAGTGAGTGAGTGAGTGTGTGTAAGTGAGAGAGAGTGTGAGAGTGAGTGAATTGTGTATGTGTGTGTGAGAGAGAGTGAGTTTGTGTGTGAGTGTGTGTGTTTGAGAGAGTGTGTGTGTGTGTGTGAGAGAGAGTGTTTGTGAGTTTGTGTGTGAGTGTGTGTGTGTTTGAGAGAGAGAGAGAGAGAGAGAGAGTGTGTGTGTGTGAGAGTGAGTGAGTGAGTATGTGAGTGTGTGTGAGTGAGAGAGTGTGTGTGTGTGAGAGAGAGAGATTGTTTGTGTGTGAGTGTGTGTGTTTGAGAGTGTGTGTGTGAGTGTGTGTGTTTGAGAGTGTGTGTGTGTGTGTGTTTGAGAGAGAGAGAGAGTGTGTGTGTGTGTTTGAGAGAGAGAGTGTGTGTGTGTGTCTGTTTGAGAGAGATTGTTTGTGTGTGAGTGTGTGTGTTTGAGAGTGTGTGTGAGTGTGTGTATTTGATAGTGTGTGTGTGTGTGTTTGAGAGAGAGAGAGTGTGTGTGTGTGTCTGTTTGAGAGAGATTGTGTGTGAGTGTGTGTGAGTGTGTGTGTTAGAGAGAGAGAGAGTGTGTGTGTGAGTGTGTGTGTTTGAGAGAGAGTGTGTGTGTTTGAGAGAGAGAGAGAGAGAGAGAGAGTGTGTGTGTGTATGTGTGTGTGTGTGTGTTTGAGAGAGAGTGTGTGTGTGAGTGTGTGTTTGAGAGAGAGTGTGTGTGAGTGTGTGTGTTTGAGAGAGAGTGTGTGTGTGAGTGTGTGTGTTTGAGAGAGAGTGTGTGTGTTTGAGAGAGAGAGAGAGAGAGTGTGTGTGTGTGTGTGTGTGTTTGAGAGAGAGTGTGTGTGTGAGTGTGTGTTTGAGAGAGAGTGTGTGTGAGTGTGTGTGTTTGAGAGAGAGAGAGAGTGTGTGTGTGTGTGTGTTTGAGAGAGAGTGTGTGTGAGTGTGTGTGTTTGAGAGAGAGAGAGAGTGTGTGTGTGTGTGTGTGTGTGTGTGTGTTTGAGAGAGAGTGTGTGTGTGAGTGTGTGTTTGAGAGAGAGTGTGTGTGAGTGTGTGTGTTTGAGAGAGAGAGAGAGTGTGTGTGTGTGTGTGTTTGAGAGAGAGAGAGTGTGTGTGTGTGTGTGTTTGAGAGAGAGTGTGTGTGTTTGAGAGAGAGAGAGAGTGTGTGTGTGTGTGTGTGTGTGTGTGTGGTCGTCCTGAAGAACATCCCCTTCAAAAGGTGCTTACTGATAACACACTCAGAGACTGCTGACTCCGTGATGTAGATAATCGCACTCATTTTTTTAAGGCTGTCGTTGATTTTTCTGCTTGGCTCGGCGCTCTCTCTCTCCCTCTCTCTCTCTCTCATCTCTTCTCAGTTTGTTCTCAGTGAGGCCGTCACAGACAGATGGCGGGGCCCGTGTTGTGTGTGCGCCTCAGATGATGGTCCAGTTATCTGTGTCTCTCTATCATCATGAGCACTTTACATTGACTTCTGTTCATCACGTCATGCTGATTATATTTTATGTACCAAAACAGGGGTTTGTGTTGATTTCAGCTTTTGCTTTCCTTCTGGAGACATTTAGTTAAAAAGATATTAAAATCTGATCCACACAGCATCTTCCTGGTTTCCCATCATCCCCGGGGGTGGCTCACGGCCTGTGACATCTCACCGTCATTCGTTTGTCTCAGTCATCGACAGTCTGGCAGAGTGAGTGTGTGTGTGTGTGTGTGTGTGTGTGTGCGTGTGTGTGTGCGCTCAGGGCCTCTCATTCGTCTTCGGAATCAGTGGAGCCAAACGCCGCTGGGGTTTCCTTTCCGTATCCTCTGACCAGCATGTAGATCACGTTATGGTCGGTGCCTGCGTCTTCACAGCGGGGAAACGTCACCGTCTGAGCGAGATCAGCAGTGACAGCTGTCAATCAGCGGACGCGGCTGCGGGCGGCTGCGCTTTACTGCACAAAGAACCTTCCTGTCATGCGAGATCAGTAGATGATGTGAAGAGATGAAGGCAACCAACCCTGTCAGTGACAGCTGATATTATAAACAGATACTTCTTTCACTGCGATTTTACTATAGTATTTGCTGTAAAATTGATGTAGTGTTGTAGTGACGGCGCTTCCATATTGTAACGTACATCTGGATTACGGAAAAATAAAAAATGTAGGGCGGGGCTTGATTCTGGGTGTTTGTTGATTGGGTGTTGAGAGGTGGGCGTGGCACATATGCAGATGAGTCCAGGGGAGGAGTTTAAGCACATTCACAACATTCTGATTAAACATTACAAGATAAAAAAAACTTGATATGCGTTTTCATAACTTTGAAAGAGAATGTATTTTCGGAACATCCTTATAATGTTATTTGCACTTGATGAATGTTCTCATAATGTTGATAACATTCTTCTCAAAATGTCCTTAAGATGTCATTGATATTTGCTGATTGTTAATTTTATTGGGATATTATAAATACGCATTCAAAGAATGTTATAATGCAAATAAAAATTAAGGTTAAGAGGATGTTGTACTAATGTTATCGTAACCAATGTTTGTATACTAATAGCGTCGAGAAAACTGGACAACTTAACGTATTAGAAACATCGCAAACGTTACTTTGTGTTTACTCCCTAAAAAGTAACTATTTGCATTATTTAGTTACTTTTCATGGAAAGTAATGTTACATTACCTTTGAGTTACTTTTTCTCGTCTGAGTTGGGCTTGCTTGTTTGTTTTTTAATATAAAAGTTATATTTTTGACAAATTTAAAGGCCCTTTCAGACTAAAAGTGAAATAAATGGAAATGCAACTTCACATCTGTACAGTAGAGGGCGCAGCTCAAAACTTTTGGCTGTGCTGCCATTCTCGATGGCAGAAGAAGAAATTTCAAGACTTTCTTGAGCAATAAAAAACAAAAAATAAACACAAATGTGTTTATTTCAAGTAATTTTTTTATTAGTATGGTTGAACTGGATCATCGAAGGTCAGCAGCAGACATCGCTTAATAAAGTGAGATTAAATACAAAAAGTATATTGATATAATGTAACATAATTGCAGGTTCTGCACTTCCTATTTCACTGAAAGGAGATGCGTCAGTCAATCAGTAGGGAAACAAAGTAACTTGCGTTATTTATTTGAAAAAGTATTTTTTTTGTAAATTTAAAAGTAATCCATTACTTTAGAAAAGTAATGTAATGCGTTACCCCGACACTGCAAATCACTGTTCCCACAACGTTTCTAGAACGTTTGCTCCCAGCGAGCAAAAAAACTTCTTAGAACATTATTGTTTTGGGAAACATTGTTTTTTAAAAAAAAAAAAAAGTTATTCAAATGTTAAAGAAACGAGTCACTTTGCAAAACATCATTGAATGTCACTTTTAAATATTCTCCAAACATTCCACTCAGATCTGGGTTTACACTCAGATTTACATTACAATACAGAAGAAAATATTTGTTGCATTTCGTCGCGACTTGTGTCTGAAATGGAATTCTTCTCTACTAGATAGTATGTGGAAACATACGCCAACAGAGCAATAGGAGAAAAGTAGATTCTGATGAACACTTTACTATCCCATAAGGCCTTGGGAGATGATTTATGAATGGCAGTGCAGCGACACAACTCCTGAGTAGGTCACGTGACACTAACAACATGGCGGATGTAGTAGTAGGCATACTTTTTTTTTTTAACAATAGTTCAAATTTCTAGTAACCGACGATTTCGGACACATCATCACACTCGATCATTTTCGCGCCTCTTTTGTTGTGATGTTTCCCCCTCATGCATATTTTTTCACATGCCAGTCAAGCTGAATGAATCAATACTAATTAAAAAGTCATTAAGCGCGCATCTTTTAATGAATTAGAGGCGTTGTTGATCCAAAGGCACATGAATGCGCGATGATTTTTAATAATCGGCCCGCACGGTAGATCGGGCTCATTTGTATTCGTGTGTAGACATCAAAGAGACCCTCACCACCTCACACAAGACCCTCACATCACCTACGAGCGGCTCTGAATGTCAAGAGCTTCACGGCTCTATCGCTCCTGACGCGTCTTTTGTGTGGAAGTATTTAATCCGGCGACCGGCGCGGTAATTTCAGAGCGCGCGAAACGAGCTGAATACAGAGAGTCGGTGGAACACCTTGTGTGGGCGCCATGTCTCTCTCTCTCTCTCTCTCTCTCTGGTTTTCTCCAAATGAGCCCCTAAAGAAAAACCGTCAATCTGTGGATTTGGCATCCGTCTCCGTCTAATCACAGTGACAGAAATCGTCGTCCACGCTTCGCCTGGATTCCTTTTCAGACAGAACTGATTCATGTATTTGGGTATTTTTAATAAATCTGAGGGGATTTGAGGGAGAAAGCCAATGAGTGTCGGTACGCTCCGGCGGGCACAGAGAGGCATATTGTGCCCACGCCGCGGGACTTTAATTAACTTATTTAAAGAGGCAGACGGGCGAAGTTTGGCTCGCTCGAACTTTCTGTCAGGAAACACGAATGTTTCTGGCTCTGAGGTGAGGCGCGCGTGACGTCACTGGCAGGCAGACGGTTAACGCGGTTCTCTTTGACAGGGGAATGAAAACCGGACATCGTCTCCGTGCCTGTCTCGCCGCTCTCGGATGAGTGAGACGGCAGCTGCCGTGTGGATCTGTATATTTAGCACACAGGCACGAACACTATTCAGACAGATTCCTCCCTCAGCTGCTCACTAAACACAAGCACTTGATGATTATAACATCAAGGCCAAAACATATTAGCTGTATTCTGGTTTAAATAACATTTCAAATCGGCAACAAAATATGAACATTGCCATTAATGTTGTTTATTACAAATAGTTGTTTATTAAAAAGCTTATTTTTTTTCCAAGCTGCCAATGCGCATGTGCAGTCCTAAGCGCGAGTCTCGGCTTTCTAAGGGAACCGAAGCATAGCTTTAACCCTTATGTGCTGTTCGGGATGTTTTCATCCACTATGGGGAATTTTTGAGTCTTAATTTGGCCGTAACTTTCTCCGTGTTTCAGAAAATGGAATGATTTTTGGTGACAGATCTTATTTTGACACATTTTTTGGCAAAATGCTTTGAAAATGTTCAAAAACTGAACAGTACTCTGTGGGCAAATTCACGACCGGCTTTTAACTGCTTTAAAAATGTATCAGATAAATATTTTTTTCCAAATTATTTTTGCTTAAATCTATTAATCAACCTCAGTCATGATCAAAACTACTACATTTAAAAAAAAAAAAAAAAAAATCGGGATTTTAACTCTTTAATTGCCAAATTCATAAATGACGTCACTGATTTGGGAAAAAACGTGTCGAAGATGAGAAACAACATCGGCTTTGATGCGTTGTTCGTTTTTGTGCAGCATCAGATTTTAACGTTTTAAAGAGTTAAAATTCTGTTTGTTTTTTTTAATTTAGTAGTTTTGATCAGGACTGAGGTTGATTCATAGATTTAAGCAAAAAAAATTGAAAAAATATTTATCTGATACATTTTTAAAGCAGTTAAAATCGTGGCTGAACATAATGAAAGGGTCGTGAATTTGAACAATGCACAAGGGTTAATAAAATACAGACACTCCATTGGTCTCTGGATCGTACGTCAACGGCGCCGCCATATTGTGCAGGTCAACGAAACGCTCATAACTGGAATGAAGAAAGATGTCAGTTTCGTGCTGCTTTGGGCTGTACAAACCGCCACACAATTAAATACGGGTCTCAGGGAATAACTTTCACAGGTAATGCTGAACATTTGTTTCTGGTTGTATTTGGTCATTATATAATTATGTTGATAGTAGTTGAAAACCGGAGTCAGTCAGAAAATAGCTAGCGATGACGCTAATTAGCTGTGAAAGTTGAGTTTACATGATTAATATTATAGTTTTAGCGTATATTATCTTATTTTATAAACTAAATTTCCTGAAATTTAAACATGCATCTTTATTTTCTTAAAAAGAGGTTTTGTGAATTACTGTAACGCTAGTTAGTTGGCTAGCTCACTTTTCTCACACACTGAAGGTTTTTCCCAGAGACCGAGAGTTGAGGAGACGGTGGGAAGAAGCTGGAAGAAGGGAAGGTTTTTCCAGCCTGTGTGATTCATATTTGACGATTTGCTTCATTTTCACGATGGTGGTCAATTCTAAACACAAGAAAAGCTCAAATGGGTTTAAAGACAGAAAATGCCCTTTCCCACAATAAGAAAGGTTTTTTTCATTCAATGTGAAAATTTAAATGATCTCATTATGGGCGTCTTCACTAATAAAACAGGACAAGTCTGAGCTTTGACTATTAAAATAAATATATTTTTTAATTCTACTATCGAGGTTTTAAGATGTAACTTTTTGTACACCATAAACCACTGAAATCGGTTGATAAATGTAAACGTTATTTTCGTTTTTATCCAGGAAAACCGTCGCCAGTTTACTACATTTGTTTACGGTGCAGTCTTGCCCTCAGCAATATGGCGGACGCGCTGACGTATCGCAGCAACGTTCCAAAGCGGCGTCTATGTATTTGTTACATCTATGAACCGAAACAGCAGCTGCAGTGACGCAATGACTTTATCAATCAGCGATTGGTTCTTTTACTTAAAAGGCCATAGTGTGTTGCAGTTTATCCCATTCATAACGGTTGTATCCAGAAGGGATACAGCTACAGCCAGAAATGAGGCAAAACCTCAGGATAAATAACAGTAAATTAAATGTGCCACTTATAAAATTGTGTTTTATTGACATCTACACCTACCCCAAACCTACCTGTACAATACTGCAAATACAGTTATTAATTTAAATACATATATATTAAATGACGCAAAGTTGATGTGCGCATAACCGTATTTCTTTAGTCTTTGGTTCACATGACAGCAATAAATCTCCTTTTTTGGGCAACTATTCCTTTAACTAAAATTCTCACTCTTTCTGACAAACATTTAACCGTATAAAGCCATATTTGATGTGAATTTCTAGGGTCTCCAAACGATCAACAGGGTTTGAAAAAGTCCTTCTGTTGATAGTTTAGACTTTTTTTTAGCAAGTAAAAGTGTTTTAGTGTAATTGTACAAACGTCTTCCTCCAGCTCATGCTTCACTTGTGTGTGAAATCTTCTGATTTTTGTCAAGAATAACTTTGATATTGTTAGTAATATTTCAACTGGACTGAACCAACTTGATTATACATTATTTTAGAGAAAAATCACGAGTATCAAATATGATCATCAGGCTTTTGAGGAAGAGTATTCATCGCTCAATCATTGCATTGCATTGTTTTAAAACTAAGCATTTAAATAAGATATTATTGGTAGATATTGATATTTATGTAAGTATCTGATTTACATTACAAGCATTTGAATTAAGCTTAACTTTTTGTCAGCATCGGCACCAAATTGCATATTTTTGCTCAGTTTGGGTCTAAAACTGAGCCGATTTTCCCACTATCGGACTATATGAGCTATTAAAGCCTCATGAAAAACACATAGGCAAACTTTTGCAGTATTTTGTCTAAAGGTTCCATAAACTGTTCAGTTGAAACTGTTCAATTCTGACTATTATTTCATGTGTCGGGCTTCAGTCGTGTGCTTCAACCATTACTGAAACCTTTGTATGTAAATGGTGGGGGAAAAAATTCTTTTGATTTATAATTCATGAGAAAGAGAAGATTTCAAGTAGGCTTTCCTGACTGAAGATAAACATACTTGGGGTTCCTTGATAATCCATTTTAAGCCGATGGTGGATTCTGATATGACAGACAGACACTGAATGGACTTTGACTTTCAAGTGTAACTGGAGTGTCAAAAATCCTAAAGGAATGTTCATGGAATTTAAATTGTAATTTAATCCTAATCCCAATGGGATTAAAATAAGAATCCTTTTGTGTTTGCTCAAATTAGAAACTATAAATATAAACTTTAGGTCCAGTCTAAGTTTTATTTCAAAATTGTCAAAATCGATTAGACCTATTAATTGCATCTAAATACAAAGTTTGTGTATATATGTGTGTGTGTGTGTGTATATATATATATATATATATATATATATATATATATATATATATATATACAAATATATATATAGATATACATATATGTATATATATATATACATATGCATATATATATATATATATATATATATATATATATATAAAACCTATTTACAAACTAACAGAACAGATGCGATTAGTCGATTTGACAGCACTAGTTATTTTAGTGTTATTTATTTATAGTTTGATTTTTGTTTTATTTTAATTTAATTTTTAGAAATTGTTGTTTTTAATCACTGTTTATATATATATATATATATATATATATATATATATATATATATATATATATATATATATATATATATATATATATTCTATTTAGGTTTAATTTATTTGTATCATTTTGTTTTATTTCAGTTTTACTTTTTATTTATTTCCAGTTAGTAAATTTAGTGCTTAAACTTAAGCTTATTTCAGTTTATTGCCAAGTCAACATTTCTAATTTTAGTTTAGTTTAGGGTTTCTCGGCGAATGACAGACTTCGCTAAAAATATTTGCACAAATGGCAAAAGAAAAACTCCACAATATTTTCCCGTTTTCATAACTTTCAAAAAGAGGAAAAATATATGTAGAGTGATTGATGACGTCAATCAGAAGAGAGCCTCGCGTTAACTAGTTTTATTTATTTATTTATTTATTTTGTAATTTGATGCAACATGTAATACAATACTAAGTATAGTGTTATAAATGTACATACATTTTTAAAAAAATAAAATAAATATAAAAAATGTGCAGGATTTACCATATTGATGACCGTTAAAACGCGTCATCAGTCTGTGAGGGGAAGCTCTGAGAGGATTTATGATCCGAACACACCGAAACAAGATTTACAATTTTTAACCCAGGTACGTCCTCATTTCTAAAATATATAATTCACGATAGTCTATAACCGAATTAAAATGTTGTTTTTAATTAAAAAAAATCCCTTCATGTAACGTATATTATTTGTATAGCGCTTTTGACAGCGCAGCTTCACCGAAAACGCATCCAACGTATTTTCTGCAGTGTTTTTATATAAAGTACGTGTCAGTGTTAAGTGACGTGTCTCGTCTATATAAACACAAACACACCGTTGACCCAAATCCAGCGTTTATTCTACAGGAACTGATGCAATAAGACCGCTCTGTTACAAACCCCGCCCTCGCTTCATCCAGGAGCGCTGATTGGTCCGACGCGGCAGCATCTCGTCTCTCATTGGTGCGTTCACGTGTCAGTCAGCGCGCTGTGTCTCTGCACATGGAGGGAATGAAGCCACGTTGACACCAATTAGTGTTTTTGTACCGTTTGATCTTCTCGAACACCGAACCGAATCTTCAGTTCACAGTGAGGTGAGAAAATATCCTTCTCCTGAGATGATAGTGATGTATTAGTCTGCAGCACTGAGCATACTAACAATAACATCATATTTACACTTCATTCTGTTATGTATGACAGCAGTATTACTGTAGTAGTTGATGCACAAATAGGCAAAGTTATAAAAATGGGCTTTGTGTTGCAATGCAGTACCTTAAAAAGGAAGTGGGATTGTTATTTTACAGTGTTTTTCTGTGATTTGTTATTGTGCAGCTTCTACAGATTGTGAATGTGTTGTAGCTCAAGCAGTGCATGTTAGTTTGGATGAAGGTGTGTGTCAGAAGAATCATCTCGTGGTTTGTGCAGGTGAGGAATCATCAGGATGAGCGTGGGCTTCATTGGAGCGGGTCAGCTGGCACATGCCCTGGTCAAGGGCTTCACGGCAGCGGGTGAGAGACCTCGGCAAACACAGACTTTAGTCTCTCGACTGATCGGATTGTTTTATCATTTTATTTGTTCACTTCACTCGGTTCTTCTACATGCAGCAACCAGTTGATGGTGGCCACGTCTGTCAAGATCCAAAAATAACAAGCTTTTTTTTTTTTTTTAAAGATATTATGTACATTTTTCTTTTTTTTCTTTTTAAATATGATTTTTTTTTTAACGCATATACAAATAAATATTTGTCCTCCTGTGGTCCATTTTTTTTTAAATAAAATATTTTTTACATTTTTTTTTCTTTCATTTTAATTTTAAAAATTTAGTTGCATGCTTTTGTAATTTTTTTATATATGTGACTACTTAAGTTTACTTAATTCTTTTAATTATTTCAGTTTTATTTAGTTATTGTTTTCCAGTTTGTAATTTTAGTGCATCAACTTAAAGGCAGTGTTTCTCATTTTTGTTTAGTACATCTATTATTTATATTATATTATTTTATTTCATTCAACACATGTTTTATAATCATTTTAGGTAACAATAATAAGCTTGGTTCCAGATCTAATGTAGAAGTCTTCAAATTATGATGGAAATTATTTGAACAACAATTTGTTCAAATAATGAAATGTTATTCTCTTTAAAAAAAACAACAAAAAAAACACATATACAAATAAATATTTGTTCTCCCTGTGGTCCTTTTTTTAAATAATAAACTCTTTTAAAAAATATTTTTTTTTACTTTTTTAAAATTTTAATTTTAGAGATTTAGTTGCATGCTTTTGTCATTTTTATTAGTTTTTTTATATATAAATATTTAGGTTTAATTTATTTTATTTCTTCAGTTTTTTTTTTATTATATTTGTTTCCAGTTTATGATTTTAGTGCAACTTAAAGGCAATGTTTCTCATTTTTCTTTTTGTTTATCTGTTATTTATATTATTTCATTTAACAAATATATTTTTTTAATCATTTTAGATAACAGTAATAACCTTGTTTCCAGTAAGATCTAATGTAGAAATCTTCAAATTATGACATAAATAAATTTATTATTGTTGTTGTTGTTGTTATTGTTTTTGTTTGTTTGTTTTTACCTTAACTCGAATACAAATCAATTAATTATTTTCCCTCTGTGGTCCATTTTGTTTAAATAATAAACTTTTTCATTTTTAGAAATTTAGTTATAATTTTTATTAGTTTTCCCCCCTAATATTAATATTTAGGATTAATTTATTTTTATTATTTCAGCTCTGTTTTTTTAATTTATTAGTAACTTTAGTGTTTCAACTTAAAGTACTATTTCACCTAGTTTTCTAATTACATTTCAAATTTTTCATGAGGGTTAGGTTTTTATCTAATATTTATATTTAATTTCATTTAACAGTATTTATAATAGTTTTATTTTTGGATCTCAATAATAGCCCTGGTTCCATGTAGGAGTCTCCAAATGATGACACTGCTTTGTGATTTTGACAAGTTGTTCTAATACAAATTTTAAAGTTTTGTTTTCTTCATTTTCTTCAGCTCTTTTTCATACAACAACCAGTTCATGTTGTGTTTGTTTTTCAGGTGTAATTGCTGCGAACAGAATCACAGCGAGTTCACCTGACACAGATCTGCCGACGGTCTCCGGTCTACGGGTGTGTGAACCTGACCTCTGTAGTTTAAAGTCGGCCTCATCTTTTCTTCCATATTGTGCCGTATATCCAAGAACAATGGTGACATGGTGATTTAACATGTTTTCACAGAAAATGGGCGTCAGTTTGACTACAAGCAACAAAGAAGCCACACACAAGAGCGACGTTCTGTTCCTGGCGGTCAAACCGCACATCATCCCGTTCGTTCTGGATGAAATCGGTCCGGATATCGAGGACCGTCACCTCATCGTCTCCTGTGCTGCTGGAGTCACGATCAGCTCCATTGAGAAGGTGCGAGACACAAATACTTCAGCGATACGCTGAATTTCATGCATGCGTTTGATAACGTCATTAACAACTTCTCTACACACTGTGGGTTTAAAGTAAATGTGGTCGACTGAATTATTCAGCAGATGAAACGCGGTGTTATTGTTCTTTTTGTACTAACCTGTCGTGGCTCGTGAATAACGCATTCCGTGCTATTAATTATACTGAAGCTCGTCTCTCCCTCAGGTTATGCTTTTCTCTTTTATCAAACATTTTTCCTTGGCCGACGCTCCCGAAGGAATCAATTATATGGTGTGATTTGATCCGTTGTTTCATATTGACCATTCATCTCTTCTTCTCTGTGATTGTTTTACATGGTGTGTAGCGCAAAACAGCAGCTTCTGGAAATTTAAATCACATTCATTATTCCATAGAGAAAGGTTTGAACGATAAAGAGCTCCAAGGTTGTAAACTGATGGTCTGTGGTTTTGTAGAAACGCACGTCTTCAGTTTGCATTTCTTGTAGGGCGGGACGAATTATCGCGATTTGGCTACGATTATTTAATGCGCATCTTGCCAGAGCTGTACGGCTCTGTGATCGGCGGTAAATGCTTCTCCACCCGAACGCCAGAGGGCGCTCTTGCGCAGAAACTGAAGATTGAAACGCTTTGATTAATCATAACTAATAAACGCATTTATTCTGTGTAAGAAGCCACATCATTACACAGAAGGAAGCTCGACTGTTATTATGAAGTGAGTTATTAAACGTTGTCTTTTGTTAGACAAGATGTAAATCAGTGCTTCTCATGCCTGGAAAGATGTTTGACGTGTTGCTTTTTCAAATGTACATTGTAAGCGACTCAAACTCGCAGTGCTTTCATGTGGATTCGCATCTGGAGCCGTACTTCATTGACAAGCTGCGCATAAAAATAATCGCTCTAAGAATCACCTATTCGGCCGAATAAGTAAAAAGGCTGAATAAATTTTGCCGAACAATGACGTTTTTAATGATGTTTTAACGTTCACATATCGCGTCTTTTCCGCGCGCATATTCTTTATATCCTATGTGGGCGCGCGGTAACCGCGCGCAAAACGGAAGGGACGCGCATGCGGTGCGGCGCGCTTGTTTTTTTCCGGGCGCGTCTGTGCCGCGGCGAGATGAAAACATCTCAACTTTTCAGAATGCCGCGAGCGCACCGCAGGTCATGTGACAAGAACCAACCGATCATCTTCGACCTTTCCGTAACAAAACATGGAAATCTCAGCCGAACAGCTGATCATAGCTGTACAGGGGGGTTGTTATGTCTCATCTCCATAAATATATCTAGTAGTAAAGCTAAAGCAAGGGCTAAAAATCAATTTATCCCTTGCTGAAACTTTCTCATCGTCAGAATCCACAGTTCATGGTTGCATAGCAACGACAGACGCCACAGAAGCGCGAGCTCCCGAACGCTTGCAAAAGAAGGAGGAAGCGACGCGGCCGCGCTTTACACGCTTTATTAGGCGCGATATGTGAAGTCGGCTTATGTCTAGGACAGTTATTTATTTGTTGTGGGTTCATCCACATTTTTTTGCACTATTCAAAGCACATTTGTTGTTGTAGACGTACAGAGTTACATTCTTTCAGCAGTCAGTTATAGGCTATTCAAGAAGAACATAGGCTTCAAAGATGGCCAAATCATTTTTTTTTTTTTTTTATTTGACTAATTTATTCATTTTAAGTTATATTGTACTTTGTTTGTATAATATCTGCTGGAATGTTAAAAAAATGTTCAGTGTTAAATATTTTGAAATTATATTTTTGTTATTTGATTTATTTCTCTGAAAAGCAACACAAAATAGTAAAAAGCAAATTTTTACTATTTAATTATTGCAATGGTGAAAAAATTGGCAAAATAAATGGAAAAAATGCGAAACACCACATTCGGTATTCAAGCATTTCATTATTATTCGGCTTCGGCCAAGAATTTCATTTCGGTGCATCCCTAGTTCATTCACTGCACAAAACTGTCATTTTGACTCATTTTTCAAATATAATTTTGTGATTTATGATCTAGAAAACAAACAGGACGAAAGTTAAAAAAAAAAATATATATATATATATATATACAGTACTGTGCAAAAGTTTTAGGCAGGTGTGAAAAAATGCTGTAAAGTAAGAATGCTTTCAAAAATAGACATGTTAATAGTTTATATTTATCAATTAACAAAATGCAAAGTGAGTGAACAGAAGAAAAATCTACATCAAATCAATATTTGGTGTGACCACCCTTTGCCTTCAAAACAGCATCAATTCTTCTAGGTACACTTGCACACAGTTTTTGAAGGAACTCGGCAGGTAGGTTGGCCCAAACATCTTGGAGAACTAACCACAGTTCCTCTGTGGATTTAGGCAGCCTCAGTTGCTTCTCTCTCTTCATGTAATCCCAGACAGACTTGATGATGTTGAGATCAGGGCTCTGTGGGGGCCATACCATCACTTCCAGGACTCCTTGTTCTTCTTTACACTGAAGATAGTTCTTAATGACTTTCGCTGTATGTTTGGGGTTGTTGTCATGCTGCAGAATAAATTTGGGGCCAATCAGATGCCTCCCTGATGGTATTGCATGATGGATAAGTATCTGCCTGTACTTCTCAGCATTGAGGATACCATTAATTCTGACCAAATCCCCAACTCCATTTGCAGAAATGCAGCCCCAAACTTGCAAGGAACCTCCACCATGCTTCACTGTTGCCTGCAGACACTCATTCGTGTACCGCTCTCCAGCCCTTCGGCGAACAAACTGCCTTCTGCTACAGCCAAATATTTCAAATTTTGACTCATCAGTCCAGAGCACCTGCTGCCATTTTTCTGCACCCCAGTTCCTGTGTTTTCGTGCATAGTTGAGTCGCTTGGCCTTGTTTCCACGTCGGAGGTATGGCTTTTTGGCCGCAAGTCTTCCATGAAGGCCACTTCTGACCAGACTTCTCCGGACAGTAGATGGGTGTACCAGGGTCCCACTGTTTTCTGCCAATTGTGAGCTAATGGCACTGCTCGACATCTTCCGATTGCGAAGGGAAGTAAGCATGATGTGTCTTTCATCTGCTGCAGTAAGTTTCCTTGGCCGACCACTGCGTCTACGGTCCTCAACGTTGCCTGTTTCTTTGTGCTTCTTCAAAAGAGCTTGGACAGCACATCTGGAAACCCCTGTCTGCCTTGAAATTTCTGCCTGGGAGAGACCTTGCTGATGCAGTATAACTACCTTGTGTCTTGTTGCTGTGCTCAGTCTTGCCATGGTGTATGACTTTTGACAGTAAACTGTCTTCAGCAACCTCACCTTGTTAGCTGAGTTTGGCTGTTCCTCACCCAGTTTTATTCCTCCTACACAGCTGTTTCTGTTTCAGTTAATGATTGTGTTTCAACCTACATATTGAATTGATGATCATTAGCACCTGTTTGGTATAATTGTTTAATCATACACCTAACTATATGCCTACAAAATCCCTGACTTTGTGCAAGTGTACCTTGAAGAATTGATGCTGTTTTGAAGGTAAAGGGTGGTCACACCAAATATGGATTTGATTTAGATTTTTCTTCTGTTCACTCACTTTGCATTTTGTTAATTGATAAATATAATCTATTACCAAGTTTCTTTTTGAAAGCATTCTTACTTTACAGCATTTTTTCACACCTGCCTAAAACTTTTGCACAGTACTGTATATACACATAAATATATATATTTTTTTTAACTTTCATATATAAAAAAAATAAATAAAAATAAATAAAGTAAGATGAGTAAACTTACTTATTTAGCAAAGAGCATGTTTACAGTTTGGACTAATTAAGTTGCCATACTGAACAGAACCACACGGAGAAGCAAAAAAAAAAAAAAACTGCGTCGACTGACTGCATGTGCTACTGTATGCGGATCCATTCAGAATTATTAAACGCAGCAACGTACACATGGTGAATCCAAACATTGTCCTGAATGTGTGTGGAAACGATGTAAACGTATTGAAATGTGTCTGTGCGTGAATACGATGTGCGATCAGTGCGTCGAGAGCGGTTTGTTTGCACATGTTTAAGTCTGTGCTAAATCAGAATGTCGCATGTATATTAGGCATGTGACGGTATCAAATTTTTATGTTGTGATTATCGCTGAAGCTATTATCACGATACTGAAATTAGATGCAAATGTTTCAAACCGATTCAAAGTGCAAAGAACAATAGGTATCACTTACAATAAGGTCTCATTAGTTAATTCCTTAACATTAACGGTGAGCAATCGCTACATTTGTTACTGAAGTTGTTAAAATAAAAATAAAACTGTTAGTTCATGTTGGCTCAGGTCCATTAAATAACACGTTTGATTTTAAATAAAGTGTTATTAAATGTTGAAATTAAGATTAATAACTGCTTTTGCATTGTCGGTTTGTTAACTAATGAATGAACTAATTTTACATAATGGAGCTTTATTGTAAAGTGTGACTGAACAATAAAGAGTCATATTAAAACAATATCTTGGGCATGTTGTAGTCTAGATTACCACACAAAAATTTAAGTGTGAAAATAACCTTAAAGTATTTGGTGCTGTGATGAACACAATGGCGAATACAGAAGTTTGAATAGCTGTTTAAAACACTGAAATACTGTAGTAGCTGTAGCGCAGCGGCCTTGTTTACGGGGGTAACCGCTGTATTTCTGCTGTTCCATCACTGCCGTCAAAGAGCATTTTCATTCATCGTGGCACTGAATGAAAACGCGGACGAAATATTTATTTATTTCGAGTTATTCTGATTTAGAAGTGCCCATGATAATGATATCGCGCACATTGATTATCGTGTTATTACTGTATACCAGCACGTCTAATCATTCGTGAATGGTAATGCATAAATGCATAAATGCAATCGTCTTTACCTTGATTACAATCTGCAAACCTTTACTATGATTTCGTCCAGCCGAGAAGCGTAGTTTGCGTATCATCCGGCCATACAGTCATCCTGGTTTTCGTTACATTTTTGAACTGATTGTTTGAATTAATTCCCTTACTGGATCACTGGACTGAAAACTTTCCTGGAGTTTATGGGCTTAAAATGATCTGATCGCAAACAGAGAAGCGAAATCGGCTTATTAACCCTTGTGCATTGTTCAAATTCATTGTGCATTGTGCACATGCATTGTGATTTTAACTGCTTTAAAAATGTATCAGATAAATATTTTTTCAAATATTTTTGCTTAAATCTATTAATCAACCTCAGTCCTGATCAAAACCACTACATTTTTAAAAAAAAATCAGTATTTTAACTCTTTAAAACATTAAAATCTGATGCTGCACAAAAAACTAACGACGCATCAAAGCCGATGTTGTTTCTAATCTTTGACACGTTTTTTCCCAAATCAGTGACATCATTTATGAATTTGGCAATTAAAGAGTTAAAATCCTGATTTTATTTTTTTAAATTTAGTAGTTTTGATCAGGACTGAGATTGATTAATAGATTTAAGCAAAAAAATTTGAAAAAAATATTTATCTGATACATTTTTAAAGCAGTTAAAAGTCGGTAGTGAGTTTGCCCACAGAGTCCTGTTGAGCTTTTGAACATTTTCAAAGCATTTTCCCAAAATATGTGTCAAAATAAGATTTGTCACCAAAAATCATTCCATTTGCTGAAACATGGAGAAAGTTACGGCCAAATTAAGACTCAAAAATTCCCCATAGAGGATGAAAACATCCCGAACAGCACATAAGGGTTAAAGGGTTAGAAGAATAGAAATTTCCTTCTACCAGGATTTCAGGTGATTGTGTCATTTGATAAACTCCCCGTTTCAAAGATCATCTGTCTGTGCCACAGAATGACGTTTATGATGCAATTTCACATGCTTCAGTAATATATTTCTTGTCAGGAGAAGAGAATAACACCGATTATCTCTTCATCACGGCACCGGTTAGTGTGTGGGATATATTAGGTGGACATTTTGTCCTCAAAGTTGATGTTAGAAGCAGGAAAAATGGATAAGCGTAAGGATTTGAGTGAGTTTGGTCAGAACATCTCCAGAACTGCAGCTCTTGTGGGATGTTCCCGGTCTATCAAAAGTTGTCCGAGGAAGGAACAGTGGTGAACTGGCGACAGAAACCACCGCCGAGAGAGCCGACAGAACTGGAGCCCGGAGCAATGGAAGACGGTGAATCACGTTTTCTTTCACATCACGTGGATGTTCACCAGGATGCACTATGGGAAGAAGGCGAGCCGGCGGAGGCCGTGTGACTCTTTCTGCATCCATGTGGACGTCACTTTGACACGTCGCATCTACCTAAGCGTTGTTGCAGACCATGTGACCTCTTTCAGCGGGATAATGCTCCTGACATAAAGCCAAAATGGTTTGAGGAGCACAACGAGTTTGAGGTGTCGACTCGACCTCCAAATTCCCTAGATCTCAATCCAATGGAGCGTCTGTGGGATGAGCTGAACAAACAAGTCCACCTCACATCTTACAGGACTGAAAGGATCTCACAGATCCCACAGCAGACCTTCAGGGGTCTAGAGGAGGCCATGCCTCGACGGGTCAGGGCTGTGACACAATATTAGGAAGGTGGTCATAATGTTATGCCTGATCAGTGAAATGTACAAATATATACAATAATTCCATGCACAGGTAAATAAGATGCAGATGAATCCTCCTCTGTGTGCAGAAGCTGCTTCAGTACCGCACGTCTCCTAAAGTGATGCGCTGCATGACCAACACGCCGGTGGTGGTGCGTGAGGGCGCGACGGTTTACGCCACAGGAACTCACGCGGACGTGGAGGACGGGAAGCTCCTGGAGCAGCTCATGGCAAGCGTCGGCTTCTGCACGGAGGTGGAGGAGGACCTGATCGATGCCGTGACGGGCCTCAGCGGCAGCGGACCTGCTTACGTGAGCCTCAGCTTCACACAACAACACTGGGAAACATCTCGATTTGAGTGTTTTGGTTTTAATGTAGACATGCAACTTTTATTCTGCAACGTTTTTGACTGACGGTCAAAAGTTTGTTGTAATAATTAAAAAAAAAAAAATGTTTTTGAAAAGTCTCTCATCAAGGCTGCATTTCTTAAATCAAAAAACAGTAAAAATTGTTCATTTTGTTTTACAATTTAATGTTTTCTATGTGATTTATATAGTAAAATATAATTTATATCCAGTGATGAAAGTTGAATTTTCAGTCTTCAGAGTCACATGATCCTTCAGAAATCATTCTGATATGATGATTTGATGATCAAGAAACATTATCATCAATGATTTCTGAAGGATCATGTGACACTGAAGACTGAAAATTCAACTTTCATCACTGGATATAAATTATATTTTACTATATATTCACATTGAAAATGGTTGTTTTACATAGTAATAATATTTCACAATTTTTACTGTATTTTTGACTTATTCTATTTTTTTGGTAATGAATCTGGCATTATTTTTTTTCTAACAAGTCTTGTATATTTGTTTGTTTGTCAGGCGTTTACGGCTCTGGACGCTCTGGCTGATGGCGGGGTGAAGATGGGGTTGCCACGGAGACTGGCGGTGAGATTGGGAGCTCAGGCTTTACTGGTAAGTCACATGACTCGAGCTCTCGTGTAATCTGGATTTACAGTGATTTGTAATAGTGATTAAAGATGACATGACCTTTTGACCTTTTGAAGTGGTGGTAAATGTGAGGCTGAACAGTTTTTGAGTTTATGAAGCTATGCAAATGTTTAGTGATTTTTTTTTTTTCTTTGTTTTTTACATCCCAATACAGCTGTAGTGTCTTAATACTTACGTATGTTCTTGACAATCAGCAGCGAAGTGCGTGTGTTTAGTGTGTAACGTGAAGATCCTGCGACGTCTCCATATATTGTGTTGTTGTTGCTGTGCGAAACAGACACATCTGATATTTTTATTTATTAAATTTTATTAATCAATCAATTAAATTTGAACAAAAATATAATTTTTTAGGGTCCTTAATTCCCCCCCCCCCTCCCATTTTGATATATTTTTTTTTTAATGGTTACATAAATTTTTTTAATAATCAGAAATCATTACAATTTAACAACACTATTACATTTTAACAATAATAATTTTTTAGGTCCCTATGAAATCCGTTATATTTTTCCCAAATTCCTTTTTTATGGAATTAAATGTTATTAATAAATAAAAAGTATTTTAGTTAAATTTAGTTAAATTAGTTTTAATTTTAATTTAGTTAAATTAGATTCTAGTAATCAGAAGCATCATGTAAGCATTTAACAACATTTTATCATTACATTTGAACAAAAACTGTTTGTAGAGTGCTGTGAACTTTTATTTTTTACCCATATTCCGGGTTTTCTGTTGATTTATTCGTGTTTTTCTGGCATTGTTCACAGGGCGCGGCTAAAATGCTTCTGGACTCGGAGCAGCACCCGGGGCAATTGAAGGACAACGTCTGCTCACCAGGTGGCGCTACAATCCACGCGCTGCACTTCCTGGAGAGCGGAGGCTTCCGGAGTCTCCTCATCAACGCCGTGGAGGCGTCCTGCATCCGAACCCGGTGAGAGCTTTCATCCGTTTAGTACTGCGCTTCTGTCGGCTCTTAATTACTGGTTTGTATTAGTAAGAAACCGATTCGTTGGCAGGCTGATTAATCAGCTGACACTGCTGAGATGATTCTGATTGGCTGATAAACAGAAGTGTGTTTGTGCCAAAATTCCTACAAAATCAGTTTTATTTCTTTTTATTTGTTTTAATTATTTGTGGTTTTAGTGGTTAAATGCTTTTTGATTACTAAAATTTACAAGTGAGACCATGAAACATCAATTTATTACATTTTAATTAAAAGTCCCATGAAATCCATTTTATTTTTGGCCAAATTCTGTTTTTTTTTGGAGTCTGTTTTAAAGATTTAATCAAGTCTTGGCAATCAAAAAGTCTAATCAATTGAATTTATAACATTTTAACAATTTATTTGTCTAGATTTATGATTTAATACAAATTTGATGTCAAAAATGGTGGTAATCATTTAACAGTTGATCTTTTAAAATGTCATGAAGTGAAAATGTAACGCGTTTATTTTGAGGTTTACTGTTAAGAAAATTAATATTTTGTCATTTCAATTACTTTGTACAATAGTAATTTAGTTTCAATAGTTTCTGTCATAAGTTAAACTGAACTTTTATTTTGGCAGGTTGTCATGAAGAGCTTTGAATTTTTGTGTATTTAACCATTTTTATTAAATGAAATGCTGGTGAGGTGAACTCCGCCCCTTTAAAATGTGAATATTAGTACTTTAGAGTAGTAGAATGTACACTTGAAATGCTAATAGGGGTACAAAGATGCCTCATTTAAATAATTAATATGCAAAATAAAGGGGCGGGGCCTGTTTGAGTGAGTTAGTCGTGTGTCGGAACTGGCGGTTATATTTTTCTAAATCACCAATCGCATCGCGCTGCTCCAGCCGACCAATCAGAGCACATTGTGCTTTTCAGAAGGAGGGGCTTCATAGAGACAGGGCGATACTGACAGACTGGGAAGAGAGGAGCTGCAACAATGGAGAATAATGAACGTTCAAGTATGAGAGCCAAAAACAACTGAAAGGACAACAGGTCCTCTTTAATAATGTGTTCCTCTTGGCAGGGAGCTGCAGTTTCTAGCGGATCAGGAGAAGATCTCGCCCGCTGCCATCAAGAAGACGACGCTGGATAAAGTGCTGCAGCAGCCGGGCGTCTCGTCCACGTCTGTGGGAACCAAAAGCAGAGTGAACCTGTTCAACAACCGGAGCGGAGTCAAGAAGAGCTGAACATGACGGTCCGATCTCTCACGGGACAATGCAGGATAATGGCAGTGGCGTCCGTCCTTACAAACACACACAATCAGACCGAAGCGCATCATTTTTGTCAGATCTTGACATTTATCTAAAATTTAAGGGAAGTAATATAAAACGGCTCAATGTGTCATTTGCACACGAACCTTTCTGTGAGCAACCGTTACAGGAAGCAATGTCACAGAATGGCGAGGCAGTCGGGATTTAATGTAGATCTGGATGCCCGTGTGTAATTTTTTGTTTGTTCTTTTTAAATCGTTGGTGAAAATAATGAACGTCAAACAGCCAAAGTGTTTTGTAAGCCGGATGAAGTCTGTCCGTTATGTATTTCTATTGCAGAAAACCACATAAATGGTGCTTAATGTTAAAAAAGAAGTGCTTGCACTTGCAGTTTTGTTTCCGTCGGCTTCACTGATGAACGGCGTTCCTGTGTGAACGTCGAGTTTGTTCCAGACCTGTAATTAGAGCGAGAGGGAACTGTGAATAATTAATGTTTCTTTAAGCAAATGAACAAGGTTCTTTCTCAACAGGAGAACAAACGCGCTGCGTCACGACGGCCTTCAGGTGCCGAACACTACAACCACCACCAAAAATATTGCACAAGTTTTTCTCAGTATTCGCTTCTTCCTCGTGCGTGACAGTAAACCGTTTCCCCATGCGATTGTGCAAGTTTTTCCTCATGCATTGAACCATTTCATTTATTAGCGTATTTCTATCAACACATTGTGTTTTTAGAGCTGCTTTATAGCAGAATTGAGTTTTGTTTGATCACGATTTTCCCGTTTCTCAATGCGAAGCTGCTTTGAAACAACCTGTACTGTATGAAGCGCTATAGAAATAAAGGTGACTTGACTTTGCTAGGCGATCATCTCAAATATTAGTTCTGATAGTGATATGCTGAAAGTTGACACGTGATTAGATGCGCGTTTTAAACCATAAAATGGATGAAAAAATCCCACAAATGCAAACGATTTGGATTCGCAACCTGAGAAAAAGGTTAATTGGGGCTCTGTATTGAACTCTTGACTACATAAAAGGGATTTTAAAATAATTATAACAGATGCATACATTTTATTAGTGCACCAAAAACATCAGAATACACTGACAAACATGGTTTCCTTCAGAATAAGTGTAGTTCTCTAGAAATAGCTGAACCTCCAGCTGAGTTTGGAAATGTTCCCTCACATCAGCCCAACACAGAAGAACTTTCTCTCTCTCTCTCTCTCTCTCTCACACACACACACACACACACTCATGTCTGTTTTGATATCTTAGTGAGGTCATTCCATAGACTTCCATTGATTTTATATCAGGTCAATGATATTTTCTCTCTACTCCTAAACCTACCATCACAGAAAATGTTCTGCATTTTTACATTTTTAATTAAACCTTGTTTAGTGTGTTTTTAAAGCTGTTTGAAAAGTGGGGACATATGAAATGTCCTCATATTTCACCTTGAAGTTGTAATACCAGTGTCACACCCTTGACATTATACACATTTGTGTTCTGATATGTCACAAAAACACGCACACACACTCATTCTCACACACACACTCACTCACACTCACACACACAAACACACACACTCACTCTCACACGCGTTCACTCACACACACACATTCACTCTCTCACACACACTCACTCACTAACACACACTCACATGTTCACTCTCACACACACACACTCACTCACTAACTAACACACACTCACATGTTCACTCTCACACACATACGTTCACTCTCACACACTCACTCACTCACTAACACACACTCACATGTTCACTCTCACACATACGTTCACTCTCACACACTCACTCACTCACTAACACACACTCACATGTTCACTCTCACACATACGTTCACTCTCACACACTCACTCACTAACACACACTCACATGTTCACTCTCACACATACGTTCACTCTCACACACTCACTCACTAACACACACTCACATGTTCACTCTCACACATGCATTCACTCTCACACACACACTCTCACTCACTAACACACACTCACGTTCACTCACACACACACACACACAGATTCACTCTCACACACACACTCACTAACACACACTCACATGTTCACTCACACATGCATTCACTCTCACACACACACTCACTCACTAACACACACTCACGTTCACTCTCACACGCGTTCACTCTCACTCTCTCACACACACACACATTCACTCTCACACGCGTTCACTCTCACTCTCTCACACACACACACACGTTCACTCTCACTGTCTCACACACACGTTTACTCACATACGCACTCACACACACACTCACACGCGTTCACTCACATACACACACTCACTCTCACACACACACACTCTCACTCACTAACACACACTCACTCTCTCACACACACGTTCACTCTCACGCGTTCACTCACATACACACTCACTCTCACACACACTCACTCACTAACACACACTCACTCTCTCACACACACACACACTCTCACTCACTAACACACACTCACTCTCTCACACACACTCACTCTCTCACACACACTCACTCTCACACACACACTCTCACTCACTAACACACACTCACTCTCTCACACACTCACTCTCTCACACACACACACACTCTCACTCACTAACACACACTCACTCTCACACACACACTCACTCTCTCACACACACACACTCTCACTCACTAACACACACTCACTCTCACACACACACTCTCACTCACTAACACTCACTCACTCTCTCACACACACGTTCACTCACACACACATTCACTCTCTCACACACTCTCACTAACACACACACACTCTCACTCACTAACACACACTCACTCTCTCACACACACTCACTCTCTCACACACTCACTCTCACACACACACACACTCTCACTCACTAACACACACTCACTCTCTCACACACACTCTCACTCACTAACACACACTCACTCTCACACACAAGTTCACTCACACACACATTCACTCTCACAAACACTCTCACACACACACTCTCACTCACTAACACACACTCACTCTCACACACACACTCACTCTCATACACACACTCTCACTCACTAACACTCACTCACTCTTTCACACACACGTTCACTCACACACACGTTCACTCTCACATACGCGTTCACTCTCACACACACTCACTCACTAACACACACACACATGTTCACTCACACATGCGTTCACTCTCTCACACTCACTCACTCACTAACAAACACTCACGTTCACTCTCACACACACACACACACTCATTCATTAACACACACACACACATGTTCACTCTCACACATGCATTCACTCTCACACACACACTCACTCACTAACACACACTCACGTTCACTCTCACACGCCTTCACTCTCACACACACACACTCGCTAACACACACATGTTCACTCTCACACACACTCACTCACTAACACACACACATGTTCACTCTCACATATGCGTTCACTCTCTCACACACTCACTCACTAACACACACTCACGTTCACTCTCACACGCGTTCACTCACACACACACACACACATAGATTCACTCTCACACACACACTCACTAACACACACTCACATGTTCACTCTCACACATGCGTTCACTCTCTCACACACACACACACTCACTCACTAACACACTCACGTTCACTCTCACACGCGTTCACTCTCACACACACATACGTTCACTCTCACTGTCTCACACACACGTTTACTCACATACGCACTCACACACACACTCACTCACACGCGTTCACTCACATACACACACTCACTCTCACACACACACACACTCTCACTCACTAACACACACTCACTCTCACACACACGTTCACTCTCACACGCGTTCACTCACATACACACTCTCACACACACACTCACTCTCACACACACTCTCACTCACTAACACACACTCACTCTCTCACACACTCACTCTCACACACACACACACTCTCACTCACTAACACACACTCACTCTCACACACACACTCACTCTCTCACACACTCACTCTCTCACACACTCACTCTCTCACACACACACACTCTCACTCACTAACACACACTCACTCTCACACACACACTCTCACTCACTAACACTCACTCACTCTCTCACACACACGTTCACTCACACACACATTCACTCTCACACACTCTCACTAACACACTCACTCTCATACACACACTCTCACTCACTAACACTCACTCTCTCACACATTCACTCACACACACACTCTCACTCACTAACACTCACTCACTCTCTCACACACGTTCACTCTCACATACGCGTTCACTCTCACACACACACTAACTCACTAACACACACACACATGTTCACTCTCACACATGCGTTCACTCTCTCACACTCACTCACTCACTAACAAACACTCACGTTCACTCACACACACACACACACACTCACTCACTCATTAACACACACACACACATGTTCACTCTCACACATGCATTCACTCTCACACACACACTCACTCACTAACACACACTCACGTTCACTCTCACACGCCTTCACTCTCACACACACACACTCACTCGCTAACACACACATGTTCACTCTCACATACGCGTTCACTCTCTCACACACACTCATACACACAATCACGCTCACACACACTCACTCACTAACACACACACACATTAATTTACTCACTCACGGTGTGTGTGTGTGAGAGAGAGTTCTGCTGTGTTGAGCTGATGTGAGGGAACGTTTCCAAACTCAGCTGGAGGCTCAGCTATTTCTAGAGCTGAATTTTGTAGATGTTTTCCTGCTCAGCTGGCATGTAGATGAGTGCACGAAGACAGACGCCCGTTTTAGAACCGTCAGGGTCGCTTCTGAAGCCGCTTTGACCTACAGGTCAAAGTTCACGTAGGGGAGACACCAGCCCAGAGAAGGAAAGGACAGTAGGCAGTATAAGAACGTTTTATAAATGTTTTTTGCCGCCAATGTTATGAAAGCATTACTCCTGAATGTTCTCTAAACGTTCAAAACGTTTTTAAAGGCAAACATTAAGCGCACATTCCATTTGTATCATTCTTCACACATAATGGGAGCGTTACTTTTGAACGGAATTCTAAAACGGCGTGTAACATTTAAAAAAACGTCCAACAAAAATGTTTCAGGATTAAAATCGTTTAAATGCGTTTGTGCTGAGAACATTATTAATGTCTGAATAACTCTGAATTCATGTTTTTATCAATCACAATCGGATCAGTATTCGATTTATGTCATAGAGTTGAGATCCTGGCTGTCAGCTTTTTATGAACATCCTGTTCGTTTTCTGGTCGTGTCGTTTAAAAAGGTCTAATAAAGTTGCGGTGTCTGAGTCGGACCGCAGCAGATTCCTGATAGACTTCCTGAAATTACAACACAAGCGTTTTCATTTTCGCAAAATTTCGGAGCACGAGTTAATTTCTGTTCCTCAGAATCTTTCGAAGTGATTACTATTATGCGTCGATGTCGTTGCGTTCGCGGGCAGGACGGCAGGATTAGTTCCAGCGTTCGGCGTGTGATTAAGGACGCTGCTCTTGTGTTGTGTGTTCTGACGGCCGCTGTTTATTTGTGTCTCTGATTGGAAGTCGAGGAGGCGCTAAAGAGTTTGATAATCCTCCTTTTATTCCAGGGGTTCTTCCTCGGCTGGCCCAGCGCTCTCAAACGCTGATAAGTCAAACGAATCTTACGCTCCCGTTATTCCTCTGGAAACACGCAGGACTGTTTCAGACGCCGTTCATCATTTTCTGATGATGTTCCACAAACACAATCAGTCATTTTCTCCATTCTTGAGTTGCTCGCCTCGCCAAACAAGTTTCTTCAAAAGAGCTTTTGCCTATTTGTGAACCTTTTTTAACGACTTGGGATTACTTTTCTTTCAAGTTTTTGCACGCATAAAAAGTCCAAAAGGAAAAAAATCTCATTTTCTCTCATCTCGGCTGTCCCTAACAGCTAACAGAGAATGTTCTCAGAACGTTCTAACAAGGTTCTCTCAGTTCATCCAAAAGTAATGCTCCCATAATGTTTCCAAAATGATATAAAATGAAAAGTTTTTTATACATTGGACATTTTGAACATTCAGAAATAATTTTTTCATAACTTAATTAGTGCTGTCAAATCGATTAATCGCATATTCTCATCTAACAAAAGTTTGTGTGTGTGTATATATATATATATATATATATATACGCATATATTTATAATTTTGTTAGATGAGAATATTCATGTTTTCAAAACTTAATATTAGTGCTTTAAAATGGATTAATTGCCATTAATTAAAACAAGTTATATTATACACACACACATTTACAATTTTATTTGATGAGAACATTCATAAATGTTTTCATAACTTAATATTAGTGTTGTCAAATCGATTAATCGCATAATCACATCGAACATAAGTTTGTTTATATATACAGTGTGTGTATATATATATACATACATACAAATATTTATTTATTTAATCGCATCCATCATAAGTTTGTGTGTGTGTGTATATATATATATATATATATATATATATATATATATATATATATAATTTATATATTTTTTTTTTACACGGACATACATTTACATGTTTTCATAACTTAATATTGCTGTCAAATCGATTAATCGTGATTAAGTGCGTCTAACATAATTTATACACACACACATATATATATATATATATATATATATATACACATATACATGTATTTATAAACTTTTATGCTAGATGAGAACATTCAGCAGAAATGTTTTCATAATTGAATATTAGTGCTGTCAAAACGATTAATTGCGATTAATCGCATGATTGCATCTAACGTAAAAGTTTGTTTATATATATATATATATATATATATATAGACACACATTTACAATTTTGTTAGCTGAGAACATTCAGAAATAATGTTTTCATAACTTATTAGTGCTGCATAATCGCATATAACAAAAGTTTGTGTATATACACACACACACACATATTTATACATTTTTATGTTAGATGCGATTAATCATAATTAACCGATTTGACAGCTCTACGACTATTATCGTTCTTAAAACACATTTTTTTATCAGATGGAGTCGAGCTCCAAAAAGGACAAACAAATCCCCATTTCAAAAGTGTCATTAAAGTAGAATAATGACTTGTCTGTCCCGCACGCAAAATAATCATAACGAATATGAACTGCTTTCATATCCTTTTTCAGCTCAATTTTTTTGGGATAAAACACTGATTTCATATACTGATCTAATTGACAGCTGACACCTGGGTTGCCAAGTATGCCGTTTTCCCGCAACTTTGGTAGATAAGTGGTATAGTGCTTTTCATTATGCATAGCTACATAAAATATGTATTGTAGGTATAAGTTTGAGTGTTGGTATTTGGTCATTGAGCTAGTTTGGTTTCACAGAATCAACACTAAAGCCATTTTTTTGCTGAGAGCTGTCCGGACGTGTCCATTAGAGACCACAAATCCATCCAGACGTTTGCTCAAAACCAGATGCATTTCAGCTTTTTATTTCGGTTGCAGCTTCCGCAGCACTGATATTCTGTGAAAAGGGCTACTGGGAAGGAGTGTGAACCGAGAAGTGAACAGAAATATTTTATCATTGCAGTACAGCCGGTGGCTGCAGACGGAAAGAGGAAGACGAGCTCTGGTTCTGACGGTTCATCCAAACCGCAGTGAATCATCACGTTAGCTTCCTCCAGAACTGATGCAATCCTGATGGAGGCCAATGCAGCTTCACCTGAGTTTAACATTTTGAGAATATTATTAAAGACCAGCGCGAATACTTCCCTACTAGTATGCGAAAAAGTAGTAGTACGAATGCATAGCGTTCGAAAAACAGTTCACGGACACTTTACTATCCCATGAAGCCACGGGAGAGGATTTATGAATGCCAGTGAAGCGACGCAACTGACGCTGGTTGGTCACATGATAAAATTACAACATTTAGTGTCCGGACTGCACTCATCCTATATAGAACATGCTTTTTAATGGTCGCAAAGCAAGTTCAGGTGCAAAATTCAAATGCAGTACGCGATTTCGGATCAAGCCTCAGTTACGCTTTATGTGTTTAAAAATAAGTAACATTCTCAGTACTATTTATAAAGATGTTGCGTTTAATGAGATTTGTTGTGGTTTACTTATTATGTTTTCTTAACCGCATTTATGCTCTTTTAAATCTACTGTTTGAGCGCTCATCGTGCGCCTGTTCCTTTAAGAGTCGCGCTGCCCGTTGCGTAGGCCCTTCATGAATGAAACCACGTGACCAAGCCCAAATCATATGACGTCTGGCTTCAGCGCGAGAGAAAGAGGATCAACACGGTCTCAAATTCGCCGACAACAGCGTCAAACTACCGCTGGATTCTTCTTCGCTTCGCCGAGACACCGTCACCTGCAGCTCCAGGGGATTCCCGACGCGTTCGGTGAGTGCGTCGGTTCTGAATGTGTTTAAAACGCGGACGAGAGTCGCTCGGCTCAGATCTGTTTTGCTGAGTGTGCACGACACTGTGTGTGTGTGTGTGTGTGTGTGTGTGTGTATGTGTTTGCGCGTGCGTGTGAGCGTATATGTCAGTTTCTTTTTTTAGTGCAGAACACGAACCATTTACAAATAAATACAAACAAAGCGAGGAATTAAATTAAGAAGATTCAGAATAATAGTACCAAAAAAAGAAGCAAGTGTTATTATTAATTCTATATATTATGATGATTAATATTCATAATAATAATAATTCAAATTATTTTATTTGAAAAAGTTTCAAATATTCTATATCTCCGCTTTTTTTTGCACAGCGTTATGCATTAATTCTGGTTTATTAAGTG
This sequence comes from Opsariichthys bidens, assembly GCA_037194245.1. Taxonomy (NCBI): domain Eukaryota; kingdom Metazoa; phylum Chordata; class Actinopteri; order Cypriniformes; family Xenocyprididae; genus Opsariichthys; species Opsariichthys bidens. The sequence goes on from CM074299.1 coordinate 18,154,585, forward strand.
GATGTTAGCTTTACTATTTGCCCATTTATAGTTATGAATATTCGTAAATAATTTGAATATGCAATTCATAACTATAAGTTGTTCATATATGTATTGTAAAAAATATGATTTAAAAATAAGCTATATCACCCAAAATAACTTTTTCATACAACTACTGGTGGCACAACTATTTATAATCACGAATATATATAATTTCTCTTTATATATATATATATACATATATATATATTTTTTTTTCTCGTTATATTTATTTAGCTGTACTAGTAATAGGCTAATAATAAAATTGTTTATATTACAATAATTTATTAATATGTGTATTGTTTACTATATTATAACTATCATACGCTCATGTATGTTCGCGTCACATGACGCCGCCGCGCGCGTTGAGCGGGACGCGCGTTTTAAAGGGCTCGCCGTGCTGAATCATCACGATCGGGTCATTCCGCTTAAAACCCGCCACACACACACACACACACACACACACACTCTCTCTCTCTCTCACACACACACACACTGAGCCATGATGACAGCGAACAGACAAAGGGCTCATCGATACACACTCACACACCCTAATCTGTGATCAATCAGCTGCTCAGATCAGCTCAGATCGTCGCTTTCGATTTGGAACATTTGCAGAAATCAGCGGGATTCGGCTTGTGTTATATTTAGAGGAAGAGAGGGAGAGAGAGAGAGAGAGAGTGTGTGTCAGGCAGAGGTTACACAGCAACACAAACGCACGCGCGCGCGCACACGCGAATCTCTGGATCTGAATAATCGGAACCTGCTGGTTCATCAGAACCGTCTGCGCTGGACACGGATCGTCCGGGTTCGAGGTGCGTTATTCTTTGTCTTCAGACGTTTTTGAGGGGATTATTTCTGCAGGTTTACACCCTTGCTAAAAGTACTGTGGCGGTACTATGGTATCAGGTGGTAATACTGTAGTACTTTTGTTATATGCTACCGATTCATGTGTCATGGTATTTTACTTGCCCGTATATTGACATCATTTCACGGGCATCTGTCTCGTTTCGACTCGTTCCAAGGTACGAGCCCTAGGTAGGGAACACACTAGTGTTTGAGAGCACATAAATGTTCTAAGAACGTTTTACTAACGTTGCCATTTAGTTATGAAACCGTAATTTTTGAACGCTCTCAACCGTCATTTTTAAAAAAAAAAAAAAAAAAAAAAAAATTTAAAACCGTTTTTAACGCGGGAATATTCCTTTTATCAGTTTGCAAACATTGGAACGGCACTTTTGAAAGTTATGAGAACGTTCTCAGTTTGCTGAGACAATAAAACACATTTTGGGTTTTTAATTTGTGGAAGACGCTAATAGAAAGTACAAAAAAAAGTACTTATAAAAATATACCATGGTACTGAATGATACATCATTGTATTTGAATGGTACTTCAAAGAACACTGTGGCATTAACTTTGTTTTTTTTATCTTGATATGCGATTTTACGCCCTGTTTTGTTCACGTTGTGTGGGGAAACTAGTTTTGTGGAGCATTTGTTGAATTCCGTTACCGCGCGCGCGTGCGCGCGCTCTCTCGGAATAACGATATCAGCGTGATTTCAAATCAGCGCCGTTGAAAATCATCATATCAGCGGTATTAATGGGCATTTGAGCGGATGAGGAAGATGCTGATTCATCAATCGCTGGTATTTGTTTGACGTGAGCCCGGGCACCGGGGCGTCATGGCAACACGGCACATCGGAGCGCGCGGAACCGGGTAGCTTTCGAGGCACGGAGAAGAGCGCGTGCATCAGTAACAGCCGCGCTTCACTGTGTTCACATTGATGTCTTTATCACGTGCGCACACACAAATAACAGCGAAATATAATAATATACAGCATGCATTTACTGTGAGTCTCTTTTTAGAATGTTGATTCAGGAAAGATATGATTAGAATACACTTGTATTTGTGCATTTGCTCCACAGACTCTTTGTTCTTGCACATTTTGTTTTGAAATCAGCTTTTTTTTAGAGCCTAGACAGCATTTTTGGCCATCACGGAGACTGACCTCATTGAGATTCTTTTAATAAACATACATTTTTGTACATTTTACATGGTTTTACCTTTTATATTTTGCCGCCCAGTCTGTTTCTCAGCATGAAAACATGAGCTATTACAAACAAATAGAATCTGACGTGGAGATTTCCCTGTAGCTCGAACAGCCACAAGGTCATGGGTTCGAGTCCCGACGAAACGCACCTTGAATGCATGAATGTAAACAAACTGCTGCTGTATGATTATCATATTCATATAGCTACAAATGTCTAAAAAAACAAACCCACCATTTATTATTATTATTTTGGTTAGTGAGATCTGCGTAACCATGTAAATCCATTTAGATCCTTTTAAGACCCTGTTTACATCATTAACCGGAAATCTCCCAATAACAATTCCAGCTAATTGTGATATTCGGGCAATTAGAGTCTGAAACGCTGCGGTGGAGAGGTGTAATCTGATCAGGACTGTACTTTAGGCTCAAGATTCACTCTTAATTGAGCGCTGACTGAAGCTTACGAGTGAAATCTGCTGATGGTCTCGAGCAAACGAGTGCATGATTGAAGTTGTGGTGAACGGGAGAGTTTTTTTTTTTGTCTTTAAGGCATTCTCTGAAAGCGCTGAGACGACCAAAACAACCGTCTCTCGCTTGACAGATGGTGTTTGCGCCGGTTGCTGGTGATCTTTGTGCTTGTGAGAGCCAGCGAAAGACGTCGTAATGTGACATTGATGATGAGCATGGTGATGCCGGAAACAGCTCGCCGCGGGTTAATCTCAAATAAAGGTGTAAAACGGTGCGACGAACGAGAGGAGGGCGGATTGCTGCTCTTGCAACTTTTTAAAATGCGAGACTTGCATCACCAAAAGAAATGTGATCGTTTGCATTTACAGTAAGTGTTTTGCAACAGATTGCAGTTTCTGTTCTTCCTCTTTTCTTTTTTTTTTTTTACTAACAGGTAGTTTTTCTCCTTTTTCTTTCTTCCCCCTGCAGAATACTCTTCCTCTAATTCAGAGTGATGCAGCTGCATTAGCAGTAAGTGTGTGTGTTTTAGAGAAGACTAAAGTCAGAGTGTGTGTGTGTGTGTGTGTGTGTGTGTGAGGACAATGTTCATATCAACCCCATTTGTGCCTGTTTGATCGCATCAATTTCTCTGAACACAATCTGACTCTTGCGTATCTTTGTTTGCTGTACGGAAATGGGAATCAGGTGGAGAAATGCACTTAACATTAGTGATGTCCCGATACCAAATTTATGACTTCGATATGATACCTGACTAAAATACCTCGATACCATGGCAAAAAATATGACAGAACTTAAAATTCAATGTTTCATAAATTAAAAAACAATCCCATGTCCAGCTGCTTTTTGACTATTCCCTCCCCTTTATTTAAAATAATAATTACATCCCACAGTGTGAACGTGGCCCGACAAGCCATCCGCTCTCACGCCACACATCATGTTCTCACGAAGTGAAAAATACATCCTGGAGCAAAGAGGACACTGACAACGTATGAAACAGTTTCATATTTAAGTTGAATCAATAAATAGCGTCTAGTGTGTGTTTAATGTGTCGATCGTCTCTTCATACTAGTTCATTTATAGCATCAAATAAACATGAATGAACAACAGAAGGAATGTTGTTTCAAGACGTGATTCAAGTTCACCGACGTTCATCTACTGACTCCCCTGACCGCTTTGACGGACAAATTGGCGGATTCTGGGTTATGATTGGTCAGATCGCCTGTCAATCAAACTGTTTGCACTCTAAGAAACACTGGGTTAAAAACAACCCAACAAACAACTGATTAACTTAAATCCTCTAAATCTTTTTTAAATACTCCACACGTCACTGGTTTGCATCATAATTCCTTTATTTTTGATCATATTTTATCGTATAGCATATTTTATATAATTTTTAATACATATTGCCTACATTTAAGCTCATTTAACAAGTATTAGAACTAAAAATTAAACATTTTAGAAGTAATTTAAGTGTAATCGACCAGTTTCTGTTGTGACTGGTCGATAAAACAAAAACGTCTGATCCAGGATCTGTGTGACACAAAAACTACCCAAACACTGGGTTGTTACGTCTGACCCAGGATCAGTGTAACACGAAAACTACCCAAACACTGGGTTGTTACGTCTGACCCAGGATCAGCGTAACACAAAAACTACCCAAACACTGGGTTGTTACGTCTGACCCAGGATCTGTGTAACACAAAAACTACCCAAACACTGGGTTGTTACGTCTGACCCAGGATCTGTGTAACACAAAAACTACCCAAACACTGGGTTGTTACATCTGACCCAGGATCAGAGTAACACAAAAACTACCCAAACACTGGGTTGTTACATCTGACCCAGGATCAGAGTAACACAAAAACTACCCAAACACTGGGTTGTTACGACTGACCCAGGATCAGCGTAACACAAAAACTACCCAAACACTGGGTTGTTACGTCTGACCCAGGATCTGTGTAACACAAAATCTACCCAAACACTGGGTTGTTACATCTGACCCAGGATCAGCGTAACACAAAAACTACCCAAACACTGGGTTGTTACATCTGACCCAGGATCAGAGTAACACAAAAACTACCCAAACACTGGGTTGTTACGTCTGACCCAGGATCAGCGTAACACAAAAACTACCCAAACACTGGGTTGTTACATCTGACCCAGGATCAGCGTAACACAAAAACTACCCAAACACTGGGTTGTTACGTCTGACCCAGGATCTGTGTAACACGAAAACTACCCAAACACTGGGTTGTTACGTCTGACCCAGGATCTGTGTAACACAAAAACTACCCAAACACTGGGTTGTTACATCTGACCCAGGATCAGAGTAACACAAAAACTACCCAAACACTGGGTTGTTACGACTGACCCAGGATCTGAGTAACACAAAAACTACCCAAACACTGGGTTGTTACGTCTGACCCAGGATCTGTGTAACACAAAATCTACCCAAACACTGGGTTGTTACGACTGACCCAGGATCAGCGTAACACAAAAACTACCCAAACACTGGGTTGTTACGTCTGACCCAGGATCTGTGTAACACAAAAACTACCCAAACACTGGGTTGTTACGTCTGACCCAGGATCTGTGTAACACAAAAACTACCCAAACACTGGGTTGTTACGTCTGACCCAGGATCAGCGTAACACAAAAACTACCCAAACACTGGGTTGTTACGTCTGACCCAGGATCAGCGTAACACAAAAACTACCCAAACACTGGGTTGTTACGTCTGACCCAGGATCAGAGTAACACAAAAACTACCCAAACACTGGGTTGTTACATCTGACCCAGGATCAGAGTAACACAAAAACTACCCAAACACTGGGTTGTTACGACTGACCCAGGATCAGCGTAACACGAAAACTACCCAAACACTGGGTTGTTACGTCTGACCCAGGATCTGTGTAACACAAAAACTACCCAAAACACTGGGTTGTTACGTCTGACCCAGGATCAGCGTAACACAAAAACTACCCAAACACTGGGTTGTTACGTCTGACCCAGGATCAGAGTAACACAAAAACTACCCAAACACTGGGTTGTTACATCTGACCCAGGATCAGAGTAACACAAAAACTACCCAAACACTGGGTTGTTACATCTGACCCAGGATCAGAGTAACACAAAAACTACCCAAACACTGGGTTGTTACGACTGACCCAGGATCAGCGTAACACAAAAACTACCCAAACACTGGGTTGTTACGTCTGACCCAGGATCTGTGTAACACAAAAACTACCCAAACACTGGGTTGTTACGTCTGACCCAGGATCTGAGTAACACAAAAACTACCCAAACACTGGGTTGTTACGTCTGACCCAGGATCAGAGTAACACAAAAACTACCCAAACACTGGGTTGTTACATCTGACCCAGGATCAGAGTAACACAAAAACTACCCAAACACTGGGTTGTTACATCTGACCCAGGATCAGAGTAACACAAAAACTACCCAAACACTGGGTTGTTACGACTGACCCAGGATCAGCGTAACACAAAAACTACCCAAACACTGGGTTGTTACGTCTGACCCAGGATCTGTGTAACACAAAAACTACCCAAACACTGGGTTGTTACGTCTGACCCAGGATCAGCGTAACACAAAAACTACCCAAACACTGGGTTGTTACGACTGACCCAGGATCAGCGTAACACAAAAACTACCCAAACACTGGGTTGTTACGTCTGACCCAGGATCTGTGTAACACAAAAACTACCCAAACACTGGGTTGTTACGTCTGACCCAGGATCTGTGTAACACAAAAACTACCCAAACACTGGGTTGTTACGTCTGACCCAGGATCAGCGTAACACAAAAACTACCCAAACACTGGGTTGTTACGTCTGACCCAGGATCAGCGTAACACGAAAACTACCCAAACACTGGGTTGTTACGTCTGACCCAGGATCTGTGTAACACAAAAACTACCCAAACACTGGGTTGTTACGTCTGACCCAGGATCTGAGTAACACAAAAACTACCCAAACACTGGGTTGTTACATCTGACCCAGGATCAGAGTAACACAAAAACTACCCAAACACTGGGTTGTTACGTCTGACCCAGGATCTGCGTAACACAAAAACTACCCAAACACTGGGTTGTTACATCTGACCCAGGATCAGAGTAACACAAAAACTACCCAAACACTGGGTTGTTACATCTGACCCAGGATCAGAGTAACACAAAAACTACCCAAACACTGGGTTGTTACGTCTGACCCAGGATCAGCGTAACACAAAAACTACCCAAACACTGGGTTGTTACATCTGACCCAGGATCAGAGTAACACAAAAACTACCCAAACACTGGGTTGTTACGACTGACCCAGGATCAGCGTAACACAAAAACTACCCAAACACTGGGTTGTTACGTCTGACCCAGGATCAGCGTAACACAAAAACTACCCAAACACTGGGTTGTTACGTCTGACCCAGGATCAGCGTAACACGAAAACTACCCAAACACTGGGTTGTTACGTCTGACCCAGGATCAGAGTAACACAAAAACTACCCAAACACTGGGTTGTTACATCTGACCCAGGATCAGAGTAACACAAAAACTACCCAAACACTGGGTTGTTACGACTGACCCAGGATCAGCGTAACACAAAAACTACCCAAACACTGGGTTGTTACGTCTGACCCAGGATCTGTGTAACACAAAAACTACCCAAACACTGGGTTGTTACGTCTGACCCAGGATCAGCGTAACACAAAAACTACCCAAACACTGGGTTGTTACGTCTGACCCAGGATCTGAGTAACACGAAAAGTACCCAAACACTGGGTTGTTACATCTGACCCAGGATCTGTGTAACACAAAAACTACCCAAACTTATTAGAATCTTGTTTTTTTTTAAGTAAAAAAAAATTCAAATGTATTTTTTTTTTTTTAAATCAGAAGAAAAATGAATAATAATAGTAATAATGTCCCTTCTGATATTCTTATATTCTTCTTATTCCTATAAAATCTTTTTTTCTTTTTACTGTAAATGTACAGCATAAAGACACAATTAAGTAAAAAAACAGAAGGGAAAATGTATTAATTAATGGTAGTGAAATCCCTCAGAATTTTTTTAAACTCTGTTTTTATTAATGTATTTTAATGGCACATAATATATATTTTTCCTTTGCTAAATTCAGATCTGGACGTGTTGGGAGGTTTCGCGTGATTCGCCGCTCGTTTGCATCTCAACAGGAAGTCGATTGCAGCTGGTCTGAATTTGTCCTATTTTGTCCAAACATCCTTAATTCATTAGAGAAGGATATTTTTAACAGGAAGTTGTCAGTGTGAGTGATGACGAGTGTTTGTGTCTGAGCTGGAGGACAGGTGTCCTTCAGAAAGTCTCTCTATTCTTCTGTTTAATAAATATCTCTTGCTCAGACTTATGAGGACAAATGAACATTGTTCAGTATTCAGTGCAGGAGATGAGTCTGAGATTTATTACCTTCTGTGGGGGAATCGGTGAGACACACACACACACACGCAGCAGCAACAGTTGTTTGATGTTTGTGTTTGCTGTATCAATTCACACACATTAGCCTTGACGTGTGTGTGTGTGTGTGTGTGTGTGTGTGTGGAGGGTTGATGAAACTCCAGGAAAGATGTTGAGCTGTGTGTGTGTGTGTTGCATTAGCAGGTGCTGTAAAGAGTGTACACACACACACACACACACTCAATGATCATTAACCCACTGCTGTGTGTGTGTGTGTGTGTGTGTGTGTGTGTGTGTAATAGCGGTCATGCACAGACAGATGAAGGTTATTTGAGGTCATTGTGTGTGTGAATCTACACCCTCCACCACACAGAAAAAAAAGTTTTTACAGAGTTAATGTAAATAAAGAGAAGAAAGTGTGTTTTGGGGGAGCGTGTGTGTGTGTGTGTAGATCAATGGAGTCTATTTTTTTCATGGCCTCTTTGAGCAATGATGAAATACGCTGTAAGATACAGCTCAAGTATAGTAACGCAGCGCCTCAGAACAGTGGCATAGTTTTAAAGACCGATACCACGGGAATTACACGCAAACCACTGCAGTCCGAGCGCCAGAGAACGGGAACACGACAAGCACAAAACAAACTCGATTTGTTCGTTCAGATGAACATTTGAGAGGTGTTCGTGCTGCTGTTATGATTGATATTCGTTGCAAACTGATTGTTTGCTAATGGAAAACCTCCGTCAGTGTAGATCCGTGGGATTTTTGTCGCATTTATCTCTCAGTTTGAGGATACGCCCGTTATGTCAATATGTGTTTATAATGCGGGGTGTTTTTTTATTAGGTTGACTGATATGAAAAGATTATGGGTTAAAATATGAGAGGTGTCGCTAAACCTGCTGCCACAATGCAAACGGTTGCTTGGACGTTGTTATTTGGTTGCAAAGGGGTTGTTTACGGGTCAAAAGCCGGTAGATTTGACCGGGATTTTTAAAAAAAAAAATTTTATGGTCCTGTAAATGGTGCAACTTTTAATCTCTCACATGCAGTGAGGATGTTTTCCATGCAATTATGGATTTTACAAATAAAGTTTTGAAAGATAATCATCAAAGCTTCACATTCACTGGAAACTTTTCTTGGAAACATATCTGCCGCAGTGAAGTATGGATATTCATAATGTCTCCTGGACTTGATGGCGTTCTCGCTCTGCCTGGAGTCGATGTCTTCCAGTTGCATCATCCCGGCTGCGCTTTGCTGCAGTTTTTACCCGCAGTGTTGAAGTGTTGCTCGCTCTTGCAATCTCCACCCGCCCAAAACGAACCTCCGAATGAGTGAAATCGAGACGGAAAAGGAGAAAGCTCGGTTCTTCTCTTTTCAGGCAGGAGTGGCGCGTCTCTTTGTTTAGGTGTGTAATGTTCAGGCCTGGGTGGGTCACTTTTAAAATGTATTTCACTACAGATTACAAAATACGTGCTTTAAGAAGTCATTTGTATCGTATTTCGTTACGTTACTCAAGTTTAGTCACTTAATCTAAATACTTTAGAATACTTTGGAATACTAATAAGTGTGAAACAAACACAAAAAAGGTCATTGTGAGTTTTTATCTCACAATTATGACTTTTTCCCCTCAGAATCGCGTGATATAAAGTTGTGATTGTGAGTTATAAAGTCAGAATTATGAGATATAAACTCACAATATTGAGAAAAGTCAGAATTATGAGATATAAACTCACATACTAAATTCACAATTGCAAGAAAACGTCAGTATTACAAGTTTATATCTCCCAATTCTGACTTTATAACTTGCATTTTTGAGTTTAAATCTCAATGCAAACTCACAATTGTGAGGGAAAAAAACAAATTGTGAGAAAAAGTCACAGTGACGAGTGAATTATACTTGGGACGAGAACTGGCATCAACTCTTTAGTCCAGAGGAGCTGCTTAAAAAAAAAAAAAAAGAGTCATGATTTTGTTCCTTACATCTTTGTTTTGCTTCACAAGAAATCATCTTCTTGGTTCTGTGATTTCTCAGATTGAGGCATATTTTATTATGAATTTGATAAAACTTCCTCTCTCTAGTTTATGGCGGCGGCCCATAGAACCGTGTGGTCAAATGTAATGAAATTTGGCACAGAGATAGAGGATAGTCTGAACATTAACCACAGCAATTTTGGAGTCTCTAACTCCATCTCTGTAGCGCCACCAACTGGCATTACATAGTGATTAAAAAAATCCTCATCAATAAAATCTATTTTTCGCAACCTCCGGGTCCAGTTTTGTTTTGTTTTGGCTTCATACACTAATAAAAAAATAAAATAAATATTTATATAAAAAAAATCATGCTGGCTCAACAAAAAAAAATTGAGTTATGACAACTTTGAGTGAATTTACGTTCAACCAACAAGCTACACTGAGTTAGAGGAACTTAATAATATGTAGGATAAACAAATTTTTAAGTTGATTAATCTTTTTTAATTTAAATCAACAGCAATCACAGCACATGCTAACATAACTTACGTTACAAATACATAGCGTTACTTATTGTAAGCGGACCTTATTTGTAAGCGTTACCGATTTTATTTATTTACTTGATTTATATAAGAAAATATGATGTGTACAAATATTTTAATCAGATTATTTATTGATAATTTCTTGTTTTAACATTTGTAATCTCTTTTGTCGGTTGAAATTATTCTTCCTTTAACAAATATACTTTAATATATACTTTTACTTATAATATAAAAATACTTTATACTATTATTTTCTCATTTAAACCAACGAAATGGATTCAAAATGTTTAATGAAATCAGATAAATCAAGAAAAATAAACTATATATATATTAGTTTATTTTTAGCATAATTTGTAGCATAAATACAAATTTTTAAGTTGATTACTCAAAAAAATTAAGTTGCTCCAAAGCGCTGGAACAAATGAACTATTTCAGATCAAATCAACATGCTACTTGTTTAACATGTCGTTGTTTACAGTGTTTACTTTCGTGTATCTACTCTTCAGCACAATGGAAACCACAAAACCTTTTTAAAATGTCAAACACAACAGCATTAAACACCAACAGGTCCTTCCGCTCGCTAAAAACAATTAAATTAACCCTTAATTTCCTATTCAACGCATGCTGGGAACTAGAATGCTGAGAATTTTTTTCGTCTTAGTTTTCAATTATTTGATTTGAAATCACAGCCAATATTAAGTTGATGTAATGATCGACGTTATCGCGTCAGCAGAAATAAGTTTGCAACTTAAAACTTCATTTAAGTTGTGGTAATTCCTTTTTAGAGTGTATATTTTCCTTTTTCTCCATGAAAATAGCCGTGGTATTCGGGCGCAGTGTTGAATCACAAACAAATCTGTCGTTTTTTTTTTTTCCGCTCGTGTGAAAAGATGCGACGGTCACACGCGTGTTTTGGCGCGCGTCGGTCATCTCAAGCGTTCCTCGGTGTTGCGACGTTTATGTGTTGGCGTGTCTGTGTTTGTGCTGACCTGCGACGGAGCAGGAGGGGGAAATAAGATTTAGTTAACTTATCTGCGTGTGCCTCGGAGAACCAAATTAACCCACGAGTCTCTCTGCTGGAAAAAGCCCTTACTATAAAAAACAGGCCTTCCTGACGGAGCAGTTTTTCTGCTGCGGTGAGGAGATTTCTCTCACACTACCTGAGACGGGGAAGCGTTTCTCTCCTCCAGCGCCTCGCCATCATTCTCTCGTCTAATTGCACCTTTGAGTTTTCCTGTCGCTCTCACGCTGATGCTTTTACTTTCCTTTCAGCCTCTCGTAGTTTCTTCCTCTCTTTGTGTGTCGGATATTTGTGCCTCGAGAGATGAAATGTCTGTGTGAAGACTGGCCCTCGTTAGTTGAACAGGCATGTTTTAATTTGAAATGTTTTCGGGATCAGTCGCTTTAAAAGTGTGTGCGTGTGACGTGTTTGTGTACTAGGAACTCCTCAAGACACCTTCCGTGTTGCACAAGCATTTACTCCGGATTAACAATCCTAAAACTGGATGAACTTCTAGGAAAGGCCACATAAACCTTTACTCACCTGTGAATCTGTTTCCTTGAATCTCAGACGGGTCATGTGACCACGCTCTCACATTGCCGTGGCGATCCAGACCCGAACATTAACATCAACCTTCACACAGAAGTAGGTCAGAGAGACGGAGACCCACTTTCTGATCAACCGTCATGTGCCGCTGCGAGTCGCCGGCTAATCTTTATGAATACTGACACACATGTAAACACATGGAGAATATATATTTTTTTGCCTTTTGATGATATTTGATTTTTGGGTTGCACTTTACAATAAGGTCTCGGTGTTTAAAATCAAAAGTTAATAATATTTAATGGACCCGAGCTGATAAATGCTTTAAAAATACATTGCTTATTGTAGAGTAAGTTAATGTAAGCGGACCTTTATTTGTGAGCATTATTTGATTTTTATTTATTTATTTGATTTATGTGTTTATTATATTTTATGTAAGAAAATATGATGATATATAAAAATATTTTAATTTGATTTTTTTATTTATTTGATTTATGTGTTTATTTTATATAAGAAAATATGATGACATATAAAAATCTTTTAATTTGATTTTTTTATTTATTTGATTTATGTGTTTATATTTTTTATAAGAAAATATGATGATATGTAAAAATCTTTTAATTTGATTTTTTTATTTATTTGATTTGTGTTTATTATATTTTATATAAGAAAATATGATATATAAAAATCTTTTAATTTGATTTTCTTATTTGATTTGTGTTTATATTTTATAAAAGAAAATATGATGATATATAAAAATCTTTTCATTTGATTTTTTTATTTATTTGATTTATGTGTTTATATTTTTTATAAGAAAATATGATGATATATAAAAATCTTTTAATTTGATTTTTTTATTTGTTTGATTTATGTGTTTATATTTTATGTAAGAAACTATGGTAATATATAAAAATATTTTAATTAGATTTTTTTATTTATGTGTTAATTATATTTTATATAATAAAATATGATAATATATAAAAATATTTTAATTTGATTTTTTTATTTATGTGTTTATTATATTTTATATAAGAAAATATGATAATATAAAAAAATATTTTAATTTGATTTTTTTATTTATGTGTTTATTATATTTTATATAAGAAAATATGATAATATATAAAAATATTTTATTTTTTAAAATTAATCTATTTCTTAAAGCGAGCATCATTTCATCCAACCAAAAAATATTCAAAATGAAATCAAATAAATCAAGAATAATAAACTAATATATAAACGGTCTAATTAAAGGCGACCTGTTATGCCCCTTTTCACCAGTCTCTGGTGTCTCCAGTGAAGTTTCAGCTCAAAATCCTCCACAGATCATTTATTATCGCTTATCAAATTTGGGTGTGAGCAAAAACACGCTGTTTTTGTGCGTGTCCCTTTAAATGCAAATGAGCTGCTGCTCCAGAAGAGGGCGGAGCTTTAACAGCTCAACAACAACAAAGCTGGAGAATCTCACACAGACAAAATGAGGACAGTGTTCAAACTGATGGAGAGACTCAGGAAGAAGGTCCAACTTTTAGACGTTTCTGAACGGTTAGTGGATAAATTGATGTAGTTGCTGTGGAGTTGATCATGTGTCGTCACGTTCATCTTTTGTGCAGTATGACGGCGCCGTGGGTGGAAACGTGCAGATCAAGGAGCGGTAATATTATAATCATCACAAGGGGAGCGAAATCTGAGCTTGCTTGCGGAGAAAGGATTGCCAAAACAAAGTTACTGGGTTGTCCTTTTTCACGTTTTCTGCACCGAGTCCCTACGGTGGCTGAGAGAGCTCAACGTGCCGCAAATAAAAAAACACATGCAAATAGAAAAAAACCCAACAAATTAAGAAAATCATCAGTTTGACAACACATGCCGCAAATCCTCACAACACAAGCTAACACAGAAACACACTGCAAACACAAACCACAACGGAAATGTTTCAAGGGGACCCCAAAAAGGGACGAACCCTACTAGGAGCTTCTTATGAGCTTTTCTATTTGCATGCGTTTTCCTTTTTGAGCTCTCTCGGCCACCGTAGGGATCCGATTATAGCACTTAAATATGAAAAAAGTCCGGTTTTTATGATTTGTCCCTTTTAAAATATATATTTCTTGTTTATTTTGCTAAGTAAATGCAAAGAATTGTGATTATATAATGTATCAGCATTGAAATCACGCTAATCTTCAGATGTACGGTCAGTATTCTGTAGGGTTGACGTCTGCGAGCTGCTGAAGGTCTTGCAGCAGAACTTTTTCTAATTGCAGGTTTTCTTGTGTCTGCTGCTGCTGAGTTCAGTTCTTTTCCTCCCCTTCGCTCGACCCCAATCCCGCCGCCCTCCGCTAAGCTTCACAAAATGTGTTGAGGAGGCAATTTTGACCTAGAGCTTCCCAACAACCCCCAGCGCTCGCTCTCTCCCCTCACTGCTTTCTTCATCCGTTCTTCACTCTCTCGCTCGCACAGTTCTACGAGTTTTGCTCCTGTGGTTGATTTCGACTGAAGTTTTGCCGAACTGTAGATGATTACATCATGTACTGGCATTAGCTCTGTGCGATTTACGCGATTAAATTTGTCAACCAGTCGAGATTTTGGACTATCGTCTCTATCGCAGTTATGCTGACGTGCTGCTGCAGTCACGAAAGCTCATCGTTTGCATGCGTTATAAAGCATCGGGCTTAAAAACAAGTGACTGAAGTAAGCGTAAGCAGAGAAATGCAACTAATTTCGCTATATTCACGCGCTGTCTGAGAGACGTGCGCACATAAAGCCGCTGCCAAAGCGCCTGAACACTGAACTGAGTTCTCTTTGCCACCAAATTGAGCTCGAACAGTTAAAAACACACGCTTATATTTAATCAAAATTGAAAGTAAACAGTTCTTTATGTCTTAAGTGAATGTAAACAGTTGAGAAAGAAAACGCATGAGTGTGTTGGATCTTAAAGTGACAGCAGCCTAATAAACCTGCTGTCGTCTGTCATTAATGTTAATCGAACAACAAAAAACAGAATCTCTCGCTGCTCTTGACTGAATCACTTTTTCAACTTTAATATGAATAAATGTGTATTTAATTTACATGCGCGCACATATATATATATATACAAACAAATATACAATATTTATACACACACAAGGCAAAGCAGTTTATACACACACATATTTTATATATCTATCATATGCGTGTGTATGTGTGCGTGTATAATATATATATATATATATATATATATATATATAAAATCACATCCATATATTCATATCACATATAATATCAAGTCACCTTTATTTATATAGTGCTTTTAACAATGCAAATTGTGTCAAAGCAGCTTTACAATAATAATTGGCAAATAATTTAATAATATAAACTGCCTTGCCTTGTATCTGTATATCACTTTTTGTAACTTTATAAGAATAAATGATAAATGCATATTTAATTTACATGCGTGCACACACACACGTATAGATAATTGATATATGTATATATATTATATATGCATATTATATGTATATCACGTGTGTGTGTGTGTGTGTGTATATATATACACAAATATGTATATATTCAATACGAGTTGCCTGTGTAATGTCGTGTAGATGATGTTCTGATAACCTAAGCGTGTGACCGAGCTGAAGCTGATCTGATCCAGAAACCTTCTTTCTGTCTCTTTTGTGATGTCGTCGGGTCAGTGTGGAAGAATCCCTCATTACCACGGCAACAGCAGCCCTCCTCATCCTCACACACGCACGCTCACACACAGTCAGAGGACAGCGTAAGTCCTTTATCAGAGTTAATGTGTTTTGCGCGTCCAGCAGCGGGTGTCCTTCTCCTCTCGGATGAATATTAAACAGACCGTGTGTGTCATTATATTAACCTGCGCGTCCTCTGAGGAACTTCTGTGATTGTGATCAGACGCCCTTCGTCTATCGGAGACATCAGATCTTCACAAACGCACAAGCTGAACTTTAACTTTATATATGAAGTGCAGCGTTAAACATGATCGGTGTGTGATCGTCTTGGGTAGTCGTGGCCTAATGGTGAGGGAGTCGGGCTTGTAACCTGAAGGTTGCTGGTTCGATTCCCACGCCGGCAGGAATTGAAATTGGGGATTGTGAATGAACGGCGCTCTCTCCATCTTCGATACACCGAGATTAAGGTGCTTTTTGGATAAAAGCGTCTGCTAAATGTAAATGTAAAAATAGTCTAATTCTCTCTCATTTCAGTGAATGAAAACTATTAAAAATACACTGAAATCAACAAATCAAACGTTTGGTTCAACTTGAAGAAATTATTACAAAAATATGTTGCTACTGTAATTATTTTATAAAATGTACTTACCAAAGTAGTAGTAATAATACAATTTAAACTATTTAACAACATTTATTATTTTTAGCAATATCATCCAATCAAGAGATTTTTTTTTTTCATCCATGTTGTATTTTATAATAGTAAGATTTGCAGCAAAAATTATTTTATTTTATTACATTTTAAAAGATTGAAGTTTTATAAATCCAGTTGATTTGATACGATTCTAATGACTACAATTTAATAAAAATACAATCCAGAAAAAATGGAATTTGGGAAAATTCAAACGGATTCCATTAGGAACAAAGATTGATTACGTTTTGAATTCAGTTGATTTGATATGATTTTGATGACTAGAATTTAATTAAAATGCAATCCAGAATAAATTAAATTTAGAAAACTGGAATAACAATTGTAATCAATCTTTGTACCCTGTTTAATGAGTTCAGTTGATTTTTTTAATTTTATTTTTATTTTTTCATAACTAAAACTAAATTGAAACTGAATCCAGAAAAATTTAAATAGGAAAAAATGGAATAACAATTGTAATCAATCTTTGTACCCTGTTTAATGAGTTCAGTTGATTTAAAAAAAAAAAAAAATTTCATGACAAACTAAATTGAAACGGAATTTAAATAGAAAAAAATAGAATTTTGGCCAAAAATAAAACTAATTTCACAGGGTCATACTATATGAACTGCAGCAACTCGTTCAACTTTTCTACTCTATTCATGTTTTTTTTAATTTATTCATGTAAAGTACAGTTTATTTGCAATGGTTCAGTGTTGAGTTTCTTTTGCTGCCTGTATGTCAATTCAAATGTCTGTTTGGTGGGAGGGGAAACACAAGCTCCGCCCACTCATATTCTCTCTGATGAGAGTTACTGTGTGTGTTTGTAGCTGTAAGTCATGGCAAGCATCCTTCAGTCTTATTTGAGTCTGCGTGTGTGTGTGTGTGTGTGTGAGAGAGAGAGGGTCGTGTAGCCCTGCTGATGTTGTGACTTCCTTTGATATGATTCTATTCATAACTTCAGGATTCATGACGGGGTCAGAGGAGCGTCTGTCTGTCTGTCTGATCGCTGACAGGAGGATTCTCTCCAAATCAACTTCCTGGAAAACGCACACATTAGGGATGGGTCAGGATGGTTAACTAGTCACTTAGCCAGGTCATCAGGGGGTTTATTTATTTTTAGCCTAATTACTTAAATAATGAAGCCTAATTATGCAGGGCTCCTTAATAGCAATCGATTTGTTGTTCGGACAAGCCACTGACTAGGTGATTTTAACGGTATGTTTTGCATTTACACAGTGCAGTAGTTAAAGTTCTGTTGTGCAGCACAGACATTAAAACAATGATTTGGTGTTTAAATTATTTTCCTTTGATTACTTTTTTTTTTTTTTTTTTTTGGAAGGTTGAATAAATTATGGCTTTAGGAATTCAATTGATTTGATATGATTTTTATGACTAGATTTGAATTAAAATGGAATCCAGAACAAAAATTAAATTGGAAATATTTGGAAAAATGAAGACTGATTAAATTTTGTAGTTTTGTGATTTCAATTGATTTGATGTGATTTTGATGACTAATATTGATGGCAAAAAATTAATGGGGGAAAAAAAAACGGAATTTCGGAAAATCAAAAAATGTTGACGTTTTATTTAATTCAGTTGATTCGATATGATTTTGATGACTAGATTTGAATGAAATTGGAATTTGGGAAAATTAAAACCGACTTCATAAAGCACAAAGATATATTAAATTTTTGAAGTTTTAGGAGTTCAACTGATTTGATACAATTTTGATGTCTAGAACTGAATTAAAATGCAATTTTAAAAAAATAATAATTGGGGAAAAAAATGGAATTGGAAAATTAAAACCATTTCATAAGGCATAAAAATGTTGACGTTTTATTTAAATCAGTTGATTTGTTGTGATTTTGATGACTACATCCATAAAAATTTAATTGGAAAAAAATTGAATTTGTGAAAATTAAAACCGACTTCATAAAACGCAAAGATTCAATTTTGAAGTTTTAGAAATTTGATGGATTTGATATGATTTTGATGTCTAGAATTGAATTAAAACGCAATTTAATTGGGAAAATTGAAACCATTTCAAAAGATGTTGTAGTTTTATTTAATTTTGTATGATTTTGATGGGCAAAAATGGAATCCAGAAAATTTTAAATTGAAAAAAAAAAAAAATTTGATTGATTGAGCAAGCATTAAAACACATTTTTTGAGATGTTAACAATGTTTAAACTGATTTAAATCAATGTTAAACTACAGCACTCATAATGACGGGAAAATGTGTCATTTCCTCCTTCCGCTTTTAAAAGCAAAGTTGAACCAACATCATGAAAAATGCATTAATTCTGAGTGCTGATTGGGAGAGTCCTCGTCTACGTCGTCACATAATGAGCTTTCTCTGCATTATTCATGAGAACAAACTCTTTTAATCCAATGGCTGCGCTGTATTTTGCATGAGATCGCATTACAGAATTTAAATGTCACAAAAGCCCGTTTCAGTGTTTCATTCACCTCGTTCAGTAAATGCATGTTTGCTCAGAAACTCGAGTGTTGTTTGCATTTGTGCGGACCGGAGAAAGTGTTTCACGTTGTTACGGACATATTTCATGTGCTCTGGTGCTCCAGTATCGTGTGTGTGCACTTATTTCATCACATCTTTCCCAAATGAAATATACATATGTGCAAGTGATGCGTCTGATCTTGAGCGTGTTTACATGATGAATTATTCTGATACACAGAAGACAATGATGTAGACCGAAAATTCACAGAAGAATGGATAAAAAAGTAACTATGCTTTTATTCTTTCTGTGTTAAACGGATGTTTGTCGTTTGCCGTTCTCATAAACGTAATGAAAATACTAGATCTTTAAATGTTCTTTCACGTATACATCAACGTATTTGATTTGTCATGGTAGTTGTTATTAGTCTCTAAGTTTTGTGAGTTGGTTGTCGTTATATTGTTCAAATGTGTTCATATTTGAATATTCATGAGTCTGTGTTTTATTGGTCGTTTGAAATGGTGTGAAATGAGGGGTTTCGTGACACTTCAAGAAAAATACAATACTTTGGGGCAAATATTGATTGAGCAAGTTTCTCCTGTGCTGTGACGTTCATGTCTGATTCAGGATCAGGTGAACTGCTGTTGGAATGTGCAGAATCACGCTCGCTGTATCCCATGATGCCGCAGGGCGGCGGGAACAACGACAACCCTTCATCGCCTGCGAACGCCTCAATGGGAGTCATTGTAGATGTGTGTGTGTGTGTGTGTGTGAGATCACTGTTTCTCTTCTGTCACGCTCCTTCATTTTTTGCTGATGATTCTGCCGTATGAATGACGCATAAAAACGCAGATGATGGGTTTGTGACGGAAATGATCATTACAATTAATTCAGTGTTTTGTGATTTAGACGGATATGTTGCTAACACTTTACAATAAGGTTCGGTTGGTTAACTACACTGGTAAACATGAGCGCCCAGCGAACAATACCTCGACAGCCTTTGTTCATGTTAGTTTTACGACATTTACGAATGTCCTACCTGTCTGTTAACATTAGTTACACGGTGAACATGAAGAACAAACAGATGATTGGGCAGTTCATCCTAACCCTAACCGCTGGGTTAAAAAAACAGCACAGCCGCTGGGTTAAAAAAACAGCACAGCCGCTGGGTTAAAAAAACAGCACAACCGCTGGGTTAAAAAACAGCACAGCCGCTGGGTTAAAAAAACAGCACAACCGCTGGGTTAAAAAAACAGCACAACCGCTGGGTTAAAAAAACAGCACAGCCGCTGGGTTAAAAAAACAGCACAACCGCTGGGTTAAAAAAACAGCACAGCCGCTGGGTTAAAAAAACAGCACAACCGCTGGGTTAAAAAAACAGCACAGCCGCTGGGTTAAAAAAACAGCACAGCCGCTGGGTTAAAAAAACAGCACAACTGCTGGGTTAAAAAACAGCACAGCCGCTGGGTTAAAAAAACAGCACAGCCGCTGGGTTAAAAAAACAGCACAACCGCTGGGTTAAAAAACAGCACAGCCGCTGGGTTAAAAAAACAGCACAACCGCTGGGTTAAAAAAACAGCACAACCGCTGGGTTAAAAAAACAGCACAGCCGCTGGGTTAAAAAAACAGCACAGCCGCTGGGTTAAAAAAACAGCACAACCGCTGGGTTAAAAAAACAGCACAACCACTGGGTTAAAACAGCACAACCGTGGGTTAAAAAACAGCACAACTGCTGGGTTAAAAAACAGCACAGCCGCTGGGTTAAAAAAACAGCACAGCCGCTGGGTTAAAAAAACAGCACAACCGCTGGGTTAAAAAAACAGCACAACCGCTGGGTTAAAAAAACAGCACAACCGCTGGGTTAAAAAAACAGCACAACCGCTGGGTTAAAAAACAGCACAGCCGCTGGGTTAAAAAAACAGCACAGCCGCTGGGTTAAAAAAACAGCACAACCGCTGGGTTAAAACAGCACAACCGTGGGGTTAAAAAACAGCACAACCGCTGGGTTAAAAAAACAGCACAACCGCTGGGTTAAAAAAACAGCATAACCGCTGGGTTAAAACAGCACAACCGTGGGGTTAAAAAACAGCACAACCGCTGAGTTAAAACATCACAACCAATGGGTTAAAAAAATAGCACAACCGCTGGGTTAAAAAAACAGCACAACCGCTGGGTTTAAAAAAAAAAAAAAACAACCGCTGGGTTAAAAACAGCATAACCGCTTGGTTAAAATTGTTTTAACCCAACATAGTTTTATTTAACTCAGCAGTTGTTTAAAATGAACTTTATCGCTTGCTTAAAATGAACCCAAAGTATGTTGAAAATGAACATTTATTAATGGTTAAAAAAACGCTGGGTTAAAAAAACAGCACAACCGCTGGGTTAAAAAAACAGCACAGCTGCTGGGTTAAAAAAACAGCACAACCGCTGGGTTAAAAAAACAGCACAACCGCTGGGTTAAAACAGCACAACCGTGGGGTTAAAAAACAGCACAACCGCTGGGTTAAAAAACAGCACAACTGCTGGGTTAAAAAACAGCACAGCCGCTGGGTTAAAAAAACAGCACAGCCGCTGGGTTAAAAAAACAGCACAGCCGCTGGGTTAAAAAAACAGCACAACCGCTGGGTTAAAAAACAGCACAACCGCTGGGTTAAAAAAACAGCACAACCGCTGGGTTAAAAAAACAGCATAACCGCTGGGTTAAAACAGCACAACCGTGGGGTTAAAAAACAGCACAACCGCTGAGTTAAAACATCACAACCAATGGGTTAAAAAAATAGCACAACCGCTGGGTTAAAAAAACAGCACAACCGCTGGGTTTAAAAAAAAAAAAAAACAACCGCTGGGTTAAAAACAGCATAACCGCTTGGTTAAAATTGTTTTAACCCAACATAGTTTTATTTAACTCAGCAGTTGTTTAAAATGAACTTTATCGCTTGCTTAAAATGAACCCAAAGTATGTTGAAAATGAACATTTATTAATGGTTAAAAAAACGCTGGGTTAAAAAAACAGCACAACCGCTGGGTTAAAAAAACAGCACAGCTGCTGGGTTAAAAAAACAGCACAACCGCTGGGTTAAAAAAACAGCACAACCGCTGGGTTAAAAAAACAGCATAACCGCTGGGTTAAAACAGCACAACCGTGGGGTTAAAAAACAGCACAACCGCTGAGTTAAAACATCACAACCAATGGGTTAAAAAAATAGCACAACCGCTGGGTTAAAAAAACAGCACAACCGCTGGGTTTAAAAAAAAAAAAAAACAACCGCTGGGTTAAAAACAGCATAACCGCTTGGTTAAAATTGTTTTAACCCAACATAGTTTTATTTAACTCAGCAGTTGTTTAAAATGAACTTTATCGCTTGCTTAAAATGAACCCAAAGTATGTTGAAAATGAACATTTATTAATGGTTAAAAAAACGCTGGGTTAAAAAAACAGCACAACCGCTGGGTTAAAAAAACAGCACAGCTGCTGGGTTAAAAAAACAGCACAACCGCTGGGTTAAAAAAACAGCACAACCGCTGGGTTAAAACAGCACAACCGTGGGGTTAAAAAACAGCACAACCGCTGGGTTAAAAAACAGCACAACTGCTGGGTTAAAAAACAGCACAGCCGCTGGGTTAAAAAAACAGCACAGCCGCTGGGTTAAAAAAACAGCACAGCCGCTGGGTTAAAAAAACAGCACAACCGCTGGGTTAAAAAACAGCACAACCGCTGGGTTAAAAAAACAGCACAACCGCTGGGTTAAAAAAACAGCATAACCGCTGGGTTAAAACAGCACAACCGTGGGGTTAAAAAACAGCACAACCGCTGAGTTAAAACATCACAACCAATGGGTTAAAAAAATAGCACAACCGCTGGGTTAAAAAAACAGCACAACCGCTGGGTTTAAAAAAAAAAAAAAACAACCGCTGGGTTAAAAACAGCATAACCGCTTGGTTAAAATTGTTTTAACCCAACATAGTTTTATTTAACTCAGCAGTTGTTTAAAATGAACTTTATCGCTTGCTTAAAATGAACCCAAAGTATGTTGAAAATGAACATTTATTAATGGTTAAAAAAACGCTGGGTTAAAAAAACAGCACAACCGCTGGGTTAAAAAAACAGCACAGCTGCTGGGTTAAAAAAACAGCACAACCGCTGGGTTAAAAAAACAGCACAACCGCTGGGTTAAAACAGCACAACCGTGGGGTTAAAAAACAGCACAACCGCTGGTTAAAAAACAGCACAACTGCTGGGTTAAAAAACAGCACAGCCGCTGGGTTAAAAAAACAGCACAGCCGCTGGGTTAAAAAAACAGCACAGCCGCTGGGTTAAAAAAACAGCACAACCGCTGGGTTAAAAAAACAGCACAACCGCTGGGTTAAAAAAACAGCACAGCCGCTGGGTTAAAAAAACAGCACAACCGCTGGGTTAAAACAGCACAACCGTGGGGTTAAAAAACAGCACAACCGCTGAGTTAAAACATCACAACCAATGGGTTAAAAAAACAGCACAACCGCTGGGTTAAAAAAACAGCACAACCGCTGGGTTTTAAAAAAAAACAAAAACAACCGCTGGGTTAAAAACAGTATAACCGCTTGGTTAAAACTGTTTTAACCCAACATAGTTTTATTTAACTCAGCAGTTGTTTAAAATGAACTTTATTGCTTGCTTAAAATGAACCCAAAGTATGTTGAAAATGAACATTTATTAATGTTTAGTAGATGAACATTTAATAATACATTTAATGAATAATAATTAAACAAACACTTATTAAATTGCTTATTAATAAATGTTCACCTTTTGATTATTATTGTTGCCTCTAGTAATCATGCGTCTGATTTAATTTCCGTCCAATAGTTCCAAAACAATAACTGGTTAAATAAATACTACCCAACATTTAACCCATCCGCTGTAAATTTTATAATAGACTGTCTAAATGTTGAGAGAGACGTTGAATGTCATCGGATTGGTTTGTAAAAGTATAATGGGTTTTTTTTCCTCCCAAAAACACTTTCCTGTCTTTAATCGGACAGGACTGTAACGGCGGTGGTGCGCGTTGACTGCGGTGTTCGATTGGTTTGTTCGTTTGATTCAGACGGCGACTGGCGTTTGGGTCTTTGGAAGGGATCCTGTTTTCCTCGGTCTTCTCGCCCTTCACCGGCGGCTGGTAATCCCCTGGACCGTGGCCCAAAACACACTTCCTTATCATTGCTTCTCCTTCCTCTCATTGGCTGCAGCGAGGCTCGAATGCAGAGAAGGTGTTGTAGAACATTTAGCTTCCAACCGCCAGAACCGCAGAGGAAGTCTGAAACAGGAAGCCGTGGGCTCAAAGTTATCACTTTCACTAGTCCAGTTTGTTTTTTCAGTGAAAGGTGGCTGGTTCCTTTCACACGTGGCAGGAGCTATCAAAGCTCTTTTGCTTTCACTTGCTGTTTCCGATCATAAGCATCACCCTTGAAGTCATGCGCTGCTCTATTCCATCATTAAACACCATGTTCTAGACTGATTCCCAGTGATCTAATACATGTTTGTTTCGTAGATCTGCGTGGCTTGGCAGCGGTTCCTCGTGGCATGACGACCACTAACAAAGG
The DNA here is from genome assembly GCA_037194245.1 of Opsariichthys bidens. NCBI lineage: Eukaryota > Metazoa > Chordata > Actinopteri > Cypriniformes > Xenocyprididae > Opsariichthys > Opsariichthys bidens. Next base: position 18,179,002 of record CM074299.1, read on the forward strand.
AAACAAGGCCTTGAAGGTGAGCGCAGTCCGTCTTTGCCTCTGATTTCTCGAGTTCCTGGTGTCGATGATCGGTCTGTCATCGGTTACTCCCTCATGCTGAATGTTCACGCCGCTCTTGTCAACTGAATAAAAGTGGATGATGAATTCGACTGAAACGGCAACAGCATAAAAGCATCACGACAGCATTGAACTTTCTTCTAAATTAGTCATGAGGTGGAGTGATGATGACAGCGTGGATGTGAATTTCTACTAGTCTGATTTTTCCCAAATTTTCTGTTCCGTTTTAATGGTTTAATTAGAATTTAATAATCTAAAAGCATGTCTGATCAATAGAGTTGATAAAAATAATTTTTAAAAAATTTTTCCCAGAAATTTTGTATTCTGTATATATTTATGTATATTTAAATTTTTAAATATATGTATATATTTATTTATTAGATTATTTCAAATGCTTGTTTGAGTATATATTTAATTTGATTAAATTTATAAACGCATACATAATTTAAGTTTTTTTTTCCAAGTAATTTAACAATTTATTCAAATTTCAACAATAATTTTCTCCAGAAGTTCTGAATTGTCTGTTTTTTAATTAGATTTTGATTTTTTTTTTTAAATAATTAATTTCAAAAAAACACTTTAGCAATGTAATAATTTATTATTACTATGATGATTTTTTTTTTTTTTTTTTTTTTTTCTGAAATTCCGTTTGATTATTTAACACAAATTTATTATCAAAAACCGCTGGTGTGAATGCATAAAACTTTAACAATTTAATTATTATATTATGAAAACTGAATTCCTTTTCGTTTTTCGGCAAACAAAGTGCTGCACGAGAGATTTTAATGTTCAAATGAAAATAGATGAATCATTAAAAATACTGTTATAATTATTATTATTATTATGACTTTGAGAAGTACATTCTACCATGCAAAAGTAGCTATCATAAACCATCTTCATTAAACTGATCTGAGTAATAGCACGGCGTTATGAATCCCTTTTTGTGACTGAATATTCCGTGGAAATTTCGTTTCCCATTCATGTTCTTCCACCTCTGCCTCAGGTGAAGAGGGAGCCCGGCGAAAACGGGACGAGTCTGACGGACGATGAGCTGGTGTCCATGTCGGTCCGCGAGCTCAACCAGCACCTGCGCGGCCTGTCCAAAGAAGAGATCCTGCAGCTGAAGCAGCGCCGGCGGACGCTGAAGAACCGCGGCTATGCCGCCAGCTGTCGCGTCAAACGCGTCACTCAGAAGGAGGAGCTGGAGAGGCAGAAGGCGGAGCTGCAGCAGGAAGTGGAGAAGCTGGCGTCAGAGAACGCCAGTATGAAAGTGGAGCTGGACGCGCTGCGCTCCAAATACGAGGCTCTGCAGAGCTTTGCCAGAACTGTGGCCCGAGGGCCCGTAGCCCCCGTTTCTAACGCGGCCACGCCCGTGTCCCACCGCGGGCACTTGGCCTCCGTCATCGGGCCCCTCGTTCCCGGCAAAGTGGGAGCCACCAGTGTCATCACGATAGTTAAATCGAAAACCGACGCGAGGTCTTAGTACCGTACGCAGAAGAAGGGTTGGTCAGTGCATGAGGGTTTAGGTGCGGGACGCTCGTCGCTCTCTTCTCCATTTCACAGCGCTTTGGGGGAAGAAAACAGACTGATTTGCTGCAATGCTCTCTAATGTGGCTTTTTCTGGGTTACAAAAGAAGGAAAGCACATCTAGGACGGTTTATTCACTTGGGCTTCCAAAACGATCTCCAAATTACGTAACTAAAACCTAAAAACATGCAGCCAAATTTTCCTGGTGGATGTGTTTAATATTGCTGTGAGATTTGTAATTTTGTACAAATATCGGCGACTTCTTCGTATGGTGTTTTTCACATGGGGTCCAAGTGTTTTATTGATATGTGTATCATTCAGTGTTTGTGTTATTGGGAAATGTTGTACTTTTTATACAGCGTTGTGTTTTTTTGTTCTCTTTGGATATGCCGTTTCGCCATTTTTTTTCCGTCCTTTTGTTTACGGACTGCAGGCACAAAACACTTTAAACCGGTCAGACTTCCGAACTCTTCCACCGTCTCTATGTTTTGCCGTGGAACTGAAGGAGAGAGAATCAGCCAATGAGAAACTCCCTTTACCTGAGCCTAATTTATGCACTGACCAATCACTGACGGGCAGGAGGAGCGGAGGCGGAGTCAAATCAGCTGATGTTGTTCATATGGTAGCTATCCGAATAATCTGCCACCAGTTTATGTGCTCCAGTCGTGGCTTTCAAGACAGGAGGTCATTTTTATTATCGGCAAGGCAATAACATGTTTGTTGTGCGACGTTACACGAGGTTTTGTTTGCTTTGTGTGTCATTTCGATTGCTTATTTCATGTTCCGAGCGAAGGTTATAATGTCTCTCGTCGTCTAGATCCAGAGTTTTTTTTGCTGGTGTCCCCCCCCCCCCCCCCCCCCCCCCGCCACTAAAAACGAGTTGAAATATGTGAACAAAAAAAAACAAAAAAAAAACACAAGTTTCTGCTTTTGAAAGACTGACTGAAAGACATAAACTGGTGAAATCTCACAAGCTTTACCATAACTTTGTTGCTGTGACATTGCGTAACGTATTCTAAGAATCTTTGTCTCTATGGTGGAGTCTTGAATTTTATATAAAAAAAAAACACAGAGTATCTTGCATTATTTATAAAACATTTAAAAAAAGAATTATAAAGTTGTTTGATAGCTCTCTTTTTTGCAATTGTACCAAAAGTGGCTTAACTATTGAAGTCAATAGCTTTTTCTAGTGACTAGGCGCGTAAAACTGTGGACTAGCGCGTGTGGTGTGATTTGTACTGGTGAGGTGGCGGTGTTGTTTACGATGTGGATGTGATGCTCTTATCTTCTGATTTTAGCCCAACGCAGGCGATGAGCGCCGGTTACCCAGAATCCCTGCAAATGCGCGACTGAAAGTTTGTGTGTTCCATGTTTAAGTGGACGGGACGCAAACGAAGTAGGGGAGGCGGCCGTATCGCCTGCGTTTGAGTTCTTTTTATGTGACGTGTGATTTTTATATATTTTTGGTGTAATACGTTTCTATTGTATATTTGTTGTTGTTTTTTTCTTCTTCTTCTTTTTTTCCCCTGTTGTTTTCTTTCAATGCCAGGGAAGTGGCTCCTTTAAATGCACTGATTTAAACGAGCGATGCGACTGCTGCGAAGCTGCTCAAAACATGTCTTTTCGCTACCTTTAAAACAAAGAAAGAGCTGTCTCTATACCTATTATTTCTCTTATATCATGTCTCCATTAGGAGAAGATGCAAAACTGTTGTAATTCTGCGTTCACGTCTCCATCGTAATTATTAAAGATGCACCGGTACTAAATTTCTCAGGGAGTACGATTATTCAGAATGATGTCCGCCAATACCGATAGTTATAAATAATCGCTCCCAACTAAATGCTGTAAATATACTGGAACATTACTATAATATTAGAGGTTAAACTTAACAACTGTCATGTTTAGATATGAAAAGTCTTCAAGATCAACAACACAGTATCATTATTTCTTCCAATAATTAACATTATCGCAGGGATAAAAGTTTATAGTACTGATGTCTATGGAGTAAATCACCTTTTTGAAACAAACTTGATGCATCACATTGAGATTGTAACAATTACATTGTTACACCAGTTGGTGGCGACATTGAATCCTTCACATTTCATTCAAAAGCACTTATTTTCCAGTAATGAAACAAGCAAAGTCTTTATGGATGAGTCATTGATTCATTCACTCAGGAGATTTGTTCAAAAATGCCGATTCAGCCAGGAGTGAAAAAAGTCTTGAGTCATTGAATCGTTCACTCAGGAGATTTGTTCAAAAACGCTGATTCATCTAAGAGTGAAAAAAGTCTTGAGTCATTGAATCATTCATTCAAGAGATTTGTTCAAAAACGCTGATTCATCCAAGAGTGAAAAAAGTCTTGAGTCATTGAATCGTTCACTCAAGAGATTTGTTCAAAAACGCCGATTCATCCAGGAGTGAAAAAAGTCTTGAGTCATTGAATCATTCACTCAGGAGATTTGTTCAAAAACGCTGATTTATCCAAGAGTGAAAAAAGTCTTGAGTCATTGAATCATTCATTCAAGAGATTTGTTCAAAAACGCCGATTCATCCAGGAGTGAAAAAAGTCTTGAGTCATTGAATCATTCAGAGTCATTGAATCATTCACTCAAGAGATTTGTTCAAAAACGCTGATTTATCCAAGAGTGAAAAAAGTCTTGAGTCATTGAATCATTCACTCAGGAGATTTGTTCAAAAACGCTGATTCATCCAAGAGTGAAAAAAGTCTTGAGTCATTGAATCATTCACTCAGGAGATTTGTTCAAAAATGCTGATTTATCCAGGAGTGAAAAAAGTCTTGAGTCATTGAATCATTCACTCAGGAGATTTGTTCAAAAACGCTGATTTATCCAAGAGTGAAAAAAGTCTTGAGTCATTGAATCGTTCACTCAAGAGATTTGTTCAAAAACGCCGATTCATCCAGGAGTGAAAAAAATCTTGAGTCATTGAATCATTCCCTCAAGAGATTTGTTCAAAAACGCCGATTCATCTAAGAGTGAAAAAAGTCTTGAGTCATTGAATCGTTCACTCAAGAGATTTGTTCAAAAACGCCGATTCATCAAAGAGTGAAAAAAGTCTTGAGTCATTGAATCATTCACTCAGGAGATTTGTTCAAAATCGCAGATTCATCCAGGAGTGAAAAAATTCTTGAGTCATTGAATCGTTCACTCAAGAGATTTGTTCAAAAACGCCGATTCATCCAGGAGTGAAAAAAATCTTGAGTCATTGAATCATTCCCTCAAGAGATTTGTTCAAAAACGCCGATTCATCTAAGAGTGAAAAAAGTCTTGAGTCATTGAATCGTTCACTCAAGAGATTTGTTCAAAAACGCCGATTCATCCAAGAGTGAAAAAAGTCTTGAGTCATTGAATCATTCACTCAGGAGATTTGTTCAAAATCGCAGATTCATCCAGGAGTGAAAAAATTCTTGAGTCATTGAATCATTCACTCAAGAGATTTGTTCAAAAACGCCGATTCATCCAGGAGTGAAAAAAATCTTGAGTCATTGAATCATTCCCTCAAGAGATTTGTTCAAAAACGCCGATTCATCTAAGAGTGAAAAAAGTCTTGAGTCATTGAATCGTTCACTCAAGAGATTTGTTCAAAAACGCTGATTTATCCAAGAGTGAAAAAAGTCTTGAGTCATTGAATCATTCACTCAAGAGATTTGTTCAAAAACGCCGATTCATCCAGGAGTGAAAAAAGTCTTGAGTCATTGAATCATTCACTCAGGAGATTTGTTCAAAAACGCCAATTCATCTAAAAGTCTTGAGTCATTGAATCATTCACTCAAACCGATTTTAGAAAAAACTAAATTAAACTTCATTATTTTTTTAAATAAACTGCGGCAGTTAACAAATGGTCAGAATAGCTAGTAAATTTAGTTATTTTGTTTAGTTCGGAATCGTAGGAAAAACATGATCTATATTTGGGAGAAATTTTTTTTATCCGGAATCATCCAAAACGTTTCGTGCTTCTGGGAACTGGCAGTAATTGTGATAGGATGTGAACGCAGCATTAACGCTCTACAGCACGAGAGTCTAATCTTGTGACAATCTCAACAGGCCACATCTGCTTCAAAAGATCTGAACTTCTCACCCGGTCCGGTTCCGCCGCACTGATCTGGCATTTTAAGAACCAATTCATTGTGGGTAAAATTGTACGACAGGTTTTTTTTGTTTTTTTATTGATGTAAATCAACAGAAATAACGTCCTCTGACTGGCTAATCTGTGAAATCGTTTCGTAACAAAGTCTTTGCTCCATCTCGGCATTGCTTTCGTAACCAATGGTAGCGGTTTTGTGGCGTGTCCGGCATTGTATAGGCGATTTTGAAGACTAAAAAATACTTCTAGTTTACTCGCAAACAATGATGATGACGATGTGATTTTCGTTGAAGTGTTCGTGTGTCAGGTAGCACTACTGCCCAATAATGACGCTCCTGATGATGTTCTCCGATCTCTTCCAGGAGGAGTGGCTTGTTGTCGTTATGGTCGTCGTGGTGACTTGTGATCCTATATGCAAATCAGCTGGCGGTAGGGAGAGGTCACGACCTCTCGGTAGGAATATAGTTTTCTGTCCTTGAAGTTGTCGTAAAAAGTGCAGCATTTCTGCAAAAAAAGAAAGCGATTGCCGTCTAGATTTACCCAACAAGGGCTTTACAACTGAGCATTTAACGTCTATATTTTAATTTGAACAAGTCTTTTTTTTTTTTTTTTTTGTTCCCCTGTTGGAAACAGTGCCGTGTCCCAGGAGGCCGTTTGCTTCTTAACAGTGAAGTAAGACAATCCCGGTTCCCGCCAAAACACTCCTCATACATGGTGGAATCTCTTTAAAATCATTCCTTTAAGGTCCGTTCACACCAAAAACTAGTTCTAAAAATCGTTCTGAATAGCACTGTCCACAACACAGCTGTGATAACTTAGAGAAACGATATCATTTTAGAACGATTTTTTCCCGCCATTTATCATACATCAATATGATACTAATTTAAGGACACGCGCATTTAAAATGGCGGCCGACATTGCGGTGAAAAGTTAAACGCCGAGGTCCAGAAAAAAGCAACCACTGTTTGACAAGTCAAACCCTCTTTTCAAGGATACTTTAAAGAAAAAAGCAATCGGTCAAACCCTCGGGATAAATACTGAGACGTATTAACGATGAGATCATTATTCCAGGCTAGCAAACAGTGTAAAATAAAATTTACCTCAGGTAACATTATCCAGCGCTAGTTTCGCTAAGATTGTCCAGCAGAGAAAAACACTAGAGCTGTGTCCGAAACCGCCCACTCGTTCACTAACCCCTATATAGTGCACGGAAATTGAGCGCACTATATCAGCAAAGAGTGAACGAAAATGAGCGCGGGAATTCGGATGCTGACGTTAAAAGCACGCGCCAGACAATTTCGACATTAACATTTCCTGTATCCATCTGTAATATGTCCTGTTTAGCTTAATGAATTGTATATTACTGTTTATTTGTCATGTTTATTGAGACAACGTCCTCATCTATCCCTAAAGCAAATACAAATTCGTCAATACATCATATCCTAAGACGTACACTGTACAACAGTTCACTAACATATGAGAAAAATCGACCAAATTATCATATGATAATAAGTAAATATATTATGATATAAACCTGTATCATTTCAAAATATCTTTACAAAGATGTTCTAATTAATAAAAAATGACACTTAGGTTTGTGGAAGTTGCCGCTTCCCATATTGCCGTCCGCCGTATTTATTTTTCTTTCGCGCTCGATCGTCTCATCGCGTTGGATTTTGGGTAACGAATCGACTGTCGGTTTCGACGTTGTTTTTATTCCACTATGAGTTCGTCAGCTAAATTCACAGTTAATTAGATCGATTCCTCTCGCTATTCGCTCGAAACGGAGCATGCTGAGGACATCTGCTGGTTAAATGCATCAAAAACATGTTGTACACCATTTTAAACCGCAGCGCGTGAGATCACAACAAACTGACCGTTATCATTCGTGGTTGTGGACGCAAAAATCGGTGTGAAGGGGGCCTTTAACGAATGCAATCGGAGGTCAGAGACGCTCCCCAAGCGTCCAGTCTGTTGCTGGGCAAAGCCTGGACTACCTTTTAAATTGCAGGCTTTGTCCTACTTCTCCCGCAAACTCTCAGACTTCCACATTATCTTGACTTTTATTCGTTCTTGTCATGGCCCGATGTGTTTCTGCTCTTCCCAACAGAGGTTTTTCTCTCTTTCTGGGCCTCGTGGGACACTAAGATGTTTCATTTCAGGCTGAAGAAAAGCGATATTCAGAGTTTGCTGTTAGGGTTTAACGGACGCCTGACGTCAGGTTTGGCGCGCTTTCAAAAGTGTCAATCATTAACTCTTTCTCGTGCTGCTTAACGGATCATGTTTCTGGTGACTTTTCCTCTAGATTTGTGAGTGTCAGATCGATAAAAAGCGAGGAAAGAGCCCTGTATCTCTTAGCACTATTGTTGGCGTTGGTCGCAGCCTGAAACATACGTTCTCTATAGGTGAAATAATATCATTTTAGACGCTTCTCAATATTGGATTTCCCGCGTTTTCCAACTTTTTCGCCCCCCTCAGCAACTAGACAAGCTGTTCAGGCAGTTTGTCTCTGGTCCGACGTGTAAACAGTCAGAAATGTCAAGCTATAAATTGCTGTGAGTTTATTACGATGGATTTTTTGTCTAAAAAAATGTTTTTTTCTGTATGGGGTGTATTAAATTAAGATATCATAGTTCTTTGTATGGGAAATATAGATACCGTGAAAGTCCATTTAATTGTAAGTATTTATCAACTAAGTTATTGTACTTTTGCAATTTGTAGATAAGTAATATAATGTATTGGTATATAATGATGAAATTAACTGTATCAGTCAGTCTGGGGCGTCCTTTAATTTATTGATGTATATACTGTATGTTTGTTGATATACAGCTTACTTTATTTTGTATATGACTAATAAATACATTTTGAAAAACAGACCTGGTTTGTGAGGATTTCTTTTTTTCTGATAAGTGTGTCTGACCTAATTTAACATGCATAAGAAATATTACTGAATTAAAACCTTTTTTTAGGTGTGCCATGAATAGCATTGCCACATTTTATTTTATTTTTTTTTCCCATGGACCCTGAAAAAGAGAGGCAGAGAGCGAGCGAGAGAAAGAAAGGTAGCAGATGACCTAGTTTGAAGCAGCTCTCGGCGGGCGTATTTTTGGCCTGACATTAGTAAAACATGACAGAGTCATGAGGGACGTCTAGGTGCTGCGACATGCAGACAGCTCTGTGTTTACTGCTGCCTCGCAGACCAACAACGCTTTACCCGTGTTTCTGACCGTCACTGATGTCATTTCCTGTCTAGAGACCCTCACTTGAGTCTCATCTTCATCAGTGTCTTTACTCTCCTTATAAATGACCTATTGCATCCAATCACTGTGAATGGAAATGGAAGTTTTATGCTCATGAGTCTTTCCACAAAAAAAAAAAAGTTTGCTGTAACAATGTAACGTATATGATGCAGATGCGTGGTTTCATTTACCACACACACACTCACAGTGTTTTCTATGGAAGCCTGTTTCCGGAATTCAGTCAGAATTGTGAGATATAAAGTCGGAATTGTGAGATATAAAGTCGGAATTGTGAGATTTAAAGTCGGAATTGTGAGATTTAAAGTCAGAATTGTGAGATTTAAAGTCGGAATTGTGAGATTTAAAGTCGGAATTGTGAGATTTAAAGTCAGAATTGTGAGATTTAAAGTCGGAATTGTGAGATAAAAAGTCAGAATTGTGAGATTTAAAGTAAGAATTGTGAGATATAAAGTCGGAATTGTGAGATATAAAGTCGGAATTGTGAGATTTAAAGTCGGAATTGTGAGATTTAAAGTCAGAATTGTGAGATATAAAGTCAGAATTGTGAGATATAAAGTCGGAATTGTGAGATATAAAGTCGGAATTGTGAGATAAAAAATCAGAATTGTGAGATTTAAAGTCGGAATTGTGAGATAAAAAGTCAGAATTGTGAGATATAAAGTCGGAATTGTGAGATATAAAGTCGGAATTGTGAGATTTAAAGTCAGAATTGTGAGATTTTAAAGTCAGAATTGTGAGATTTAAATTGTGAGATATAAAGTCAGAATTGTGAGATATAAAGTCTGAATTGTGAGATATAAAGTCAGAATTGTGAGATATAAAGTCAGAATTGTGAGATAAAAAGTCAGAATTGTGAGATATAAAGTCAGAATTGTGAGATTTAAAGTCAGAATTGTGAGATTTAAAGTCGGAATTGTGAGATAAAAAGTCAGAATTGTGAGATTTAAAGTCGGAATTGTGAGATATAAAGTCAGAATTGTGAGATTTAAAGTCGGAATTGTGAGATATAAAGTCGGAATTGTGAGATATAAAGTCGGAATTGTGAGATTTAAAGTCAGAATTGTGAGATTTAAAGTCAGAATTGTGAGATATAAAGTCGGAATTGTGAGATATAAAGTCGGAATTGTGAGATTTAAAGTCGGAATTGTGAGATTTAAAGTCAGAATTGTGAGATTTAAATTGTGAGATATAAAGTCAGAATTGTGAGATATAAAGTCTGAATTGTGAGATATAAAGTCAGAATTGTGAGATAAAAAGTCAGAATTGTGAGATATAAAGTCAGAATTGTGAGATTTAAAGTCGGAATTGTGAGATAAAAAGTCAGAATTGTGAGATTTAAAGTCGGAATTGTGAGATAAAAAGTCAGAATTGTGAAATTTAAAGTCAGAATTGTGAGATATAAAGTCGGAATTGTGAGATATAAAGTCGGAATTGTGAGATAAAAAGTCAGAATTGTGAGATTTAAAGTCGGAATTGTGAGATAAAAAGTCAGAATTGTGAGATTTAAAGTCAGAATTGTGAGATATAAAGTCGGAATTGTGAGATATAAAGTCGGAATTGTGAGATTTAAAGTCGGAATTGTGAGATTTAAAGTCAGAATTGTGAGATTTAAATTGTGAGATATAAAGTCAGAATTGCGAGATATAAAGTCAGAATTGTGAGATATAAAGTCTGAATTGTGAGATATAAAGTCAGAATTGTGAGATAAAAAGTCAGAATTGTGAGATATAAAGTCAGAATTGTGAGATTTAAAGTCAGAATTGTGAGATTTAAAGTCGGAAATTGTGAGATAAAAAGTCAGAATTGTGAGATTTAAAGTCGGAATTGTGAGATTTAAAGTCAGAATTGTGAGATTTAAAGTCAGAATTGTGAGATTTAAAGTCAGAATTGTGAGATTTAAAGTCGGAAATTGTGAGATAAAAAGTCAGAATTGTGAGATATAAAGTCAGAATTGTGAGATTTAAAGTCAGAATTGTGAGATTTAAAGTCGGAAATTGTGAGATAAAAAGTCAGAATTGTGAGATTTAAAGTCGGAATTGTGAGATATAAAGTCAGAATTGTGAGATATAAAGTCTGAATTGTGAGATATAAAGTCTGAATTGTGAGATATAAAGTCAGAATTGTGAGATAAAAAGTCAGAATTGTGAGATATAAAGTCAGAATTGTGAGATTTAAAGTCAGAATTGTGAGATTTAAAGTCGGAAATTGTGAGATAAAAAGTCAGAATTGTGAGATTTAAAGTCGGAATTGTGAGATATAAAGTCAGAATTGTGAGATTTAAAGTCAGAATTGTGAGATTTAAAGTCAGAATTGTGAGATATAAAGTCAGAATTGTGAGATAAAAAGTCAGAATTGTGAGATATAAAGTCAGAATTGTGAGATTTAAAGTCAGAATTGTGAGATTTAAAGTCGGAAATTGTGAGATAAAAAGTCAGAATTGTGAGATTTAAAGTCGGAATTGTGAGATATAAAGTCAGAATTGTGAGATATAAAGTCAGAATTGTGAGATTTAAAGTCGGAATTGTGAGATATAAAGTCAGAATTGTGAGATTTAAAGTCGGAATTGTGAGATAAAAAGTCAGAATTGTGAGATAAATAGTCAAAAATTGTGAAATAAAAAGTCATAATAATCTGTTGTTCAGTTGTGGAAACGGGCTTCCATAGTTTTCAGCCTCTGCCGCCTCACTATATGAAGACATGAATGCATGAACTTCATCTCCAGAGTCACTTCATGAGCATTTCACCGTTTCATTTCATTTGAGAAAAACTATCGGCATATCATTAACACAAAGAAACTCAAAGGTCTTCATGCCAACCTGTCAAAATAAAAGTTTGGTTTAACTTAAACAGAAATATTAAATTGGGACAAAAATACATTGCTGTTGTACATTAGAATTTAGCTACATCTCAATGTGACAATAATACACTAATAATAATAATAATAATAATAATAATAGAGTATTTTAAAACTTTATTTTTTAAGGATTACAAAGGATTTCATAGGGCCCTATGTGTGCAAATTTTTATATATTTCCAGGCTTTGATCATTAATAACCCAAAGTGTTTAATAAACAGATGTTTTAAACGCTCACAGAACATTCAAAAATGGAATGTTAGCGAAACGTTCTTGAAGCGTATTTTTGTTAGCTGGGAATATCTAAAAAAAAAATTAAATTTTTGTTTTCATGTAATATATGTTGAGTTTGTAGTCGTATACTCATCTTTTCTGTGAAATATTTGATTAATTAAATTTTGAGTGCGGTAAAAAAAAAAAATCTTATAAAGGTGTGGGATGAATGAACTTTCATTACGTCACTACATTTTAGCCAATCATATTTTTGACTGATTTTCGATTAAGAATTACAGAATATTTGACTAGAGACGAGAATTAGATCGCTTCACCTTTTTGAAATACGAGACAGAAAATTGTTCCCATTTTTTAAGAATCAATTTCCTGGTTTTACTCATTTCCATCTGAGACACCTGATTTAAACAGATTATTATAACTACACTGTCATTGTGATCTTTTGTTCTGCTGAAAGATCGTTTAGTAATGGCGAAATCCATTCATCCCGGTCTCCAGGGGACAGTAGAGCCTCTTTCCCGCTAATATGAGCGCTTGAATAGCGCGCGCTGCGCGTTCGTTGGAACAAGTCGGGGCGTCTAATAAAACGCGGACTGGATAATATTCTGCAGAGGGGGGTTAAAACGAATTTCTTTGAATGACAAACGGCTCCGAAATGTGTAATAGAATATTAGCTAAATAATAAATGTAATCTGTAAAATAGACGTTGAAATGTTGTTTAGATCTAAACAGACGCTGCTTTTGTCAGTCCGGATCCGCGTGAGCAGAAACTCCAGTCCGTTATTAACGGTCGTTATTGTGAGCGGAAGCGTCGAGTGTAAACAGACATGCTGATAAAGATTTAACTTTACACACGCAGGTAAAACGCTTAGATATAGGATTTATCTTTAATAGTTGTGCTTTACGGGTTTATAAACTTTAACAAAGCGGTTTGGTCATTCATATCGTGTGTTTTAGGAGATTTTAACACGTCTGTCGTGTGTTTTTGTGTCAGCTGTGTTTCAGTGTCATGGAGAGTTATGAAGATTTTATTCAGAGACTTTATAACAGTCATCATCATGATGATGATGATGAGGATGAAGACGACTCGCAGAGACCTTCGTCACTTATCGTGTTTCATGGAGCTCGTGTCCTTCCTCCTCTGGTATGAGCATCTTCATCTTCATCATATTCAGATCTTTTCATTATACACACACATATGCTAATGTGTGTGTGTTTGTCAGCTGAATGAGCAGCAGAGAGAAGAGATGAGACGACTGCGAGAAACAGCCACGAGTCTGATGATGAGGAGGAGAGAGGAAGAGTCTCACATCAGCGTGAGACACACTTCATTCACATGACTTGATACTGATTATTAAGTTTATTTATTGGCAAATAATATATATCTCAAAATTCTTTCTATTTACTATCTTAAAGGTGCAGTAAGCGATTTCATGAGTTTAGGGGCGGGGCTATTGGGTAGGGGAACTTTATAGCTCCGCCTCAAAATGAACACACCCTATGCAACACAGGCACCTCCCCCTAATAAGTTGACACGCCCCTTACTGCTGATTGGCTGTGCGTTTTGCCGCTCGGTCTTATCCCCTTTCGACAGCGAAATTGCTTACTGCACCTTTAATTCACGTTCCTAATAAAAACGGATTGTTTTACTGCAACGTACAGTACAAATGAATTCTTTTGTAACACGATATTAAAAGAGACTTGTTGTTTTTATATATATTGTGTTCTTCTTCACATTGTTTCTGTCAGTTCACCGATGTGAGGATCAGTGATGACATCATCTCATCCGCTCCGCTCGCGTCAACCGCTCTCGATGGCCGATCGGCCAATCAGCTGAGAGCTTCTCCAGAGGACGAATCGCAGATCACGGTTCTGTTCGAGGGCATCGGATGCGAAACTCACCGACCGAATGACGCACCTGACGGTCATTCTCACAGCCAGGTGATGATGATGTCATCGGGGTACGTGACCAATGACAACACGGACGTCACCGGTCACTCCAGCTGGATTGAAGGAGATACGACGCAACCGACCACTACAGGAAGTGACATAATCAGTCACGCTCCAGTAGATGGAGCGTTCTTAGAGCAGGAGAAGGATGTCGTGTCATCTCCAGAAAAAGTTACGGAACTGGTAAACCCTCCATCTGACCCGGATGAGGGTCCGTATCGAACGAGCCTTCAAAACCTGCTCAAGAAATCCCAAGAGTACCGGCGGCGTCAGCGTCAGCTGCGCAGTCAAGCCAGAGCCGCAGCCGAGCACAGCCTGTCCGATAAGGAGAACGAGGAGCTCCTTCCCAAACAGACAGAGCTGAGGAAAGCCAAAGAGAAGAGGAAGGACCATCAAAGCCTTTATGATGAAGATGACGCTCAGATTGACACTCTTCCTCAGGCCACGTCCACAGCGCTTCCTGTTAAGGCCAGATCTCTGTACGTCTCCAAACAGAAGCCGGTCGGATCTTCCTTAGCAGCTGGGAAGAGATTCACCAAGATCCCCACGCGCAAGTTCTGCTTAAGTCCCGTGCGCTGCGTCAAAAAAGCCAGCGGGATTCTCGGTCCGGTTCGGAAAGCTCTGACCGGGTCTGAGCCGAGCGTTCCGGCTGATGCCGGTATCCTCAGCGCGTCGAATAATGGCGGGATGATGTCGGTGCAAACGGAGCAGATCGCCCAATTAGAGCTGAACCTGTCCAGCCTTAAAGCGCTGATCTCAGACCTGGAGTCGACTCTCACTCTTTCACAGACCGACCAAACCGAAAGTCCGAACGATAACAGCAGGAAACAGCCCTCCACCGTCACTTTCAATGAAACGGTCCTGCAAGAGGATTGTGGGATCAGTCAAGAGAACTCCAACTCAACCAAAAGCAGTCGTTCGATCGTAGGCGTCCTCACCGATACCGCCAATCGTTTTGAGCAAACAAACGCAGATGGAGCAGAAAGCTCTCTGATTGGCTCGTCTTATGACGTCGACGCCCCCTCCAGTGTGTGGACGCAGCTGACCCCTGAGACGGGAGGTCACGAGGGCGTGTCCCGTGTCAAACGGAGGCTCCTGATGAACGATGGCGACGTGTCCACGCCCGGACGAGAGGCGGGATCCAGCACGCCTAGAGGTACGGTTGTGCGATACGAGAATTTATGATATCGTAATAACCATTTTAACCCTCCAGTAAAATCAATGTTATATATTTTTGCTCAACAATACAATATTTTGTATTTGGAGGGAATTGTATGGTAATATTAGGCAATCAATTTCCACAAATTTTGCTATGTAATTAGCGGCGGCAAAATTAGCGTGTCAACGCATGCGATTCAATTTTCCAGTTTAACGCGTTTAAAATATTTATCTAAAAAAAAAAAAGTCCAGTTAACCCCTTCATTGATATGTGATTTTTTTCGCATTGCGGCTGATATGTAAATTCTCTGAATTTTTGTATTTGTAAATAAGCAAACATATATATATATGTTTTTTGTATTTCTTTCTATGCGAGTGTGATTTTTTTTTTTTTTAAAGAACCATTTAACCTTTAAGTATGGAAGCCCGTTTCCACTACTGAAAAATTAAAATAAAGAGAAGATTATTGTGACTTTTTATCTCGCAATTCTGACTTTTTTCCCCCACAGAATTGTGAGATATAAACTCATAATAGCAAGATATAAATTCATAATTGTGAGTTATGAATTCAGAATTGCGAGATATGAAGTCAGAATTGTGAGATATGAAGTCAGAATTGTGAGATATAAAATCAGAATTGCGAGTTATGAATTCAGAATTGCGAGTTATGAATTCAGAATTGCGAGTTATGAATTCAGAATTGCGAGTTATGAATTCAGAATTGCGAGATATGAAGTCAGAATTGCGAGTTATAAAGTCAGAATTGCGAGTTATGAATTCAGAATTGCGAGTTATGAAGTCAGAATTGCGAGTTATGAAGTCAGAATGGCGAGTTATGAATTCAGAATTGCGAGTTATGAAGTCAGAATTGCGAGTTATGAAGTCAGAATTGCGAGTTATGAATTCAGAATTGCGAGTTATGAATTCAGAATTGCGAGATATAAAGTCAGAATTGTGAGATATGAAGTCAGAATTGTGAGATATAAATTCAGAATTGCGAGTTATGAATTCAGAATTGCGAGTTATGAATTCAGAATTGCGAGTTATGAATTCAGAATTGCGAGATATGAAGTCAGAATTGCGAGTTATGAATTCAGAATTGCGAGTTATGAATTCAGAATTGCGAGTTATGAATTCAGAATTGCGAGTTATGAATTCAGAATTGCGAGATATGAAGTCAGAATTGCGAGTTATAAAGTCAGAATTGCGAGTTATGAATTCAGAATTGCGAGTTATGAAGTCAGAATTGCGAGTTATGAAGTCAGAATTGCGAGTTATGAATTCAGAATTGCGAGTTATGAAGTCAGAATTGCGAGTTATGAATTCAGAATTGCGAGTTATGAATTCAGAATTGCGAGTTATGAATTCAGAATTGCGAGTTATGAATTCAGAATTGCGAGATATAAAGTCAGAATTGTGAGATATGAAGTCAGAATTGTGAGATATAAATTCAGAATTGCGAGTTATGAATTCAGAATTGCGAGTTATGAATTCAGAATTGCGAGTTATGAATTCAGAATTGCGAGATATGAAGTCAGAATTGCGAGTTATGAATTCAGAATTGCGAGTTATGAATTCAGAATTGCGAGTTATGAATTCAGAATTGCGAGTTATGAATTCAGAATTGCGAGATATGAAGTCAGAATTGCGAGTTATGAAGTCAGAATTGCGAGTTATGAAGTCAGAATTGCGAGTTATGAATTCAGAATTGCGAGTTATGAATTCAGAATTGCGAGTTATGAATTCAGAATTGCGAGATATGAAGTCAGAATTGCGAGATATGAAGTCAGAATTGTGAGATATAAATTCAGAATTGCGAGTTATGAATTCAGAATTGCGAGTTATGAATTCAGAATTGCGAGTTATGAATTCAGAATTGCGAGATATGAAGTCAGAATTGTGAGTTATAAAGTCAGAATTGCGAGTTATGAATTCAGAATTGCGAGTTATGAATTCAGAATTGCGAGTTATAAATTCAGAATTGCGAGTTATGAATTCAGAATTGCGAGATATGAAGTCAGAATTGTGAGTTATAAAGTCAGAATTGCGAGTTATGAATTCAGAATTGCGAGTTATGAAGTCAGAATTGCGAGTTATGAATTCAGAATTGCGAGATATGAAGTCAGAATTGTGAGTTATAAAGTCAGAATTGCGAGTTATGAATTCAGAATTGCGAGTTATGAAGTCAGAATTGCGAGTTATGAATTCAGGAGAATTCTGAATTCAATTCTGAATTTATATCTCGCAATTCTGAATTCATAACTCATAATTCTGAATTCATAACTCGCAATTCTGACTTCATATCTCGCAATTGTTTGGGAAAAAAGTCAGAATTGCGAGATAAAAAGTCGCAATAATTTTCTTTTTTTTTTTTTTTTTTCAGTGGTGGAAACGGTCACTCCATATTTAAGTGTCATACCATTTCTGATGAAGTAAAAAAATCCAAACGCAACGTTTTTTTCACTCAGAAGTGACAGAAGAGCACCGAGGGCTGTGTGATGCAGACGAGCGTGTATGACGAGCAGTAATGTCAGAACGAGCCTGTACGAATAGAGATGATTTATTTCCATATGATATATTCTATTTGATTCAACACCATATTTTAGATTCTATATTGTATATTTTTGCTCCGTTGTATTCGCTCCAAACATCTCTGCAAGGGTTTCATTCCTTAATGAATCAATGTGCTGTTTTCCGAACGAATCCATCCAGACGTCACGTCTTCGTTCCGCACGTTAAACCTCAAAAGTGACTGAATCTCAGCCGTTCTTTATGTGTTCAGGGACGCCGTCGGCGCTGCAGGAGGATCATGTGACGGCTCTGATGGAGGAAGAGCGCCGACGGCAGCAGGAACTACTGCAGGTGAGCCACACTTTAACAGTCCCGTATGCAAATGCAGATTCACATGATCTCATGTGGATTTCAGAGAGAAAGGGCTCTCTGTCCGCTGA
Organism: Opsariichthys bidens; assembly: GCA_037194245.1. Taxonomy (NCBI): domain Eukaryota; kingdom Metazoa; phylum Chordata; class Actinopteri; order Cypriniformes; family Xenocyprididae; genus Opsariichthys; species Opsariichthys bidens. The sequence goes on from CM074299.1 coordinate 18,197,097, forward strand.
TCACATGATGCACATCACATCTCTGACTGAATCACGCTGTTGTTGTCAGGCTCTGATAGTGGTGCCGAGATCAGACCTGGAATTGTGGGAAAGTTTCGTTTCGTTTCCAGCCTTCAGGTCCTGACGCCATTAATTACCGCCTGTAATTTATGCATCGAACAGGCTTTAATGTTTTCATATTAACGAGCCGTCGTCTGCGTGTGTTCACTGTGGGAACTGACACAGAAAATGTGTTTAATTCATGAGCCGCTGATCTTAAGTGCCTGAACCGTCTCTCTCCTCACCTCCACCTGCCCTCTCGTGTCGTCCCGTCCCCATTTCAGTCCCGTTCCCTCGTTTTGTCATTCTTAAAGTGTTTTGGATCGTTTGTTGCCAAAAGCGTGTGAGAATCAACTATTGTGAAATATTATTACGATTAAAAATAACAGTTTTCTAAGTGAATATATTGTAAAATGGAATTTATATCCCGGGATCAAAGCTGATTTTTCAGTGTCACATGATCCTTCAGAAATCATTCAATGATTATTTGATGCTCAAGAAACATTTATGATTATTAACGGTGTTGAAAACCGTCGTGCGGCTTCAGATTTTCATGAAAACGTTTCTTCAAATCAACATATTAGAGTGATTTCTGAAGGATCGTGTGACACTGAAAACTCAGCTTTGATCGCTGGATACAAATTCCATTTTACTATCCATTCACTTGGAGAACAGTTCTTCTGAATTGTAAAAATATTTCAGTATTGCACGTTGTCTGTTCCGAACATGCTCGTCTCTCAGGCTCTTGGTCTTTCCGGCCAAAAATACGAGCTCATTTGGAAGCGAAATGTATTGTTTGTGATTGATCAGTGTGTCTGTCTCTGGTTCGGTCTCTCTGTCAGTCGTTAGCGGTGCGGTACCAGTTCCTGCGGAGCGTGTCCTTCCCGTGTCCCAGCGCAGCCTCACGTCTGG
>CM074299.1:18203047-18213047 GCA_037194245.1 Opsariichthys bidens
CAGAGGAAAGCAAAATAAATAGTGAGCAGTGGATGAACTGGAAAGGTGATCAGTTTTGGCCTTGCACACGACGACACAGCTTCATCTGTTTTCTCAGGACTGAAACACGTACGACACACACGAGACGAACTAAAGCAACCATTCACAGCAGAGAAACGCATCACTTCCTCCTGAACGTCACTAACGCTGGAGATCAGGAGAGATTCGCTCGTCTCAGACGCTCCTCATCAACTCGCACACACTCGTTAGTGTTCACAGGTTCGAGCCTGAAACTTTCCTTCCTGACGGACTGTAAGAGCACAAACGTCCATCTGTGACATTTACACACAAAACGGCTCATATTTCACCCCAAAATAATGATTTTTTTTTAGATTTTTTAACATTTTTTTTTTAGAAACATTAAGATTTTGTGCATTATGACAGATAATGACCATCATTATGACACATTTCCCCAAAATTATGACTGCAAAAATTAAAAAAAAAAAAAAAAAAATAGCTGTGAAAAAAAACAAATTTATATATATATATATATATTTTTTTTTTAAATTATTTATATATATATATATATTTAAAAAAATTATATATATATATATATATAGAAAATGTTTTCGGGATACAGCCATGTTTATTTGTGATTAAGTTTGACGTTTACATATAAAGACAAACAAAATGATATATAATTATATTTTCTATATTTAATTTATATTTTATATATAATTATATTTTAGGTTTAGAATTCATAAACTACACTGATTTACAATTGACTTTTTTAAGGGATTAAATCTGTCATGAAAATAGTCAAAATGCAAAAAAAAAAAAAAGCTGCTTGCGGACTGAAATACGACCGTTTTTCACAACAACCGATGAAACAAAACAACATTTACTGTCGTTCTGATTTTCCGATGCTGTGTTTGTGTAAATATGATCGTTCGTCGACACGTCGATCATGTGACGTCAGCAGGAAGGCGCGTGTTCGAACAACAAAGTGTCAAAATGTTCGTTTTCCCCGGAAACCTTCAAAAAATAAAAAAGTGAAATATCTAAATCCCCAAAAAATCCCAGTGAAACAATCATGGATTCAGTGACCGGTGTTTGTCTCCTCACACACCATCTATGTATTCAACAGTATGTACAGCAGGTGGCGCTCTCGTCATTAACACTCACACTGAATACAGCGAATGAAGCGCACACACACACACACCTGAGCACGGAGGGGAGGGGCTGCAAGGCATTATGGGATGTCTGAGGGATGCCGTCCATGTCTGGTGACGGAGTAAGAATGAAGTCAAATTAAAGCCCGCGTCAGGCTCCAGTCATACACTTCCGTTTGTGTTTCCCGTGACCCGCGACCAATGAGAGTGTCCGGCAGATATGGGCGTCCGGGGCCGTCCATCGGGGTCATGTGACGTTGACCTCCAGCACGTGATGGTCGGTGCCGGGCAGCACCAGCACCTGGCGTCCCTGCGTGCCGTTGAACACCTCTCCGGGTCCGAAGGCCTGGCGCTTGGGCATCGGGACGCCCCGCGGCGGCTGCTCGCCCAGAGACTGCACGCTCCCGCGGCTCCGCAGACTCGCCGTGTCCGCCTGATCGTCCAGAGCCTTGTCCAGCACCGACAGGCTGTCGTTCTCCAGACACGAGTCTGCCGGAGCACAAACATCAGTCATGAGTCACATCAGGCCGAACGAACCGATTCACTCAAATGAATCAGACAAAAGGGCTTCGCTACAACCCGCCAAAATAAAAGTACTCTCATGTTCGTGTTTTAATCCATAGTGTGAAGTACTGAATCAAAAATAAAGACATTGCAAACATTTTAATTGTTTTTTATCATTTTGTTGAGGAACTATTGCGAATTCATTGCCTTTTGGTGATAAATCTACATTGAATCAAAAAATACAATATTAGGCCGAACGGAATGAATCGATTCACTCAAATGAATTCGCTACAACCCGCCAAAATAAAAGTTCATTAAATTATGACAGAAAAAGTACAATGTGCTTCTCAAATTAATAATAATAAGTATTAAAAATAACATTTTTAAAATAATAAATTGTTGATAAATTGTATTATTATTAATATTATTAATTTGAGAATTAATATCACACTCATTCATGTTTTAATTTATAGAGTAAACCTTGTGCAGTAATATAATAAAATGATAAAAAATTTAATTAAAATGTTTTTTGGTTGTATTTTCATTCGATTACATTTTAAAAGATAGATTGTACTGAAGTTCATCGATATTTGGAGATGAATCTGTACTGAATCAAACAAAATCAAGCAGAACAATGAACCGATTCACTCAAATAAAAATCAAACTTGTGTGAGAGAGAGAGAGAGGAAGACAAAAGGGCTTCACTACAACCCGCCAAAATAAAAGTGTGCACATTAACTAAATGACAAAAAAATATTAAAAAATATACTTTGACAATTTGCATTTTAATTTGAGAATTAACATCACACTCATTTAATTTAAAGAGTAAAACTTGACCCGTAATGATAATACAAATATAATAAAATTATTTTTTGGAAAGATACGGTTGTGTTCGTCATTAATGCACTGATATTTGCTGAAAAAGCAGAACTGACTGTTTGAATGAACCGATTCAATCAAATGAATCAATTCACTCAAATGAATCAGAATCGTGTGTCCGTTCTATAAGAGTAAAGCGTTAAACGTACTTTTCAAATTCATAATAACAATAATAATAAAATTATTTAAAATATAATATATATATATATATTATATATATTTGATACAATAAACTTCTGCAGCACTGAATAAAATAATAATAATAATAATAATAATAATGCAATGTTTTGATATAAAGGAAGTGTTGCTGTATTGATTACACATCAAAAGATTTATTAAAGTGTTCAAGTTGATTATTAATTTTGATGAATCACAACATACAGAAAAATCGATCAGAGAGTTCGGGGAGAAGTAAAAGCAAACATGTCAGTTTCTGAGATCTGACCTGCGTCGGGCTGGATGACGGCGCTGGCGTGATGCGGCAGGTACTTGAACACACGTATGTTGGGGAAGGGCAGCTGACCCGCGAACAGAGGCATGATCTCCATGTGAACCTTGTGTGTCGCCATGGCAGCGACCGGCATAGACACGACCCCGGAACTCTTGCCACACACCGCCCAGTTACTGTGGTTGTCAATCACTACACACACACACACACACACAGATAATCAAAACAATTAATAAAAGTTCACCTCTTTTGGTGTGACATTCCATTAAAACCATTTTATTCCATTTTCCTAATTATAATGCAGATAACGCAAATAATTCCTGCAGTTTTTATATCTAAATAATGTCAATTTAAAATACAAAATTCAAAAGTCACGCCACAGGAATGATGGGAAAAATGGTTCAAATATTTAATTGATTTAAACGATCATTTAACAACACGATCGCATGTTCACGGTGCTCTGATGTTGGTCAACAAATAAAATATGTCATGTTTTATTTTCATTTGCAATATTTTAAAATGATTTATTCATTAATAGGACATTTTTATGTTTTTCAAACTGGTATTTTTAATGACGTTAATGATAATTAAATCATAAAAATGTCAAAATAATGAATAAATCATTTAAAATGTTCATTATTTTGACATTTTTCTGATTTAATTATCAGCTTCTCATTAACTCACAAATGCCAGTTTGAAAACTAATTAAAAACGTCATGTTTTTAGTAAGTGATTTATTCTTGTTGGTAAAATTTCAAAATGATTTATTTATTAATATGACATTTTATGATTTAATTATCATTAATTTAATTAGAAATACCAGTTTGAAAAACATAAAAACGTCACGTTTTTAGTAAACAATTTATTTATTTATTTTTGAGTAAATAAATCATTTAAAATTTTTACTCAAAATAAAAAAAAATAAATAAATAGTTTACTAAAAACATGACATTTTTATCAAACTGGTATTTTTAATGAAGTTAATGATAATTAAGTCATAAAAAGTGAAAATAATGAACATTTTAAATGATTTATTCATTATTTTGACATTTTTATGATTTAATTATCATTAACTTCATTAAAAATAACAGTTTGAAAAACATAAAAACGTCATGTTTTCAGTAAGCAATTTATTTATTTATTTTCGAGTAAATAAATCATTTAAAATTTTTACTCAAAATAAAATAAATAAATAAATAGTTTACTAAAAACATGACATTTTTATGTTTTTCAAACTGGTGTTTTTAATGACGTTAATGATAATTAAATCATAAAAATGTCAAAATAATGAACATTTTAAATGATTTATCCATTATATTGACATTTTTATGATTTAATTATCATTAACTTCATTAAAAATAACAGTTCGAAAAACATAAAAATGTCATGTTTTTAGTAAGTGATTTATTCTTGTTGGTACAATTTAAAAATGATTTATTCATCATTTTGACATTTTTCTGATTTAATTATTATCAGCTTTTCATTAACACACAAACTCAATTTCGGAAAACATACTGTCGTACATCTGAACGTCAAATCTTGTTTCTTCAGTCGTACCTTCATACATCAGTCTTGAGGTGCGAAGCCCTTCCGTCTCGCTGAACTCCTCGTCGGACCGGTCCGTGTCGTTGGGTTCAGTGAGGCGCGTGAGCGACACCTCCAGCCTGCAGAGGGCGCCGGTGCGGCAGTGCTGCTCGCCCGCGGCCGGACGGATCTCCGCTCGCACGCTGTACAGAGTCTGACACACAGACAAACACGTGAAGCGTTAAACTGAGGCTGCGATGCAGCGGATCTGGTCTGCGAGAGGACGAGACTCACTGAAACTCTCTCCACGGCGAACTCGTAGCTGTAGGGTTTGAGCGCCGCGTCCGGTGCGTCTGCAGGGGCGAAGCTGGCCGAGAACACGCACTGCAGAGAGACGGGCGGCGCGCCGCTCCACCGCAGCTCCCACACGCTGAACACACACTGCTGACTGAACACCAGCTGAACACACAGATCACTGACAGTCACAGGAGAGCCGAATCGCTAAAACATCGCAATTCCCATTCAAACACCCACGTGATCTTATTCCTGAATGACAATGATTCGCCTCGGTCAATTAAACCTTTGACAAGTACGATCACAGCAACATTCTGTTTTCTGATCCAGAGACATGTTTAGATATGAAACGGCTTTAAAAAAAAAAAAAAATCAATTTCTGTCTTACAATCATTCACTGAAGTACTGGATAAGAGTTTATAGTTCAGATATAAACACTGATGTCTACTCTAGCGATCAAAATAGAGTAAATCACTTTTTGAAAGTAACCTGAAGCTTCAAGTAAAGTTTGTATGAATTACACCAGTAGGTGGCGACAAGTGACTGTTAAAAACGTTTGACATTGAATCATTCATTCAATAGATTCATTCAAATGTGCTGATTGGTAATGAAACAAGTGAAGTCTTTGAGTGAGTCATTGAATCATTCATTCAAGAGATTCGTTCTAAAACGATGATTAGTAATGAAACAAGCGAAGTCTTTATGAGTGAATCATTGAATCATTCATTCAATAGATTCATTCAAATGTGCTGATTGGTAATGAAACAAGTGAAGTCTTTGAGTGAGTCATTGAATCATTCATTCAATAGATTCATTCAAATGTGCTGATTGGTAATGAAACAAGTGAAGTCTTTGAGTGAGTCATTGAATCATTCATTCAATAGATTCATTCAAATGTGCTGATTGGTAATGAAACAAGTGAAGTCTTTGAGTGAGTCATTGAATCATTCATTCAAGAGATTCGTTCTAAAACGATGATTAGTAATGAAACAAGCGAAGTCTTTATGAGTGAATCATTGAATCATTCATTCAATAGATTCATTCAAATGTGCTGATTGGTAATGAAACAAGTGAAGTCTTTGAGTGAGTCATTGAATCATTCATTCAAGAGATTCGTTCTAAAACGATGATTAGTAATGAAACAAGCGAAGTCTTTATGAGTGAATCATTGAATTATTCATTCAATAGATTCATTCAAATGTGCTGATTGGTAATGAAACAAGTGAAGTCTTTGAGTGAGTCATTGAATCATTCATTCAAGAGATTCGTTCTAAAACGATGATTAGTAATGAAACAAGCGAAGTCTTTATGAGTGAATCATTGAATTATTCATTCAATAGATTCATTCAAATGTGCTGATTGGTAATGAAACAAGTGAAGTCTTTGAGTGAGTCATTGAATCATTCATTCAAGAGATTCGTTCTAAAACGATGATTAGTAATGAAACAAGCGAAGTCTTTATGAGTGAATCATTGAATCATTCATTCAATAGATTCATTCAAATGTGCTGATTGGTAATGAAACAAGTGAAGTCTTTGAGTGAGTCATTGAATCATTCATTCAAGAGATTCGTTCTAAAACGATGATTAGTAATTAAACAAGTGAAGTCTTTATGAGTGAGTCACTGAATCATTCATTCAATAGATTCATTCAAATGTGCTGATTGGTAATGAAACAAGTGAAGTCTTTGAGTGAGTCATTGAATCATTCATTCAAGAGATTCGTTCTAAAACGATGATTAGTAATGAAACAAGTGAAGTCTTTATGAGTGAGTCATTGAATCACTCATTCAAGAATTTGTTCAAAAGTGCTCATTAATAATGAAACAAGTGAAGTCTTTATGAGTGAGTCATTGAATCATCCATTCAATAGATTCATTATAAAATGATGATTAATAATGAAACAAGTGAAGTCTTTATGAGTGAGTCATTGAATCATTCGTTCAAGAGATTCATTCAAAAGTGCTGATTAGTAATGAAACAAGTGAAGTCTTTATGAGTGAGTCATTGAATCATTCGTGCAAGAGATTCATTCAAAAGTGCTGATTAGTAATGAAACAAGTGAAGTCTTTGTGAGTGAGTCATTGAATCATTCGTGCAAGAGATTCATTCAAAAGTGCTGATTAGTAATGAAACAAGTGAAGTCTTTGTGAGTGAGTCATTGAATCATTCAATCAAGAGATTTGTTCAAAAGTGCTGATTAATAATGAAACAAAGTGCACAAATTTATTTGCAGACAACATGCCAAAATAAAAGCTCAAAAATTTTAATTAAATTTGAATTGATTTAAGAAAATTAAGATGTAATATTATTGTGATTTTACAATATATTTTTAACACTCTTAAAGTACAATAGTATTTTAATTTATTTAAAAATAATCCCAAAAGTCAGACTCACGCTGTGTGTTTTAGTGTTGAGAGAGAGCAGCTCCAGTGACGGCGTGTGTTGATTCTCAGCCAGCGTCTGATTGGTCAGCTGAAAGTTAGTGTCCGATACATTCTGAAGACAAACCTGGATGAACTTTCTGTTGAGATGAAACCACACAGGAAACACATCAAACCACTGGTTACTATAGTGACAATGAGCGGTCATGAGGGGTCAGTACCTCCGTCCAGCCGACAGCAGTGAGTGTTTGACTTTAAAGGGCACGTGGAAGGTGAGAGAGACCAGAGTCGAGTAAATGGACCAGGGACAATCAACAGACACCTGAAACAAACAGATACAGACCGTCATATCAAACCTGTGAGGGTTGAAGGACATTCTGCGACACTTTAAATAGAAGCAAATTATATTGTGTATAATTAAAAGTATTTTTCATTTTTTAAAATATTTTTTTTCATATTTACATATACATTATATATCTGTGTCTGAGTGTATATATTGGAAGATTAAAATAAATTTTATTTTTTACAAATGAATTATATATATATATATATATATATATATATATATATATATATATATAAATAAAAGAAATAAATAAATATATATTTATTTATTTATTTTATATATATATTTATTTTATATATATATATATATATATAATATATATATATATATATATATATATATATAAAAATGTGTGTCAGAAATATTAAAATATGAAATCTATATATTTATTGGAATATTTATTTTGGGTTCCCCCCTATTTTATTTTATGTATATAACAATATCTGTATCTAGTTTATTAAATTTTTATAATGTTTCATTACATAGTTAAATTTTTATGTTTTATATATATATATATATATATATATATATATATTTATATATATATATATATATATAAAACAATATTTTTGTTGTTTATAATATTTTACTAAATATTAATATTTTATATAATATAAATTCATATTTAATTACAATATAAATATTTTTTTTCTGTTTAATTTTCATAATATTTTTTAATGAAACTTTCATGTAAATGAACAATATGACACCTGAAATAAAAAAAATATCTCACACATATTTATATATTAAAATATGAAATCTATTTATATTTATAAAAAGATGTATTTTTGCATTTTTTGGATATTTACAATTATTAAAAATATTAATTTTCATTATTTAGACTTTTCCAGGCCTGGAAACCCCAATTTCAAAATTCAACATGACATTTTTGTACGGTACATTTTGATTTCATTGAATATTTTGACTTCACGTTGACCTTAAAAGACATCTTATAGATTATGGCTGATATGAACGTCAAAACCCTCATCAGTGTAACTCCTCTGTATGATTTCTGCACGCGTTATCAAACCTTCTGGTCTATGACGGCCATCCCGCTGTTGAAGCGCGCTCTGCTGCGGGCGCGATGACTGATCTGTCCGTTAGTCAGATGCTCACTCTCCACCCGCGCAGGGGATGATGGGATGTGACACAGAACATCCAGCAGGAACTCCAGCGTGTGGTAGGGCGGCGTCAGAGGAAGAGAGATGCTCGTCACCTTCTCAGACGACTGGATGGACAGAGCGCTCTCACCCACCAGCTCTGAGACAATCACACACATCACATCAGTTCAGTTCCAGACTCCTGCGTGTGTGTGTGTGTGTGTGTGAGCATACTTGTCAATAAATCGGACTCACCTCCGGTGCTGCTGAGGATGCGGGCGGTGCATGTGGACGAGTGAAGCACCGGCATGGAGTCCGTGTTACTCAGCTGAAGAGCGTCGCCCTTCTTCACGGTGTAGTGACCCGTCAGGATGGTGAACTTCACCTGCTGCGGTAACCCAGCCAACAGGTTCTCTGAGAAAACAAGAAACGTCGGGTCTGAAACAGATTCCTAAAAGAGCGACCTGGACTCAAGCGCTCTCGTCTCAGTGACTGACCTGTGAGAGGTTGGATGGTGAGCTGAGGCTCCTGGGAGTAAACCTCATACTGAACCACAGGGTAGATATGAGGCAGGACGAACTGGACGCGGCCCACCGTGGCGCACAGCTGCCGGAGCGTGTACGTGCCGGGCTTCTGACTCTGAGGAAATCAGGGATTCATTTTGTGCTTTAAATGAATGAAATCACATGAAAAGGTGACGATTTTATCACATGATTATGTAAAATTTGTCCAAAAATCCAGAGATTCCTCACCCTTTTACAATCTTTCATGTCATTTATTTTAATTTGCATATTGTTATAAAATGTATGTTTCAATAAAATATCTATACACACTTATTTTTTATTTTAGTAAGCATTTCATTATTTTTTTTTAAATGATTTATTTTAATTTAATACATTTTTAATAAATTTGACGTTATGATTTTTAAGAGTGTTTTTTTTAATGTTATATTTTAATGATTTAAAACAATTTTAGTTTTAATTTCATTTAAAAATTATTTTAATTTTACATTTCTATGATTTCATTTTTCAGCGTTTTATTTTTAAATAATTTATTTTAATTTGACATTTTCTGATTTAATACATTTTTAGAAGGGGTTTTATTTTTAGTGTTTTTATTTTACATTCATTTATTTTAATTTGACTTTTAAGATTGAATTAATTTTTATTAAGCGTTTCATTTTGGTTGTTTTTAATTTATTCTTCAATTACATTTTTGATAATACAATTAGTTGTTTTTTTACTTTTTAAATAATTTTAATTTTGCATTTCGATGATTTCATTTATATTGTTTTGTTTTTAAATAATTTATTTTAATTTTACATTTTCTGATTTAACAGATTTTTAGAAAGGCTTTTATTTTTAGTGTTTT
>CM074299.1:18220547-18228047 GCA_037194245.1 Opsariichthys bidens
TCGAAGCTGTTCGGGTCAGTGGGAAAATATTAATGACCAAAAAAATTTATATCTTAACATTTCACAATCCGAATCAATCCTGATGGTCAAAATCCCAATTAAAGTCCCTCAGTGTGTGTAAGTTTTTTCATATTGCCTGTTTTAAATATTAAATCAGGCTGGACAACACAAGATATTAATGCACAGATGACGGTTTACCTCCAGCGCCGAAGTTGAGCACATACTGTGTGAAAAGAGCGTCTAGTTCGTCATACTGGACCAGAGCGTCTTCAAACTGCTGCAGCATCTCAAACACAAACGCCAGCTCCTCCTGATCAACACACACACAGTTTTACACAGCAGGAAACAGGCACTGCGTGTGATTGACAGCTTCCTCAGCCAATAACACACCTGGACCATGAAGTAGTCACAGAAGCTCCAGCCGGGCTCGGTGCGTTTCTCTCGGAGCGTCCGCATCTCGTCCTCGAAGCGGCCCAGATTCCTGGTGAAGGACATGAGCAGCAGCGTGCGCAGTTTCGTGAGGAACGAACTCCATGACTCCTGAGAGCGAGACGACTCCTTCAGAGGGTCAGACAGAGCCACACACCTGGCAGACAGAACCACAGCAGATGAGACGTACACAAACACTGGCTGAAAATCAATCGACACTATATTTAGTGAATAAATCACATGACTGCATACAGTACCAAGACCAGAGCAGATGTGAGGATGAACTCTTTTGACCATAAGAAATTACCCAGAACACCATGGCATACTTTTGTTTTTCATATTTTAATTTTATAATTTTATTTTTATATTTAAATTAAAAATATAAGATAAAAATATACTAAAGTATTTCATTTTAAATTATTTTACAATTTTTAATCACATTTTAAAAAGTATATTACATTTTTTTTTATAATTTTGTTAAAATTTAAATAATATTATCATTAAAAAATTATTTTTTTTCATATTAAATTTTTATTGATTTTTTTTAACTACAAATATATGCTGAAATATAATAAAGTATTTTATTTTAATTTATTTTTAATCATATTTTAAAAAGTATATTAGATTTTTTTTATAATTTTGTTAAAATTTAAAAAAATATTATCATTAAAAAAATATTATCCTTTTATTTCATATTAAATTTTTATTGATTTTTTTTAAAACTACAAATATATGATAAAATATAATAAAGTATTTTATTTTCATTTTTTTAAATCATATTTTAAAAAGTATATTAGATTTTTTTTTAATTTTGTTAAAATTTAAATAATATTATCATTAAAAAAATATTATTCTTTTATTTCATATGAACTTTTTATTGATTTTTTTAAAACTACAAATATATGATAAAACATAGGAAAGCATAAAAATATTTTTTTTGTTAACCAGGATGATCATTTTAAAAATGCGAACGAATGATTAACTGGTTTAACTAGACATTTAGTTCCTGTTCAAAACATCTGTCCATAATAACCTGAATAAGAGCGATCTGATTGGCCGCTGCATGTGCCGAGTTTGTTCATCAGACATTTAGAAGCGCATGTTAAAGCTATCATCAGCACTAAATGTGGCGCGCGGATCTCAGTCACAGCAGCTGCTGACGCGCGCTGGGATCAGGAGCTATTTCAGCGCTGCCGGAGTCGGGTTCAGCGCGCCTCACCTGTCGCTCTGTTTGTTGCAGAAGTCGTTCCGGATCTTGTCCACGATGGAGGTGCGAGGCAGGATGTTGGTTTTGTTCTTTTTCTTGTTGTCACTCTCCACCACCACGATGAGCCAGTCCACCGACCCATGGAGCCGCAAGACGCCCTGCCAGCGCTGCATGTCCTCTTTAACCGACGCCTTGTACACCTCGGTGTCCTGATACACACACATTAAACACACACTGTTTTTAAAACGCATCACGCACTTTCCATCTCATTCTCAATCAAACAAGTTCAGACATTTGAACCTAAAATTGGGTTAAAAATATTTGGATATTGACTCATTTTTATTCCACATGCAAACCGTATTTTCGTTTTTTTTAATCATCTGAAACATGCTTCTAATTCCAATGAATGTCAAGCATGCAAAACATTTGTGTTCGTGCTGAATGACGGAGGAACGTGAGATCAAGTTTATTTCCCACAGTTTCAGTTTCCCTTTAAATACATTTGTTTAGGCTTTGCATTACGAATGTTTAGTTATATACTTACATTTTTCATTCCTGTTCTGTTTTGGATCCGGTTCAATCTAAAGGATTTGTTGTGAAGTGAGGGCAACTAAAATACATTCATAATGTATGTGAATGTTTGGTTTTTTACATTAAATGCATTAAAAAAAAACGTGATTTATACACCATTGCGATTTGCAAATCAGTGTTTTTTTTTCTCTCTCTCAACAATGCAATTTTGACTTTGTGAAAAAATTCTTCGAGATGCACGATTCTTTTCAAAGAAAACAGGATTGTTTCAAACACGTTTCGAATAGAGATCATGATTCTCATACAATTCTGAATAGACAACTAAACAAAATAAGGTAATTTAATAGAGGAATTAACTAAAATGTTAATTGCTGCAGTCTATTTAAAATGTTTAATTATTTAGTTTCATTTAAAAAAAAATGTAGTTTGAGTGAATGATTCAATGACTCACTTGTAAAGACTTCACTTGTTTCATTAGGACACGAACAGTGTTTATGAACGAATCTCTTGAATGAATGATTCAATGACTCACTCAAACACTTCACTTGTTTCATCAGGGGACGAAAAGTGTTTATGAATGAATCTCTTGAGTGAATGATTCAATGACTCACTCGTAAAGACTTCACTTGTTTCATTAGGGCACGAACAGTGTTTATGAACGAATCTCTTGAACGAATGATTCAATGACTCACTCAAACACTTCACTTGTTTCATCAGGGGACGAACAGTGTTTATGAATGAATCTCTTGAGTGAATGATTCAATGACTCACTCGTAAAGACTTCACTTGTTTCATTATGGCGACGAACAGTGTTTATGAACGAATCTCTTGAATGAATGATTCAATGACTCACTCGTAAACACTTCACTTGTTTCATCAGGGGACGAACAGTGTTTATGAACGAATCTCTTGAATGAATGATTCAATGACTCACTTGTAAAGACTTCACTTGTTTCATTAGGGCACGAACAGTGTTTATGAACGAATCTCTTGAATGAATGATTCAATGACTCACTCAAACACTTCACTTGTTTCATCAGGGGACGAAAAGTGTTTATGAATGAATCTCTTGAGTGAATGATTCAATGACTCACTCGTAAAGACTTCACTTGTTTCATTATGGCGACGAACAGTGTTTATGAATGAATCTCTTGAATGAATGATTCAATGACTCACTTGTAAAGACTTCACTTGTTTCATTATGGCGACGAACAGTGTTTATGAACGAATCTCTTGAATGAATGATTCAATGACTCACTCGTAAACACTTCACTTGTTTCATCAGGGGACGAACAGTGTTTATGAACGAATCTCTTGAATGAATGATTCAATGACTCACTTGTAAAGACTTCACTTGTTTCATTAGGACACGAACAGTGTTTATGAACGAATCTCTTGAATGAATGATTCAATGACTCACTCAAACACTTCACTTGTTTCATCAGGGGACGAAAAGTGTTTATGAATGAATCTCTTGAGTGAATGATTCAATGACTCACTCGTAAAGACTTCACTTGTTTCATTAGGGCGACGAACAGTGTTTATGAATGAATCTCTTGAGTGAATGATTCAATGACTCACTCGTAAAGACTTCACTTGTTTCATTATGGCGACGAACAGTGTTTATGAACGAATCTCTGAACGAATCTCTTGAATGAATGATTCAATGACTCACTCAAACACTTCACTTGTTTCATCAGGGGACGAAAAGTGTTTATGAATGAATCTCTTGAGTGAATGATTCAATGACTCACTCGTAAAGACTTCACTTGTTTCATTATGGCGACGAACAGTGTTTATGAACGAATCTCTTGAATGAATGATTCAATGACTAACTCGTAAACACTTCACTTGTTTCATCAGGGGACGAACAGTGTTTATGAACGAATCTCTTGAATGAATGATTCAATGACTCACTCAAACACTTCACTTGTTTCATCAGGGGACGAAAAGTGTTTATGAATGAATCTCTTGAGTGAATGATTCAATGACTCACTCGTAAAGACTTCACTTGTTTCATTAGGGCGACGAACAGTGTTTATGAACGAATCTCTTGAATGAATGATTCAATGACTCACTCAAACACTTCACTTGTTTCATCAGGGGACGAACAGTGTTTATGAACGAATCTCTTGAATGAATGATTCAATGACTCACTCGTAAAGACTTCAATGACAAATACATTTGTTTAACACTTGTCAGCACCTACTGGTGCAACAATGTAATTGACACAATCTTTATTTGATTTAAGTTACTTTCAAAAGGTGATTTACTCTATTTTGATCACTACCATAGACATCAGTGTTTATATCTGAACTATAAACTTTTATCCCAGTACTACTTTCTGAAAAAAAGTGCACTTTAAATACCAGGATGATGCACTTATTTAACATAAATATGTTGGACACACGCACTCAACGGTGACACTGTCCGACTCTGTAACCTTTAGATGGAAGAGTGGGTAGTATGTCTTTTGGGACACAATTATGGTTTGATCCGAGACTCACGCAGCAGTCGGTCCAGTAGATGTGCAGGAACGGGAACGTGAGGAGCGCTTTATTTCCCTCTTTAGGAAGCAAGTCCTCCTTAAACTGGACAAAATTAGCCTCCAGATAGATCATCTTTGGTGCTCGTCCATAAGACCTAAAACGAGAAACGAACATTATTCCTCATTTTCATTCCTCAATATTCTAATTCATGCGCCGAATAAAGGGGCGGGGCCTGGTTGAGTTAGTTAGTAGTTGACCAATCAGAGCAGTGCTTTTCAGAAGGAGGGGCTTCATAGAGACAGGAAGTAAACAGAGCATTACTGACAGACTGGGAAGAGAGGCGCCGCAACAATGGAGAATAATGAACGTTTAAGCATGAAAACCTGTTCTAGTAGAGCCGAAAACACCAGAAAGACTTTGTAAAAGGACACATTTAATTAATTCCTTCCTCATTTCTTGCCTCTTTCACTGTCTGTACCAAAACAAAAGCATTTCTTCAGTGAAATAACAGATATAAAGACATATTGAGACTGACGATCTAAACAGGAAGACCTTAATGACTGGATTTCCCTGTCAGGCGTGAGAGATCATGTGACAGAGATCGCTTCCTTATCACAGCGGCACACAACAGCGCAGAATATGATGTGGAAAAGACCTGAATTGAACAACTAAAGAGATCACAGCTGAATTTCACTGCAGAGCTCCAGTGGATCAGCTTTAAATACGACATAAACGCCCTGAAGGAGGATAAAGTGTCAGGAGGAGAAAGGAAATACTCTTTTGTGACGCTCAAACGGGAAGCAAATGTCTTGAGGAGAATAACTGATATCCTCTCGTCTCACACGGAGCGTTTTTTTTGACTCATGTGTTTAACACACACGTAAATGGCGAGAGCTTTTCTCCAAACCTCAAACTCCAATGTTCATGAAACTTTCTGTAGTCAGTGACGAACATATCAAGATATTATAGACGTTAACAATCACGACTTTATGTAAAGGAACAAAAAGCGCCATACAAATCTGAGTTGACTATCAATTAGTGCACGTTAAGCCCCGCCCCTGCAAGCTCACACTCATTTGCATACACGTTTGAGTGCCACGCCCACATCTCAACAACATCTCCCTACATTGATTCTTTTTCGATAATCCGTTAAATACGGAAAATCAGACGCTAATTCTATTTCATAAGGACTGTATATAGATATGCATGAACGTATATAATAAAATATCAGCTGTTCGGTGAATGAATATGCCTCACCTTCTCCACTCCATGGGTTCTCTGGGCAGCTGTTGGGTCAGTGAGCTGTACAGGGCTGTGAACAGGTTCTGATCGCCCGCACCTGCTCAACACACACACACACATTACCAGCCTGAAGTTTGACACTTTCATTTCAAGGTGAAACCACTGACACACATCTCCAGCGCTCCTTCTTATTTACTCTTTTATGCATGTTCGTTAATGGTCAGGAATCATTTAAAGGTGCAGTAAGCAATTTCTGAGAAACATTGTTTATATTTGAAATCGCCAAAACAAACACGCCCATTCTCAAGTCACGTCGGACGGATTGTTTTTACAAGTTGTGGGAAAAGTGGGAAGCTCGGGATTTTCTTTAAGCCACGATGTTTACGAGTTGGGGGCGTGTCAGTGAGAAACGTGGTGGAATACCACAATATTTATAGGTATTTAGTAGTGGCGTTTTTATTTTAAACAAAATAAGCTAATTGACACTTCGCAAAGCCCCGCCCCCTTTAGTTACTGTTGCTATGTCCGCTCTCTCGCCACACATCATGTTCTCACGCGGTGAAAAATACATTCCGGAGCAAAGAGGACACTGACAACGTATGAAACGGTTTCATATTTAATATATTGTAATGTTTTAAAGAAGTTGAATCAATAAATAGCGTCTAGTGTGTGTTTAATGTGTCGCTCCTCGATCATCTCTTCATACGAGTTCATTTATAGCATCAAATAAACATGAATGAACATCAGAAGGAATGTTGTTTCAAGACGTGATTCAAGTTCACCGACGTTCATCTACTGACTCCCCTGACCGCTTTGACCGACAAAATGGCGGATTCGGGGTTATGATTGGTCAGATCGCCCGTCAATCAAACTGCCGGGGAAGGGTTTTTCCTACAAAAAATATAATTAAACAAACAATACATGTAACACTAAAGTTTACAGCGGCTTCATTAATTGGTTTAAAACATAAAAAAAGCAAAACTCACATTCTTTGTTCTTCTTTTTAGGAGTTGCTGTATTTTTGTGAAATTAATTAATAGAAGCTTCACCGCCGACTTCCCAACTCGTAAACTTCCCAGGAGGACTTGAACGCGCCTAGCCAGATAGCTCCGCCCCCAAATTCGTGAACACAGCTCAAATAGACACGCCCCTTACTGCTGATTGGCTACAAGTGTTTTGGCGTCAAATATCATTTCTCAGAAATTACATACTGCACCTTTAATATACATCAGGGTTATTATAGTTACTAAAATTATGATCATAAAATAAACTTGTAATACAAATTAACATCACATGAAATAAAAACTGTTTAAGAGATTTTTTTTTTTTTTAAAAACACACTGATATTCACAATAGCTAGTCTTACAGCAGTACTGTGGTACTTTGACATATACCACGGTACTAAATGTCGAAATGATGGCAGATATCAGCAGCATTTGATGTAATTATATTCATGTTTAGGGAATTCACTGCAAAGTTTGGGCTGAGGAAAATAACAAATGAAATACCAGTCATTGTATTGGATGCCATCAGGTATTAAAATATGATTCACTAATGTAAATCTAACAGCACTCGGTAATTGTTGGAGAAAAACATGGTAAT